>JAGSMP010003610.1:0-44521 GCA_029286625.1 Parnassius orleans
TTTCAAGTTTTGAGGTATACCTGAAGATGTAGTAATTTCCCGAACGCTGCCCAGCCGAGTTGAATCCGTCGATTGACCTCTCGGTCGAAGTTGGACTTACCTAGTCGGCCTATTTGTCCCAGGTAAACATACTCGTCAACAACTTCGAGCTTAGTGCTCCCAACAACTACCGGCAGAGGTGTGACATGAACATTAAACATGATCTTTGTTTTGTCCATGTTCATCTTAAGACCTATCCGTTGGGAGGCACTATTGAGGTCATTGAGCATAGTGCTTAGGTATGCTCAAAGCTATTCTGCCATAAGGACTATATCGTCGGCAAATCGAAGGTGAGTGATGTACTCGCCATTGATGTTAATACCGTATGTCTTCCAATGCAGCGGTGAAGAGTTTCGGGGATATAACGTCACCCTGTCTTACACCTCTCTGCAGTTGGATAGGTTTCGTACTCTGGTTCTGTACTCAGATAGCCATCGTAGCCCTACTGTACAAACACTTCAGTACTTCGATGTACTGACAGTCAATTTTGCACAGCTGAAGGGACTGCAGCACCACCCAAATTTCGACGGAATCAAAGGCTTTCTCATAGTCCACATACGCCAGACATCGTGGCAAATTGTACTCTTCGGACTTCTGTACAATTTGCCGAAGGGTATGTATGTGGTCTATGGTGCTAAAGGCTTTTCGGAAACCGGCTTGTTCGGGAGGCTGGAAGTCGTCGAGTCTGCGTGCGAGACGATTCGTAATGACTCTCGAAAACAGCACGTAGACGCAGCTCAGAAGGGAAATCGATCTGTAGTTCTTCAAGAGAGCGTTGTCGCCTTTCTTGAAGAACAAGACCACCGCACTTCTGCTCCATGCCTCCAGTGTAATGCCACCATGGAGGACGGAATTAAGAGCCTAGGACTTCAAGTACCGGTTTTCCACCCGCTTTCAGAAGCTCCGCTGTAATTCCATCCTCGCCTGGGGCCTTGCCGTTTTTAAGGTGCTGGAGAGCAATTCTAATCTCGCTCAGACTGACATCCGGGATATTATCGGAATAGTGTCGGATAAGACTCGCTCTTGGATCGTTGCACTTGCGTGTGGCTCCAACGATGATGTGTACAGCTGCCCATAGGACCTCTGAATCTCACTCAAAATCTCAGGTGTCCCGGAAACGACGCTGCCACACTCAGTCTTCAGCTTCGACAGTTGGCTCTTTCTGGCAGACAGACCTCTAGCAAAGACTTTGGAGCCCTGGTTCCGCTCAATCGCTTCTTCAATACGAGCAGTATTGAAGTTGCGTAAGTCCCACCGCATGCATTTGGAGATCTGTCTGTTCAGTTGCCTGTATGCTGTCAAATTTACTGAAGACTGCAGCTTCATATCCCGTCTAACAGCCATGAGATTAAGAGTGTGATCGGAGAGTTTTTGTGTTCTTCTGCGGGGGGTCTTGCAAAACTTAGCTCCGACCGCATGGACAGTTTCCACGAGCTTGTCATTCATATCGTCCACTGCATTGCAATCTTCTAGGCACTGAAAATTATTTTGTAACTCGAGCTGAAAGGTTTCGGGACTTTGGATTAGAGCACGAGGGGGACGGAGCGTTGACTTTATTAGACGTGACCTCTCCAATTTAACGTTTAGGTTCAGTGTGCCTCTCACCATTCAGTGATCGCTGCCGGTTTTCACCCTCGCAATCACTGAGACATCACTGAACAGTTGTCGTCTGGTCGTCATAATGAAGTCAATCTCATTTTTTGTCGAACCGTCGGGGCCAGACCAGGTCCACTTCCTGTGGGGCCGCTTCTGGAAGAAAGAGTTCATCATAAAGAGTCCCTTTTTCTCCATGAAGTCGGTAGCTGCCTGCCCTGGGTCCCTGCGTTTATTCCAAATTTCCCTACTTTCATCTCACCGTTCTCTCTTGTGCCTAGTTTTGCGTTGAAGTCTCCCATTAACACCGTATAGTGTGTTTTGGAGGAATGCATGGCTCTAGGTATATCCTCATACATTTCCTCCATGTCCTCATCGGGGTGTGCCGAGGTTGGTGCGTAAACCTGTATGATCTTCAGCGAATACCGTTTGATTATTCTGAGTATAAGGTACGCAACCCTCGTCGACACACTCCCAATCTTTACAACGTTGTTAACGAGAGACTTGTGGACATTAAACACGACACCTTCTTGGGACAGATGGTCGCCCTCCCGGTGATAGAACAAGTTGCCGGATTCGAGGATTACCGTGTCCTCCCCCTCTCTTCGGACCTCGGATAATCCTATAATATTCCAGCGCAACTTGTCTATCTCTTCTTCCAGCTCCAAGATCTTCTCGTCAGTCCACAGGGTGCGTGCGTTATAAATTGCCAGGTCGAGTCGTCGTAGGTGGCAACCGAACCTCCACCGGAGATTCTTAGCACCCCCTGCCCCGCCGTTACCGTGGTCGCCACCGTAGCCAGGAATAGCGGGGCCGCCGGGGGACTGGGGGCCGTTTATTTGTGTCGTTGCTCATGGGGGTATATTGCCATAGTTGCCACGCTTGGCGAGCGGGTTGGCAACCGCAGTTTTTTTTATTGTTCAGTTTCCCTCAGTTTCCCTCTGTCGCTTCTTACGACACCCACGGGAAGATATGGGGTATTGAGTATTCTTACCCGCCACCACACGGGGATTATGAATAAAACTCTTTAAATGAGAAGAATATCTCGAAACGTTAATATTACACGTTTGGCAGTAATACATAATTTAATTTAGCAAGTACTAATGTTTATTAGTGTTAAAATATTTGTGACCTCGTTTTAGAGTTTTAGCTTTTCAATTTTAGGATTTTAGCTTCAGTTTTTCTGAAACAAAGAGGCACAATTAATATTTTGCATAAATATATAATAATAATGCAGTACTAACGTTTTAGTTGTAAAATATTTGTGATTATGTTTAATATATATAACTATTTGTGATTAAGTTTTGGGTTTTCAGTTTTGGGGATTTTAGCTTTTTAGTTTTTCTGAAATAAAGATGCACAGTTAATTTATGGTATACAGGCATATAACATTAATAACACAATCGAATCTAAATTGGGTAAGCAAGAAATAAGTAGTTATGCGTATGAATATAGACGTATTCAACACTTTTTATTTTTATTAAAACATACCAAACAATTTATAAAACGTTAATGTTAGATGGATACAAAACGGGTTGAATACGCTCGTATTCTTCTTTGGCAGCCACAACTAATTGCGTGACGGCTTTCGAGATCCTCGAGCACTCAGTAGTAGCAGAGCGTAACATGACCAAGGCCCGTTTCCATCGGTCCTTTTCCAGAGACTCGATTTCCTTGGTGTTATACACCCGTAGCTCGACGTAGAAATCACCGCGTCTTGTAGGATCCGACTGCAGGATCCCATGCGCTGCGACAAGTAGCTGCGGAACGGAGCTGCACGTACGGGTGCACTATGCAAGTCTTCGTCGTCCTGTAAAAAATATAAATGATATGAAAAGTTATATGAATCATTATATGAGGACCTAAAATTCAAAACGTGATTTGCCACTTTACAAAAAAAAAATTTTATACGCTAATCGTATTCTCTATGGTTACTTGTAACTAAAAAATGTCATGTATCCGCGCAAAAACAAATTTCTCCCTTTAGAAAAAATTAAAAAATATAGATTGTTTGAGCAAAAAGGTTTTGTCCTTGACAGTTGGCCTGGAAGAATAAATTGCAATTCATATTTGACAATTTTTTTAATAAAGAATACTATAAGGAAAAATTATATTTTAATTTATTTATTGTTACCTAGAATAAGCCGAGTAGATTTACCTTTTTTCTATAGAATCATAAAGCAAAACGTGATTTCTCCATACCTATTCATTCTAAACATGATTTGTCCAAATTGTTTAAAAAAAATCAATCTAATTTAGTATGGTACAATATTTAAGACTTATTTGTAAAATGAAACATGTCTAAGAACTACCAGAAAGAGATAAAAAAAGGTCTTAATAAGTTTTTTAATTTATTAATATAAAGATTTTTTGGACTCCCAACAATGTGATCTGAGTGACAAATCACGTTTTGAATTTTAGCTCCTCATATTATATTATTTAAATAGTATCATATGGATTATATTTTTTCTGCTTTTACCAATAAACATTGAAGTTATTATTTTGAAAATATAATTATAACATGCTATGCAGTTTGACGAATTAAAATTAAAAAAAAAACATAAGTAGGCATAAAGAAAGTATGTAATAAATAAAAAAAAGTTTAAAACAAGCACCTCTGAGTTAATCAGTGCGCAGGATTTTCGTTTCTTTTCGGTGGGAGTGGTGTATCATCGAGATCCGATTCGCAATCGCTTCCAAAGAGGCTTTGAACGGTTGGTTTAGCCGCTTCTGCCTTCTTCTTGGGTTTTGGCTGGCGGGGCTTCGAGTCCTTTTTCACCCGACTTGACTCGCTCTTCTTATTCGATGTGCAAGGAGCTGGTGTTTCCGATGCACCAGCACTGACCTCTTCGTCCAAATAGAAAGGATTGGTCGACCTGTAAATATACGGTTTTATTAACACGACATATGCTTACCTACCTAATGAATAGTAAATTAAATAGAATAAATAATATATTAATAAATTAAGAAAAGACTAAAGGCATGATGCAGCAAAACTGAGATACGTGACATTTAAAAAAAATAAGTTAATATAATAATGGTTAACCAAGTTTTTATCAACCAGGCTGGGAATCGAACCTAAACAAAGTCGTCATCAAACATCATAAAAACAAGATAAAATAATAGTAACAAAAACTTGGAGAAAATACAAACATACTTGCTAATCCGGCTTCCACTGTCACTAATAATTCACTAATTAGTTATTCCCAGTTGTCACTACGAGATTGAAAGGAATACAATAAAACGTGGAGCACCGACTGGACTAATTTATACACCCAAATTATAAAGATTTGTTCACATACACGCCCATGGATTTTAAATTAAATTTCAATAATTGTATTCTGCATAGACTTTATGATTACAGCACATAGAGCCCATTATTCACATTTGATATTTAATTTTTCATCTTTATTATACATGGTACCTTATGTTGACAAGTAAGCGTTTTAGTTACATCGCGGCGCCTTAACGTCGCGCCATTTGAGACCAAAGTCTAGAAAGATGAGATTTATGCTATAGAAATAAGCTATGATGTTTCTTATATTGGTTTCCTTTGATATTGAATGCAAATACTTTAGGAAAACCAAATAACATTGAACTCCAAGCAATATAATATTGTCAGAGGTCATCACAATATGGATTCAGGTTTAAAACTTATGATGTTCAGTATAAAAAGAATTAAGACCTACATCGCGTTATCTAAATTTTTCATTCTTTAAATATATAAGAATTGTAAGCTAAACTACTGTTAGACTGGTCATGTGTGAGATGCTTTGGTTGAATTGGCCCGATTCACTAACGCTCTCATACTTGTTTCATTGTCAACCATGCACATATGTTCTCTAGTTGTAATTACGGCTTGGGCAACCCGAAAGCAACTTTAGACATAATCGCATGGGTAAACTACCAACCTACCAACTTACCAAACTACCAACCATATAACCAACCAAGTACCAAATTATAAATATCACATCAACCTAAGCGTCGTTGGGGTGATGTCACAAAGTATCACATGCTACTGTACCACTGTATCAAGTTATTAAAGACATCTCCCCTAACGCGCGAAGGTTTTGCTTCTATTTTTTACACGATTCACAATAAATAGTTGTAACTGTCGTGTATTAGCTGTCTGTCTGATCAAGTGTAGCATAGTAAACAATATTATAGGATTCTGCAGTTCGAGCCGTCATATCGAGTAATTAATAGTTATTGTTTAAATCCATAAATGTCAATTATTAAATTTTAATTAAGTATCTAACTTGGTACCTATTAATATAGGTATTACCTAACTTGGTATCTATTGATTAGGAACTTCGGTATTAATAAAATGAACCGACTAACTGATATTTTAATGGCATTTAGGGCTATTCATTTGGATCGATCTGTCCGTCAGATTAAGAAGCAGAGCATCGCTCAGTAAACAATATTATAGGATTTTACAGTTCAAACCGTCATATCGGGTAATAGGCGGGTAGAATTGGGGGGTTTCTACAACACGAACCGAGCGCAGCGAGGTGAAGTGATGTAGAACCCCCAATTCTACCCTACTCACGTGGCAATTAAAATTTTCATTGATGCCGGCGGGGATCGAACCCGGTTGCTCGCGTACTGTGAAATTTACAGCGAACACTTAGCGCTTTATTTGTTCCATATAGAGTACAATAATACTTATTAAAAGGCATTTAAGCTTTACTACTGGTTCCAAAAAGCCTCTGTCCTGGGAAGAACTTGCAAGAAATCCAGCGAGACTTTAAAAAAATAATTTACTATATAATATTTTATACAGTTAGCGATCACCTCATTGACAGGGGTTATTATCAATCATTTACTTTTTAGTAGTATAATAACCACAACTATACAATTTTTGCTTAGTAAAAATTTTAAACCTTTTCATAGATAAGGCCTGCATATTTTCTGAGACTTTGTTGTAAAAGAATATGGATTACCCCATGAAGGAATTACTGACTCTTTGAAGTCGAGTAAGTGGTATAACCAACTTGTGCTTGTTCCTAGTATTTAAATAATGTCAATATTTTTAATAAAACTAATTTTGTTTTTGTGTTCATACATAAAATTTTAGTAAATATATTGAAAGGCCAAAGATAATATTTTTATTTCTTTCAATTTTTCTCTGAGGGATTCCTTCGGACCTAGGTTATAATTAGTTCTTATGACTCTGTTCTTCAAAATAACGATAGTTTCAATGTCAGTTGTATTACGCCATAGCAAGATTCCAAATGACATTATGCTATGGAAATAACAAAAATAAACTAATCTTTCGACACATGTAAGGCCTCCAATCTTTTTACAGCATATGTTGCAGAACTAAGTTTGCTAGCTAGTTTAGGTATATAAGGGCCCCATTGAAGCTTCGCGTCAACTGTAATTCCGAGAAAAGCAGTGGATTCAACAAGACTCACCCACATCAGACGTCAGTAATTTGTTGTGAGTTCAAACTCATTGCTTGTGCTCATTATATAAACCGTCTTATTACACAATGTGTTGTTTATTGATAGTCTCAATGGCAAAGAGAAGACAATCGACGAAGAGATCTTCGCGGTTTCTTTTTGAAGTGATGAGTGATATGTTAAACATCTTCCCATCGGCCCCCATTTTGTAAAGCCGTAGGCGCGGAAGGAGAGCAGCCCCCGCCCGCTGTGGCAAAACGCAGGCATCTGCGCGATCCGTAGAGGCTGAGGCTAGTCGCCGAAGGCGACAAATAAGCCGAAGCTGCGGAGGTGAGCATGGGTGCTTGTGGTTTGCTACGCAAGGCGAAGGGGCTGCACTCCCCGCAGCGCCGAAGCCGTTGCAGAAGTAACTATATCAATGTTCCTGCAACGCAAATTTCAACAGTTCGTTGCAGTGAAAATTTTAGAGCAACTAATTTTTAAACTTGGTACCTAATTAGCACTTAAAAAGTCCCTATTTGGGCTTTTTCTAAAAGCAATTTTGATTCTATTCTGATTTTCAGTAAACCTGAATTTTGCATCTGCTTTGTTCTGAATAATGACTTTATTTTTATTAGGGGCGCCTTGTCATTGCCTATACTTGCAGCACCTAATTATCACTTAATTCCTTGCTATTAATATTTGTCATATATCTAATAACTTCATTGCGTTGCTAGCGATACGTTTTGCTAGCAACGCAAATTTCAACAGTTCGTTGTGGTGAAAATTTTGAGCACCTAATTTTAAACTTGGCACCTAATTAGACGTGACCTCTCAACTTAACGTTTAGGTTTAGTGTGCCTCTCACCATTCAGTGATCGCTGCCGGTTTTAACCCTCGCAATCACTGAGACATCACTGAACAGTTGTCGTCTGGTCGTCATAATGAAGTCAATCTCATTTTTTGTCGAACCGTCGGGGCCAGACCAGGTCCACTTCCTGTGGGGCCTTCTGGAAGAAAGAGTTCATCATAAAGAGTCCTTTTTTTCCATGAAGTCGGCATGCTGGCTTATGGGTTCGTTGCCTTATTCAAATTTCCTACTTTCATCTCACCGTTCTCTCTTGTGCTGTTTGAAGTCTCCCATTAACACCGTATAGTGTGTTTTGGAGGAATGCATGGCTCTAGGTATATCCTCATACATTTCCTCCATGTCCTCATCGGGTGTGCCGAGGTTGGTGCGTAAACCTGTATGATCTTCAGCGAATACCGTTTGATTATTCTGAGTATGGTACGCAACCTCGTCGACACTCCCAATCTTTACAACGTTGTTAACGAGACTTGTGGATAAACACGACACCTTCTTGGGACAGATGGTCGCCCTCCCGGTGATAGAACAAGTTGCCGGATTCGAGGATCGTGTCCTCCCCTCTCTTCGGACCTCGGATAATCCTATATTCCAGCGCAACTTGTTATCTCTTCTTCAACTCAAGATCTTCTCGTCAGTCCACAGGGTGCGTGCGTTATAAATTGCCAGGTCGAGTCGTCGTAGGTGGCAACCGAACCTCCACCGGAGATTCTTAGCACCCTGCCCCGCCGTTACCGTGGTCGCCACCGTAGCCAGGAATAGCGGGGCCGCCGGAACTGGGGCCGTTGTTGTGTCGTTGCTCATGGGGTATATTGCCACGTTGCCACGCTTGCGAGCGGTTGGCAACCGCAGTTTTTATTGTTCAGTTCCTCAGTTTCCTCTGTCGCTTCTTGACACCCACGGGAAGATATGGGGTATTGAGTATTCTTACCCGCCACCACACAGGGATTATGGAATAACTCTTTAAATAGAAGAATATCTCGAAACGTTAATATTACAGGTTTGGCAGTAATACATAATTTAATTTGTAGTACTAATGTTTATTAGTGTTAAAATATTTGTGACCCGTTTTAGAGTTTTAGCTTTTCAATTTTAGGATTTTAGCTTCAGTTTTCTGAAACAAAGAGGCACAATTAATATTTTGCATGAGTATATAATAATAATGCAGTACTAACGTTTTAGTTGTAAAATATTTGTGATTATGTTTAATATATATAACTATTTGTGATTAAGTTTTGGGTTTTCAGTTTTGGGGATTTTAGCTTTTTA
Source organism: Parnassius orleans (assembly GCA_029286625.1). NCBI lineage: Eukaryota > Metazoa > Arthropoda > Insecta > Lepidoptera > Papilionidae > Parnassius > Parnassius orleans. The sequence goes on from JAGSMP010003610.1 coordinate 9,154, forward strand.
GTTTTTCTGAAATAAAGATGCACAGTTAATTTATGGTATACAGGCATATAACATTAATAACACAATCGAATATAAATTGGGTAAGCAAGAAATAAGTAGTTATGCGTATGAATATAGACGTATTCAAAATATGTTTTAATAAAAACTTTTTATTTTTATTAAAACATACCAAACAATTTATAAAACGTTAATGTTAGATGGATACAAAACGGGTTGAATACGCTCGTAATCTTCTTTGGCGGCCACAACTAATTGCGTGACGGCTTTCGAGATCCTCGAGCACTCAGTAGTAGCAGAGCGTAACATGACCAAGGCCCGTTTCCATCGCTCCTTTTCCAGAGACTCGATTTCCTTGGTGTTATACACCCGTAGCTCGACATGAGAAATCACCGCGTCTTGTAGGATCACTGCAGGATCCCCGCTGCGACAAGTAGCTGCGGAACGGAGCTGCACGTACGGGTGCACTATGCAAGTCTTCGTCGTCCTGTAAAAAATATAAATGATATGAAAAGTTATATGAATCATTATATGAGGACCTAAAATTCAAAACGTGATTTGTCACTTTACAAAAAAAAAAATTTATACGCTAATCGTATTCTCTATGGTTACTTGTAACTAAAAAATGTCATGTATCCGCGCAAAAACAAATTTCTCCCTTTAGAAAAAATTAAAAAATATAGATTGTTTGATCAAAAAAGGTTTTGTCCTTTGACAGTTGGCCTGGAAGAATAAATTGCAATTCATATTTGACAATTTTTTTTAATAAAGAATACTATAAGAAAAAATTATATTTTAATTTATTTATTGTTACCTAGAATAAGCCGAGTAGATTTACCTTTTTTCTATAGAATCATAAAGCAAAACGTGATTTCTCCATACCTATTCATTCTAAACATGATTTGTCCAAATTGTTTAAAAAAAATCAATCTAATTTAGTATGGTACAATATTTAAGACTTATTTGTAAAATGAAACATGTCTAAGAACTACCAGAAAGAGATAAAAAAAGGTCTTAATAAGTTTTTTAATTTATTAATATAAAGATTTTATTGGACTCCCAACAATGTGATCTGAGTGACAAATCACGTTTTGAATTTTAGCTCCTCATATTATATTATTTAAATAGTATCATATGGATTATATTTTTTCTGCTTTTACCAATAAACATTGAAGTTATTATTTTGAAAATATAATTATAACATGCTATGCAGTTTGACGAATTGAAATTAAACATAAGTAGGCATAAAGAAAGTATGTAATAAATAAAAAAGTTTAAAACAAGCACCTCTGAGTTAATCAGTGCAGGATTTCGTTCTTTTCGGTGGGAGTGGTGTATCATCGAGATCCGATTCGCAATCGCTTCAAAAGAGGCTTTGAACGGTTGGTTTAGCCGCTTCTGCCTTCTTCTTGGGTTTTGGCTGGCGGGCTTCGAGTCCTTTTCACGACTTGACTCGCTCTTCTTATTCGATGTGCAAGGAGCTGGTGTTTCCGATGCTGCACTGACCTCTTCGTCCAAATAGAAAGGTTGGTCGACCTGTAAATATACGGTTTTATTAACGACATATGCTTACCTACCTAATGAATAGTAAATTAAATAGAATAAATAATATATTAATAAATTAAGAAAAGACTAAAGGCATGATGCAGCAAAACTGAGATACGTGACATTTAAAAAAAATAAGTTAATATAATAATGGTTAACCAAGTTTTTATCAACCAGGCTGGGAATCGAACCTAAACAAAGTCGTCATCAAACATCATAAAAACAAGATAAAATAATAGTAACAAAAACTTGGAGAAAATACAAACATACTTGCTAATCCAGCTTCCACTGTTACTAAAAATTCACTAATTAGTTATTCCCAGTTGTCACTACGAGATTGAAAGGAATACAATAAAACGTGGAGCACCGACTGGACTAATTTATACACCCAAATTATAAAGATTTGTTCACATACATGCCCATGGATTTTAAATTAAATTTCAATAATTGTATTTTAGGCTGCATAGACTTTATGATTACAGCACATAAGCCCATTATTCACGATATTTAATTTTTTCATCTTTATTATACATGGTACCTTATGTTGACAAGTAAGCGTTTTAGTTACATCGCGGCGCCTTAACGTCATATTTTAGACCAAAGTCTAGAAAGATGAGATTTATGCTATAGAAATAAGCTATGATGTTTCTTATATTGGTTTCCTTTGATATTGAATGCAAATACTTTAGGAAAACCAATAACATTGAACTCAAAACAATATAATATTGTCAGAGGTCATCACAATATGGATTCAGGTTTAAAACATGATGTTCAGTATAAAATTAAGACCTACATCGTTATCTAAATTTTCATTCTTTAAATATATAAGAATTGTAAGCTAAACTACTGTTAGACTGGTCATGTGTGAGATGCTTTGGTTGAATTGGCCCGATTCACTAACGCTCTCTACTTGTTTCATTATCAACCATGCACATATGTTCTCTAGTTGTAATTACGGCTTGGGCAACGAAAGCAACTTTAGACATAATCGCATGGGTAAACTACCAACCTACCAACTTACCAAACTACCAACCATATAACCAACCAATACCAAATTATAAATATCACATCAACCTAAAGCGTCGTTGGGGTGATGTCACAAATATCACATGCTACTGTACCACTGTATCAAGTTATTAAAGACATCTCCCCTAACGCGCGAAGTTTTGTTTATTTTTTACACGATTCACAATAAATAGTTGTAACTGTCGTGTATTAGCTGTCTGTCTGATCAAGTGTAGCATAGTAAACAATATTATAGGATTCTGCAGTTCGAGCCGTCATATCAGTAATTAATAGTTATTGTTTAAATCCATAAATGTCAATTATTAAATTTTAATTAAGTATCTAACGGTACCTATTAATATAGGTATTACCTAACTTGGTATCTATTGATTAGAACTTCGGTATTAATAAAATGAACCGACTAACTGATATTTTAATGGCATTTAGGGCTATTCATTTGGATCGATCTGTCCGTCAGATTAAGAAGCAGAGCATCGCTCAGTAAACAATATTATAGGATTTTACAGTTCAAACCGTCATATCGGGTAATAGGCGGGTAGAATGGGGGTTTCTGCACGAACCGAGCGCAGCGAGTGATGATGTAGAACCCAATTCTACCCTACTCTGTCAATTAAAATTTTCATTGATGCCGGCGGGATCGAACCCAGTTGCTCGCGTACTGTGAAATTTACAGCGAACTTAGCGCTTTATTTGTTCCATATAGAGTACAATAATACTTATTAAAAGGCATTTAAGCTTACTGGTTCCAAAAAGCCTCTGTCCTGGGAAGAACTTGCAAGAAATCCAGCAGACTTTAAAAATAATTTACTATATAATATTTTATACAGTGGCGATCACCTCATTGACAGGTTATTATCAATCATTTACTTTTTAGTAGTATAATAACCACAACTATACAATTTTGCTTAGTAAAAATTTTAAACCTTTTCATAGATAAGGCCTGCATATTTTCTGAGACTTTGTTGTAAAAAGAATATGGATTACCCCATGAAGGAATTACTGACTCTTTGAAGTCGAGTAAGTGGTATAACCAACTTGTGCTTGTTCCTAGTATTTAAATAATGTCAATATTTTAATAAAACTAATTTTGTTTTTGTGTTCATACATAAAATTTTAGTAAATATATTGAAAGGAATAATATTTTTATTTCTTTCAATTTTCTCTGAGGGATTCCTTCGGACCTAGGTTATAATTAGTTCTTATGACTCTGTTCTTCAAAATAACGATAGTTTCAATGTCAGTTGTATTACGCCATAGCAAGATTCCAAATGACATTATGCTATGGAAATAACAAAAATAAACTAATCTTTCGACACATGTAAGGCCTCCAATCTTTTTACAGCATATGTTGCAGAACTAAGTTTGCTAGCTAGTTTAGGTATATAAGGGCCCCATTGAAGCTTCGCGTCAACTGTAATTCCGAGAAAAGCAGTGGATTCAACAAGACTCACCCACATCAGACGTCAGTAATTTGTTGTGAGTTCAAACTCATTGCTTGTGCTCATTATATAAACCGTCTTATTACACAATGTGTTGTTTATTGATAGTCTCAATGGCAAAGAGAAGACAATCGACGAAGAGATCTTCGCGGTTTCTTTTTGAAGTGATGAGTGATATGTTAAACATCTTCCCATCGGCCCCCATTTTGTAAAGCCGTAGGCGCGGAAGGAGAGCAGCCCCCGCCCGCTGTGGCAAAACGCAGGCATCTGCGCGATCCGTAGAGGCTGAGGCTAGTCGCCGAAGGCGACAAATAAGCCGAAGCTGCGGAGGTGAGCATGGGTGCTTGTGGTTTGCTACGCAAGGCGAAGGGGCTGCACTCCCCGCAGCGCCGAAGCCGTTGCAGAAGTAACTATATCAATGTTCCCAACGCAAATTTCAACAGTTCGTTGCAGTGAAAATTTTAGAGCAACTAATTTTTAAACTTGGTACCTAATTAGCACTTAAAAAGTCCCTATTTGGGCTTTTTCTAAAAGCAATTTTGATTCTATTCTGATTTTCAGTAAACCTGAATTTTGCATCTGCTTTGTTCTGAATAATGACTTTATTTTTATTAGGGGCGCCTTGTCATTGCCTATACTTGCAGCACCTAATTTTCACTTAATTCCTTGCTATTATATTGTCATATATCTAATAACTTCATTGCGTTGCTAGCGATACGTTTTGCTAGCAACGCAAATTTCAACAGTTCGTTGTGGTGAAAATTTTAGAGCACCTAATTTTTAAACTTGGCACCTAATTAGCACCTAAAAAGCCCCTAAATTTGGGTTTTTCTAAATAAAAATTCCTGACTTTGCGTTGCTGGCGATACACAACTTGGTGCTGTCAGTCAGTAGTTTTTTGACCTTATCCCACTCATCGCTAATAGGTGCATTAGCTTTCCATGCAGCAGGAGGCATTTACCAAATACTTAAAATGTTGGATATTTTCATCATTCCTAGTATAAAAAAGATTGATCTTTCTTCCACCTGACGTTTTGGACGAATGTATCCTATTGTGAGCGATGGCTACATGTGCAGCCACAAGAGTGTGGTCAGTGTAACAGTCGGCGCTATGGAACGTGCGTTTGTGGAGGAAGTCGCAGAGATCCTTGGTTCTGGAAAGTACCACGTCCAGCTGATGCCAGTGCTCGGATCTCAGACGTTTCTAAGAGACTTTACGGGAAATTTTGTCTTTGAAGTAAATTTTTGGTAACACATAGAAGGTGTTCAGAGCAAAGCTCTAGTAAACGTTGGCTATAGTCATTCATGTTGCCAACGTCATGATAACCAATACACTTAGGCCATGCGGAATGATCCCGGCCCACATGGATATTAAATTTTCCTAGACGGTCGCTAATGGAGACAGTTCTTAATGTCTCGGTCAGTTGATTGTAAAATCTGTATTTTACAATCAACTGATCATGTAGAGGCGAAACACGTGTCGTATTGTCATCGGTGGTGTATCTTTCCTAGTGTAGTGGTGGTGGGAGTAGTGGTGCTGGGATTAGTGGTGACGGGGATAGTGCACGCAATTGAGGGTGGGCGGGAGATGCTCTTCAAACTAGGTAAGACATATAATTTTATTTTATTAAGCGGATATTGGCAAAGTAAATATTTACAACTTTAAATCTGTATTTTCAATCTTCCGAGGATTGTCATGTCTAAGCCTTATGCAAAGATAAAAGTCAGGCAACCATAACTGCTATTGAGACTCAAGGCCATAATGCGTTCCAAAACTCTTCAAGGGTTTCAATTGCGGTCAAAATATCGTTTCGTTAGTAACCATAGTTGCAAAACCAACTCCATGTTCGCTTACACTAGCTGAGTCTTTACCTTCTGAAAATGTATTGGGGTTTGTTTTTAATTGAAGTAATGTTAATAATTAATTTGATATTGAAAATAATATACCTAATGTAATGTATGTCTTATTGGTCATCCTAAATCCTAAAATATATAAATAAGTAATTTCTAGAATTTATTTCTATCTGTGTATTCACGATTCAATCATCACCATCATCATTATCATTACAGCCCATCACAAGTCCACTGCTGAACATAGACCTCCCCCAAGGAATGTCAAAAAGCACCATCTCGAGCCACCTGCATCCATTGACTTCCTGCATGTCTTACCAGGTCGTCACTCCATCTAGTGGGGGGACGCCCTACACTTCGCCTGCTGGTACGAGGCTGCCACTCGAGAACCTTTCTTTCCCATCGGTTGTCGGTTCTTCAAGCTATATGGCAGACCCATTGCCACTTCAGCTTACTAATCCGTTCGGCCATGCCTGTTACTCTGATTCTACTGCGGATATCCTCGTGTTTAAGTCTATCACACAGAGAAACCCCGAGCATAGCCCTCTCCATAGCTCGCTGAGCGACCTTGAGCTTCCCCATACGGCCAGCAGTGAAGGACCACGTCTCAGATCCATAGGTCATCACTGGCAACACGCACTGGTTGAATAATCTTGTTTTTAGGTATGCTTGACGAGAAGATGTGTCGTAATATCCCGAACGCTGCCCAGCCAAGTTGAATCCGTCGATTGAACTCTCGGTCGAAGTTGTGTTTTCGAGAGTCATTACGAATCGTCTCGCACGCAGACTAGAAGACTTCCAGCCTCCCGAATAAGCTGGTTTCCGAAAGGGCTTTAGCACCATAGACCACATACATACCCTTCAGCAAATTGTTCAGAAGACCGAAGAGTACAATCTGCCACTTTGTCTTGCGTATGTGGGCTATGAGAAAGCCTTTGATTCTGTCGAAATTTGGGCGGTGCTGCAGTCCCTTCAGCGGTGCTAAGTTGACTGTCGGTATAACGAAGTGCTGTACAGTAGGGCTACGATGGCTATCCGAGTACAGAACCAGAGTACGAAACTTATCCAACTACAGAGAAGTGTAATATGTTATATCCCCGAAACTCTTCACCGCTGCATTGGAAGACGTTTTCAAGCTACTGGACTGGATACGGTATTAACATCAATGGTGAGTACATCATTCACCTTCGATTTGCCGACGATATAGTCCTTATGGCAGAATCGCTGGAGGACCTAAGCACTATACTCAATGACCTAAATAGTGTCTCCCAACGGATAGGTCTTAAGATGAACATGGACAAAACAAAAGTCATGTGTAACGTCCATGTCACACCTATGACGGTAGTTGTTGGGACCACTAAGCTCGAAGCACGATTCAATGTATTCGCAAAAACTGACCCAAAGTAACATAAAGACTATTTTTATACAAATACAGAATTGCAAAAGTAGGAGGGTTATGTTTTTCTATTCCTTTTTTTATAATGGCTGCTGATGATTCAATTTGTCATAAGAGAGTTCTTTAAATGATTAATCTGTACTAAGTTTTAGAATATGCTAAATGTTGTGACTTACTTGGGAGCCGCGCCGACGACGCAAGTTGTACGTTTTTAAAACAGCGCCATTATACAAATTCAAAACTTGATTGGTGTCCTACAGTCCCTAATGCCTTTAAATACCTATTTTATAAAATTATTCATATTATGTATTAATTAAGCCATATTATAATTATGATTTTATACGTATAAATTGCTTTGAAATTTTTACTGTAATTTTTTTATAATGTAAATGTTTATGAATTTAATTTTAAAAACTTTAAGTGAGAGCTGTTTAGCTCATTATTAGGGATAAGCGCCCGTCTTAAATTTTAATATTTCGAGCAAACCGTGTTTGATTCCCACCTGGACCAATGAATTGTTAATTGTAATCTTAAGTGCTGATTGAGTAACGAAGAAGAACGTGAGGAAACCTGGATATCTAAGAATAAAAAAAATATAAAAGCCAAACACGCGCCAGGGTGCAGGCTTTATCCTGTTGCTAATTGCCCCAACCTTTTAGTAATGATACTAAACGACTGTTCGATATGAGAAGGCATGTGCTGTTGTAAATCTAACCTAAGTAATATTCATATTTTAGGAGATTTCTGTTATCAACTCGCTTTCATAGGTCACATGAGAATAAAAAAGAACAAGCTCTGGAGAAAAAAATTATCATATTAAAGACATTTTTCGAGTTTTACTTAAAACATGTTTATATTTATTTTAAATATGAGTAGAACTAACAAAGTAAGAATGCTGTATTAAAGACACGGAGCCAATAATAATGCATTTAGATCTATCATTATTTTTAATTATAGTATGCGCAATCACGGGTCAATCTATTCCCTCACTCTCATATTCCAGTGGGACTGCACTACGACACTGCTGGAGAGAGATCATGCCAAGGACCAACGGTTTTACATTCTTTCCAGGGCACATGGAACACCGCCAACTTCCAGACTGCGGGCTGATAATGAGAATTTCTTGACAGAAAAATCCAATAACTAATTTTAGCCCGACCCGGGATTCGAACCCGAGACCTCAAGAGCAGCAGTTGAGCTTAAGGCTACTAGACCAACGAAGCAGTCAAAAATCCAGATTAACGGTTATTGCACACAATGAATGCGAAGCAGAGTGCTTGGGCTTTACTGTCGACCTGTGAAGGTCACAGAAATCGCTCACATCAAATATGTTTTTTTATACCGCATTAAAAAAAGCACAAATATTAAGAGGAAACACAAATACATAAGCATGAGCGATTTGGTTCTTTAAGACTAACACATATTATATTAAGCCCAATAATATTATATTCTATGGGCATATTGAATTTATTATAAAAAATTAAAAAGTTTCTATTCAATTTAAGTACCTCGATACATCATCGATTCTAAAAGAATCTAAAGAATAAAATAAATTTTTAAAGTCGAATTATAGTTTTGGTGTAAGAATACCTACTACCCCATATCATCCCGTGGCTGTCGTAAGAGGCGACAGAGAGAAACTAACCAGAAGATGGGCATTAACGTCTTCCTAATAACAACTAAAAAATAAAAGAACTGCGGTTGCCAAGCGTGGCAAATATGGCAAGTAGGGTGTAACGGTAATGCTAAAAGAATATATGTCGTGTGGCGTTTGAATGAGATAATTCTCCCATAACATCCCGTAGGTGTTATTAGAATGTCAGAAAGATCTTATAGCCCCGATAAGTAGCAGTATAACCGTCTCATATAATATACCAGATGTAAAATACACAGACCGGCGACATTAGTATAATTATATTTTTGACTTATAACCTAAATATGTCACAATAAGTATAAATTATTTACAATACATTGTGAGAAAGAATACTAAAACGTACTCAGTAAGTCGAAATCTAACGCACATCATATTGTATAAGGTAAGAAGAATAGTAGTTAGTAGTACTACACCATATAGTTCTATTCAGTATACCATACTGCATTACTATATACAGTTCTATTTGGTTTCATGCTCAGCAGTTAATAACAAAGATGGAAGGGGGTTGCATTTTTACTCGTTTATCATGGTTGGCAAAATTATGTTGTTCGCAACGGTATAACTATAATCATTTAAGTAACAAATGTGTTACTTAAATAATAAAACAAAAAAAACCCGTACAAGTATTTTAATACTTATACATGCTCATAAAACTGATAAAATACGAGGGCATTAATTGAAAACCATAAATTTACAAATATTCTTCATGTATTGATAAACATGTAGCATATATAATGGTAGAATTAATGCAAAATTCAATTCAAAGTAAAGTAATGAAACTGAGTATTCAAGTTGCATTTTGGCAAAACAAATTGACCGGCGAAACTTCAACTGAATAAAAGCCATTTAAAGCTTCGTTTATTTTGAAAAAAAAAGGAGGGTTTAGGGTTGTTCACTTTTCACGTTTTGTTCATTTTATTAAAAATGAAATTATAAATATGTTTAATAATTATTTTGAAAAAAATACTTTTTTATGGAGTTTGTTAATTAAATAAATTTGCAAAGCTATCCTAATTTTCTCACTGTAGATTTTGTCTGTTCTTTGTCGAGGTTTCGCACTTTTTACGCTGATTCCTATCTAAAGTTAGGTATTTTATAGGTGATGTAAATGAGGCAGTTTACACGTAGTTTACCACCTTCTAATGGAAGCCGTAAGATCTTTTTCTCTCCAAAGTTATTGCACACAAATACAACCTCTCGTGATCTCATATCATACACTAATACATATCATAGACTAAGCAACTTGTTACCTATACGGATTCATCGATTAGCATCTTCCTGATTAAATCTCAAAATAATAAAAAACTGTGGCTGCCCACCCACCTGTCAAGCATGGCAACTATGGCCAAAGATGCACAACCCTATGAGGCAATCTATGGGAAAAGTCTGTGTTCGGCAGTGGAATTTTGATAGGCGGTTATGAATTAATGAATAAATATAATGCTAAATGAATTATCATACGTATAAAGATCGATAAAAATTTTGTTACTGAATGTGCTGCACTAGCTTTATGTGCAGTCACGTCACGTTCGGAGCGAATGAGGGATCATTGTAAGACTACCTCGGTGTTCGCCAAGCACTATTTAACGAAAAGCGAATATATGTTTATTTATTATATTATAATGCTGACAAAATATTTGTATCAGGCTTCATACAAATAAACGCGCCGAACTCTATGATGAGGACTTATAAGAATTACAAATGCCACGTGCATTTGTAATTTTTATAAGTCCTCATAATTTTGAGTTCCGATAGACCGGAAAACCCATTTTTCCATTGTGTTTGTATGAATTTAAGAATCAATCATTTCAGTAGTTACAAAATAAATTTCACTATCTATTTTTTCCCTTCATTCCTCTAGCAATGTCAGCCATATTAATCTTAAAAACATATATAACAACTAGCTTTTGCCCGCGACTTCGCCCGCGTGGAGTTCGGTATAACCGCCCATGTGTGAAAAAGAGTCTGCTGGTACAAGCCACAATTATAACTGGATATCGCGGGCAAAAGCTAGTAAACTACAAACATCGATATATATGTACTACGTACTAGATTTGGCATTCCGAACATTCACTATGTTCAAATGAACTGTACTGCAATCCGTACACCTTTAGTGTCATTTAGTGTGGCTTCAATAGTCATGCGCTAATAATACGAGATTTCAAATTAAAGTTTAAACCTGAACGTAATTAATAATTCAGTAGTCAAATAAGTAAAATTATTTGTTGTTCAAGTGAATAAATAGGTAATAATATTACAATAGAAAAAATAAATTTCTTCATTAAATATGCTATCTACAATCATAGACTAAATTACTATCACGCGCATTGAAAACTGTATTTTTGTTTGAATGGCTTCTAGTACGTAGTACATAGAACTCAATTACAAAACTCCTTTATACACCACATTTTTGTAATCTATTACTGTGTGCCAAAATTCAGACTACTAGCTGCGCGTGAGCAAACCACATAGAATTACCCATGTGAAAAACAATTTTCTCTCAAGTCTATACTCGCAAATTTTAAGGTCTGCCCTTATGATTTGTTTATGGTCATTAGAAGCTTTCAGAAACTATTCGTTTGAATTCAAAGTCATTCAGATCAGGGAATTTTGGTACAAATACAGTTTCCGCAATCAGTTATAATTAGCTACCACTACATTGCGATGTAACGCTTTTACAGTCTGATTCCGTTGCACAGTCTGATTCCGGTACACACATAGTGATGTGGAAGACCCGATGGTTTCAGTGAATTACGAAATTCGACAGGGTAGTTAATTGAGTCATCTGTGTTGAACACAGAGTCTATTGATGTATACACAATTTCTTCACATAAAAAGACATTAACAGTATATCAATAATTGCCGCTGCTTGGTCGTTTTTCGGGTTTAGTATGGCACGTTCTCACAACCATTTCATTGGCTTATCGTGGATATGAGCAATATCTGGGTAAATTTTGGGTATTAACTCCTGTAACGTAAATACAACTGCGCACGAATTATCAAGGATGGTTATCATTCCGTCATTTATCGGGTAATCACCGTTGTCTATTTCAAGTAGGAGATTCGCAAATCCACCAGCAGACTCTTTTTCTCCTAAGTGTACCCGCATATTTTTCGAGAGCTTGAGGATTTTAATTAGAGGCCATAAAGTGGATCTCTTAAGACACGCCTTAGCTTCATCTGCTCTAGTTCTTTTTGGCACTACTAGTAGAGTCTGTCTAAAATCTCCAGCCAGCAAAACCGTTACACCTTCTTATTTCTGTTACTTTATATTTGTATCTTGTGTTACGTATTTGTGTGTCATGTGTAGGCATATGTTCAGCAGTAGACTTGATTTGGACTAAAATGATAATAATAATTATTAATAGTTAATTAACACTTATACTACCGTCAGTCATGTTTTGAATGCAATACTCCATATAAAGTGACTGACATGACAGCTATTGGATTAAGCTTTGTACCATTCAGTGCACTGTACTTTTTTACCTTTCTCGTAGGGTTTTAAAAGAGTATTTTGTGGCACTGCTCATCATAATAAAAGTAAAAATGTAAAGTTACAACCTACTTTACACATTCAACTGCTGCTTGCAGACCTACTCATATTTATGAAAAATTTGTAGTAGCGACGGGTGGCATACCCTTCGCTACTCTTTATACGCTTTCGCTCTATAGGTACCCAAAGCGTGCTAGTAGACTTCATATTATATACATTATTTTCCTTTACTATTTAGTGGTAATATTTGTAAATATACCATAACAAAACAGGTTAAATATAAAGTAATCCTTTATTTTATTTTATTCTTATTTAAGTACCTGATAGGAGGAGGCTACTGTAACCCATGGGCACTTGTAACTTACTTTAATGTTCAAACAGAAAACTTAAATGATATGGAATATAGCCTGTAATTATAATGGCATTTAAATTAAATTATATTATATTATATCTAATTCAAATTAAATTATATATATACCTTATAGCTATGATTTAAGGAGCTGCTATGGAACTACGCATGCCTTTAGAACTGAATCCCAAACGTCGTCTGTATTGAACTTGGCCCCCTTTTCACATTTATGTTATGTTTTTGTTGGGATATCATTAAATATTGAAAACTTCTAATCTACATAAATTCTTGACCTTCATCGTTCTTTCTTACGTTTGTGCAAATATTTTTTGTTTTTGTCTAAACTTCTTATAGAATAAATTACTTAGTGCTTGAAAATAAGTTAATTAAACTATGAAATATGGAATTCTAGACATGCCAAATTGCAAGTGTGTAAGTCTAATACTTTTTGAGTTATAAGAGGGTCCCCGATGGCGATCTCGGGGGGGGGGGGGGTTTCGGCCGTCCCATGGGCGCAGTAACTCTGATAGTTTCGGTTAGTTGCTAATGCAACGCCTCGTTCAACTGCCTTATAACTTATTCACTCTTTACTCCCAATATTATCTTTTTAAGATACAAAAACAAAAGTATGGCTAAACAGCGGTTGCAAGTCCTCTCATTAAAAGTGCACCTCACTAGCTTGCTTCTATTCTATCTATGCTTCCAGCGTCTCCGTCACCTTCAAGACCCCACTTTTTCAACAATATGGGTGATGGTAGATACAGGTATTGATAAAATCCTGACCTAACCATGACCAGGAGACAACACGATCTTTTTTACCTTGACGCTAGGTCTTTCTCAGCTGGTAAAGGAAGCGACTAGGGTATCCGATGACGACGGTCACACAGCCAATTTGTTGGACCTTCTGCTGACTATCGAACCAGACACGTATGAAGTACAGGTTACCTCCGCTTTGGGTACATCTGACCACTGTCTGGTGAAATCTGTATCGTCATTTTCTCCACCTAATTACGAGTCCCAAGGTGTTCGACGAATATGGCGGTATAAGTCAGCTGATTGGGATGAGATGCGACATTTTTTTGCAATCTATCCTTGGCGGGAGGTCTGTTTGTCTTTTGCGGATCCGTCGCGCGGATGCGATAACCGATGTTTTGCGTCAAGCTTTGGAGTATTTTATTCCCTTCTCTGACGCTCCCACCGGTTACTATCCTGGGTTGACGCTCGAAACCGCAAAGCTCCGGATATTAGCTCCAAGAAGAGAACTTTCAACCAGGCCGCCAAGTCCTACAAAAAAGCATTACGGAAAGATAGTCTCGATAGCATTAAACATATTGGCGCAGAAATCTCTGCCAGACCATCTGGCACTAGAGCTTTTTGGTCTCTCGCCAAAGCGGTTGAGACAAACTACTGTCGGCCTACACTGCCTCCGCTGGTTCAAGGTGGTAGTAGGCAAAGAGAAAGCGGACTTGTTCGCGTCTCTCTTTGCCTACAATTCACGTCTGGATGGTGGCAATAAAGTTCCACCTTAATTACCTCACTGCGGGACCTCTATGTCTGAGGTCCGTATCACAAATAAGGAGGTTCTTAAAACCTTGCGGTGTCTAGACGTGAATAAAGCTAGTGGGCCAGATGGTATAACAGCTATTGTTCTTAAGGCTTGTGCACCTGAGTTGTCTCCTGTGCTGACACGCTTGTTCCGCCTCTCATTTAGGACTAGAATAGTGCCAAAATCCTGGAAGCTGGCCAACGTGCAGCCTGTTCCAAAAAAAGGCAGCCGTGCCGACCCTGTCAATTATCGGCCAATCTCAATTACCTCTATACTCTGCAAGATTATGGAGTGTATATTGAACGCCCGCTTAATGGCATACCTAGAGCAGAATGATCTCCTTAGTGTCACACACGTATGGGGCGAGGCACTCGAGAACAGTAGGGAAGCACACTATTTCCTTGATGTCTCGAAGACCTTTGCAGAGTTTGGCACGCTAGCCTTTAGGTACTTCAGCGTACGGCTTATCCCTGGTCTGATTGACTCGGTAAAGGACTTTCTGAGTGAACGGTCTCTCGAGTTGTCGTCGACGGTTGCTAATCCGATCCTTTGCGACTAACGCCGGTGTTCTTCAGGGGTCCGTTCTCTCCGCAACTCTCTTCCTGCTGCATATTAATGATCTGCTTATGCCCGGTATCTATGGGTATGCAGAAGATAGCAGAGTTGTGGTGAGATACTAACCAAGTCCTTGGGCCAGTCGGGATCAAATCCAGTCCGATAGAGAAACTATGGTAGAGCGTGTGAATCTCACACGAGAAATAGTCTCCGAATGGGCCGATGCCAATCTTGTGAAATTCAACGCCTCGAAAACACAAGCCTGTCTCTTCACTGCAAAAAAGAGCCAGCTCATCTTGGCTCCTTCTTTCCGAAATGTATCACTAGAAAACACCGACCGCCTTCAGTTGTTGGGGGTTGAGATATCCTCTAATCTAAACTTCGGGCGGTTTATTGAGTCCAAGGCCAAAGCAGCTGCAAGGAAGCTAGGAGTCCTTGCAAATGTGCGGCGATACTTCACGCCGGGACAACTGCTTACTTTAATTAAAGCGCAAGTCCGGTCGTGCAAGAAGTATTGCTGCCATATATTTCGCTTTGCTTTGCTTTGGATGCTTTGGACTCAATGGAAAGATATGCTAAGAGGTGATTGGTGACCCAAATTTGGATAAAACCAATCTTACCAGTCTTGAAAACAGGCGCAAAGTAGCCAGCCTTTCGGTTTTCTACAGGATGCATTTCAGAGAGTGTGCGCAGGAATTGCATTTTTTTTCCTCCATCTCCATTCCACAATCGGACAACCAGACGTTCGGCCAGCCGCCACTCCTTCGTTGTTGACTTACCACGCATTCGAACCAAACGGTTTGCTACATCGATCATCATTCGTACAGCAAAGGAGTGGAATAAGTTGCCAGCATCTGTGTTTCCATCCGATTACAATGTGGGTGTCTTCAAGGTAAGAATGAATAGGCTTTTGTTAAGTCACTACGGTTCACCATCTTAGGCTACATCACTACTTACCATCAGGTGGGATTGTAATTAAGCGCTGGCTAAGAATAATATAAAAAAAGACTACTGCCGTGTGTCCAGATCACTGATTTCAATATCCAAAGGCACTGTAATAATTTTTTCAATTGCATCAAGACATAGAAAATTAGCTGCTTCCGACCTAATTTTCTTACAACACCTTATTTGAGAAAATTTTCACAGATAATCGAACAAAAATATTAACACAATGATGAGTAATAAAATAGTTCCTATGATTTGTATTCTGTGCTGTAATATAATAAATATATCAATTTACACATCAATTATATAGTCCAAATTATTGAATATGTGTTCGTTTCTATGCCTATATAATAATATACGCGTTACCTGCGGAATTCGGACTGCTATAATATGAAGTTAGTAAAAAATATGGCGGATATGAACTATTAATCTTCTGCATCAGCTTGTAAATAGTCCACTACTGCACATGCGACTAAATATTTTATTTTTTATTTTATTTTATTGAATAAGGTATACAAATAGATAGTAGTTATATACAGTTCTAAATTTAAAAGTATGTATAATGATGTTGATCTAAACTACAATTTAGAAAAGTGTACACAGCATAATAATTAAACTGCAGTAGAATAACAAAATAAACAAGATAAAAAAATTACATTAAAAATTAAGAGAAACGCGTAAATTTCTTATAAATCTAGCAAGGATCTTTTAAATCTAACAATCGAATATATCTAGATGTATGTTACTACGCTTAATATCGTCGTAATCACGGCACATTTTGACAACAGGGTTGAAAAGAAAGTGTTATTCCTGTATACGTCTAACCTAAATATTCTTTGAATACGTTGTCGTATACCGGAATTGAAGTTAATTAGTCTTAGTAACTCTGGGAAATCTATATGAGAATGTACAATCTTGTGCAAAAAAAAACTTGTTCGGCTAATTGTCTCCTCAAAGATAATCGTTGGACATTAAAAAACTTTAGTCGAGAGTCGTATGATGGTAGACGACGCAAGTGACCATTTCTGCCACAAACACTGCGAAGGAAACAATACAATATGATACAATTTAAAATGAATAACCCATTTATAACGTTTAATAAACATAAAGTAAAGAACAATGGAGATTTTAATGTTTTTGGTTTACTTTATAGCTCTCCGCATTGGCCGCAAATTTATCGCTCCGATCACAATTATGCTATATATTAGCATTTTGTGGTGTTTTTAATTATCAAAAGTAACTTTTGTGTTATTATTTGTAAAAATAAAATACAATTTGGAATAACTTTTGCTTTTGTATCGCTAAGAATTGTCTTAAAATTATTAACAATAGTTGATTTACCCTCTAGGGGTCATCACCACTTACCACCAGGTAGGATTTTAATCAAGCAAAAAAAAAATCATACGAAATTAAAAATAAATTGTCTTAAGCAATTTTCATTAAAACGACTCGAACAAGGTAGGTTCACTGTTGCTCTATCATCCCATTTCGTCATATGTAAACATGCACTACCAAATCCTACAGGTCAGCTTACAGCTGTGAGCTGCATAATCAATGGATTTACTGCCATAAGTCGAAAGCCAAAGCATACCTTTATAATATAAACATTTATGTTTCGAAAAAAATTTTTACTACATATATTTAAATTACTGCAATTGTTCTTTGCAAACCTTTTTTCACCGTTATCTGTTGAGCGCATCATTATATTATACTGTTTAAATTCGTGATTTATTACGTATTTACCTGACGTGTAAAATGCTTAGCTTCCAGAATTAATATTTTATTTTTTATAAATTACATCTATTGGAAACATCACACTCTGCTATATGTTGCATTTAAAAATTAAACGTTAAATCATTTTAATTGATATGTGATATGCGTATACGTTAACGGACGGAAGTGGTTACATAAGTTTTCCATTTTGCTAATTTTGCTACACGCCAATTAAACCATCCTAAGGGCATAGTATGCAAGAAGGTATATATATTTGACCATTAACTAGATGGCAATTCGGAGGAATTTAGTGTTATGAATCAGCGTGAAAGGTATGTTAAGGACAGCATGAGCAGTAATAAAGCCACTAGTATCGACAAACCTAATCAAGCCGGGCACGAGCTATCACCTTGTGGTCGTTAAATACTTGATTGCGCGGGAGAATATGTATCTTGAATTAGAGAATTAAATTTACTTACCGAGCTCGTACTCACAATTACTAATCGGCGTTATTTTTAAATATTGTGGTGTGTAATGTTGTAGGTTGCTAATGTCTATGATAGTGTATAGCCGAGAAACACTAGCGATTATAAACTTTAAAATTAATTAAACTAATAATGCGGTAAGAGTACAACAGCGGTGCAACGGGCGCGGATTAGCGAAGACTTCTAGTGAACTACTGACCCTTTCCTTTTGAAAGTGAAGTGAAGTGACAATTTTACTCACACCACCGCCGTCTGTGGTAAATACTGGGAGATTAATTCGAGCGCATGTTCGGCGTGACTATACTCCGGCCTTTGAAAGGTTCCTTTCAAAATATTTTAAGAGTAACTTATTGTTAATCACATCAGTGAAAGAATATGTATATATATATATATATATATATATATATATATATATATATATATATATATATATATATCAAATAGAGATATGATGCAGAACTACGGACAGTGTGTGATGACTAATTAATTTGCAAACAAGATATAAATAGTATTACGAAGTTGCGAGATTGACTTTTAATAATATAAAATCTATTTTAATAATCACTATTGTGTAGGCAGTGGACACAAGCGTACTACAGGTCTCTTATAGATACCGCGGCTAGTTTTGATAGTAGCTACTCGTGCAATCCCATCTGGACCGAACTGGATGAACGTCAATTATAACTCATGTCTCCCACTGTAATGGTGGAGCTTTGGTATTCTGTATTACAAGCACGACTGTACCAGGTTTGATATTTGCAGATGGATCGTTCCATTTAGTGCACGCCTCTAGTGTGCTTAGATATTCGAGCGACCATCGGTCCCAGAACGGCTGTACTGTTTGTCTAACAACTGATAGCGTTCTAACAAATGTATCGCTCGGTCTTCCACCGGGGCGACGGGTAAATACTTAAGCGATGGTAAGGTCAAAAAATGAGAGGGAGTTATAGCTAGCGGCTCACTTGGATCTTGGCTCAACGTCGTACAAAGCGGACGCGAGCTGACTACATTTTCAATTTGACATAAAACTGTGTTCCTTTCTTCGTAAGTTAATATTTGCGAGCCAATAGATCTGTAAAGATGCGATTTGACTGATTTAATTAATGGTTCCCATGATTCAAAGTGAGGTGCACTAGGTGGTGTGTTTTTCCATTCTATTTTATACTCATTAAGCTGATGCACTAAAGCAAAGCGGTATTGCGTTGACGTTATGAATTTAAAAAGCTCGTCAAGGTATGATTTTGCACCCTGGAAATTACTGGCGTTGTCAGAATGCATCACCGACACAGGTTCTCGGCGTGATATAAATCGTTTGAAGGTAGACATGAAAGCAGGAGTACTCAAGTCGGTGGTGAGTTCGTCAAATGTGAGTCAATGTGAATCGCGCGAGTTGTCAAACATACAAATAGGCATATGTACGCCTTATGGCTACGAACGCCACGGCCACGTCTTGGAGTAATGAACAGTGGGCCTCCGTAATCGCAGCCCGTTTGAACAAACACTTTGTACAACTTGAGTTCGTACCGGGGGCAGATCTGCCATAAGCGGACAAATCGGTTTGGGTGATGTGCGAAAACTATGATTGCATTTATTTATTATCGATCGGATCGTTCGTTTCGTCTAGCGGTAAGAATCCAATACCTCTGTCTTAATAAACTATCTAATAAATTAGGACCAGTATGGCAATGCATGCGATGATAATGATCTACAATGAGGTTCACTACATGATCTTTCCTCTGTAACAGAATAGGATGCCGATGGTCGAAGGTTAAGTTAGCGTTACTTAATCTTCCCCCAAAGCGGATAAGCCAGTTGTGAAGAAACGGATTTAATTTCTGTATGTGGTTCTGGCATTTATTGCCCGATTTTAAATGCTTAATATCTTCGCAGAAATGGGTTATTTGCACAGCGATAAGAAGTTTACTTTCAGCAAACTCTAAATCGGAGGCGGAAATAAAATTACTGCGCGGTAAATATTTAGGAAATCTATAAATATACACAATTGTGTTCAAAAGTTTGGTCCATTTAGAATGTCGAGAAGCGATTTGACACAATAATGGGATATCTTCGGTGGTTGTGGTGAGAGAAACCGATTTCAGTTCTGGAACGTCGTAAGAAGGTTCCAGATTAAAACATGTTATGGGCCAATCAGTCTCTTCTCTTTGTGTCCAGCTAGGACCGCCCAACCATAGTGGATGAACTAAGAGTTGCAAAGGTAATAAATATTGCTGAGAGGGATGTTATTAAATGTACGGGCTGTAATATGTACATGCATTATCAATGTGCTGATTTATCTGAAATAGAGTTCAAAAAAATCCTCCCTATGAATAAAATCAAATGGAAATGCCCACCCTATAAAAATAAGAGGCTCGCTGGTACGTTAGGAAGCCAGTGTCACCTAAGTTTAAAGATTGCGCAACTACGTCTATTTTAAACATCGACACCGACGCCTTAACTGAATATATGGATGCGAAGCTTGACAGTCTACGCCAGCAGTAGCAGGACGACTTAAATTCTGCCATCCAAAAAGTATCTAAAACTTTTGCGCAAGATATTAATAGGCTGGAAAAGCGTGTCGATTCATGGGAGGAGCGCATAAAGGAACTCCAGCAAAACTTTACGGCATCGCATAATCCCGATGTCATCCTGATGCAGGAAAACAACGAGCTTCGCGCAGACTTAGAGAATTTACGTGCCAAGTTTTACGATCCCGACCAAGCCTCTCGCAGTTGCAACGTGGAATTACAAAATATTCCTGAAAAAAAGGCTGAAAACCTGATTAATTTATCTATAGAAGTGGGTAAGCTAATTGGCATCGATATCAAGGCAAGTGATATTAGATCTGTTCACCGCGTGGCTCCAAAGGTCCGACTGACCGTCCAAAAAATATTGTACTGCAGCTGACCATACGACGACTGCGTGATAATATGATAGCGGCGGCGCGTTCGCGCCGCACACTCACCACTACTCAGTTGTTTGGCTCTGCCAACAATGCCGCTGCTGCAGCTCAAAACACACGATTCTATATAGACGAACATCTGACACTAAAAAATAAAATTTTATTTAGTAACGCTCGACAACCGGCGAAGACGAAGGGATATAAAGGAGATGAACTTGGTTCCATACAAGCTTGGGCCCGGCGTGAACAAAGTTCAAATACATCTTATTTTGAAGACTTAAATATTTGCTATTTATGTCAAAAAATCATATTTTTGTAGGACCTGGGGTTTTGTTTTTGTTTTATTATTTGTAGGTTATGTAATAAAATCACTCGTTGCTGTAATAAGTTGTTTATATTAATTGAAAAGGATACAAAATAATGCAGTTTTGTAGTTTTTATGAAAATAATGTATTATAAATCTTAACCTTTTTAATTTTTTAATTATTTTCTGCAATTATTAATAAAATATCATCTACAAAAGCAGCCGGAGGCTGTAAATTGTCTGTTCTATTCTTCCCAAAACCCGAGTAACCATTATTGTCATTATGTAGGCGCAACAATCTACTGTCCTGTAAAGCGAGAGAAACGCCAAGGGTCAAGTTAAATTAATTCACGAAAGTAAAAACACGAAATATATTCACAAATAGAACCACAATATCAAATGCGCATGAAAAATTGAAACTCGAAGTTATAAAGTTAAGTCTCCTTCAGAACAGGCAATGATCAACGACCATACAGCCTATTCAATCGTATCAGATATTATTCAAATGTTTTTTTAGTTAAATAAAATGGTCTATTCAATTGATTTTCAAACTGATTTCCTTAATTCAGTATTAATCTCTACAGATTCGCATCAATATTTTAATATTATAATTTCTTTGATAATGAAGGCTTATTTTTACAAAGAATAGCCTTCATTATCGAATGCCTGACATTAAATGAAAAATATTTAAAAGACGTTTTGTTTTGCTATGGTAAACGCGTTAGTTTTCGTTTTCAGTAAAAAAATGTTTTTATGAATGTCCCATGGATTACAAAATTAAAAACCTTTTAATTATGCTTATAATTTATCGTTTTATTACCTTCATATTTTTATAACTGTTGCGAACGATGTCAAGCACCCAATTTCATACATCTCCTTTGTGTGGTCAGAAACAGTTGCATTTTACGAAAAATGACGATTCACGTGTAATTCACATCCGTCCGATTTAAGTAAAATATGACTATTTTATTACGTTTACTTCTTTATTAATATTCCAAAAGTAGCATATATTAGTAGTTTTATTATAACTTTTGTGCATGTTGACAATACTCAATACAGCGGGAGATCGAGATCCATAATTGTATAGCAGACAAATTTATAAATACACTTGTAATTATATCAGTTGCATTTCTTTCTCGTGATGGCTTCTAATGAGTTACTTATATTCTATCAAAATTGTGGAGGCTTAAAAACTAAACTTACAGACTTAAAATTAAATTTACTAACTTGCCACTTCGATATCGTAATTTTAACTGAAACCTGGCTGTCAGACACGATTTTTGATGCTGAAATTCAAACTGATACTTATACAATATTTCGACGTGATCGGAACTGTATATTATTTAATAAAAAGGGCGGTGGCGGGGTGCTAATTTTGGTTAAGAGATCGATCCATGTTGTTATAAAACTTGATTTAGAGGCCACCGACTTAGAAATTATTTTCTTCATTTCCCATTCAAATTTATTATTGAGTGCATGCTATAAACCACCAGCATCTAAAACTACTACATATGATAAATACTTTTATATGCTTCACGACATTCACTCAAAGGCATTATTCTCGCATTACATTATTATTGGTGACTTTAATTTACCCTACCTGGAATGGTCATCTGATGGTCCATCTTCGAGACCTGTTAATGCAGTTACTGATACAGCTAAATTATTGTCTTATATCATGGACTTTATGAATTTGAAACAAATAAATGCATTAAAAAACGAAAACAGTAGAATTCTTGATCTTGTTTTTTGCAACTTACCTGATTGCTCAGTTAATATCTCCGATGATCTAATCTTAAAACCCGTTCGTCACCATACTCCGCTGGACATTTTTTATGAGACAACTCAATCTAAGTGTATGCCCACCAACCAAAAGACAAAACGAAACTTTTACAGAGCAAACTATGACCAATTTAATACCGCTATATCAGAGACTCATTGGGTTTCTGAACTCAGTTCTTCTTGTATAGATACTGTAGTTGACAAATTTTATAACCAAATTATGTATGTTATTGAATCTTATGTACCACTTGTCAAAGTTAAAACCAAGATTCCCTAAGTGGTTCTCTAATAGCTTAATTTGTACAATTCGTTACGTGACTATTATGAGTTCTCTCTATTAAGAAAACGTGCTAAACGTCTCTTAATTAAATGTCACAATAAATATATAGAGAACGTTGAGACTTTAATAAAAGATAACATAAAATACTTTTAGAAATATACTTCAGATATAAAGGGAACAAATACGGATATCCTCAAGTAATGAAGCTGGGTACCGATACTTCAGATGACCCAAAAATAATTTCTGAAATGTTTTCACGTTATTTTAAATCCGTATTTGAACCGTTGTCAGACAATGCATATACATTAGCTCAACACTCAGAGGATAATTTCACTGGAATAAACTTACATGACATACGTTTCACACAGTTGGAAGTTTGCACAGCTTTAAAAAACATTGATCCAAACAAGGGCGCTGGAGCTGACAAAATAAAGCCAGTGTTTTTAAAACACACTTGTAATACAATTTGCATGTAGCTCAGTATAATTTTTAACAAATGTTTGAAACTGGAACATTTCCAACTCAGTGGAAACAAGCATACATTACACCTATTCACAAATCAAGTTCTAAGCACAACGTAGAAAATTACCGTCCAATATCAATTCTTGGCTATTCATAAAATATTTGAGAAACTTATTCAAGATCATATACATATATTCAATTTTGAAAATACATTATTAGAGGAACAACAAGGCTTTGTTAATGGCAGGTCTACACTGACAAATCTTCTTGTTTTACTTATTTTCTTTTTAATAGTTTAGATTATAAATCTCAGATTGAAACTGTATATACTGATTTAAAAAAAGCATTCGACAAAGTTGATCACTTGTTACTTTAAAAAAATCTCCTACAATGGTATCAAGGGTAATCTTCTACGTTGGTTTGTCTACTACAAAACCGCATACAGTCGGTAGTGCTTAATGGCTACATTCCTCACCTGTTGTAGTAACATCTGGCGTACCACAGGATCAATACTGGTGTCACTCCTCTTTATCCTATTTATTAATGACATTTCAACTTGCTTTGACCACTGTAAATTTTACTACTGATAAAATTGTACTCTGCCATTACTAAATCTGACGACATAAAATTAATACAAAACGACTTAGACAGACTTGAAAATTATTGTAAAATTAATAAATTATTCTTGGCTTATAATAAATGCAAACACATAACATATACTAGGAACAAAAATGTGGTATGCGGACTTTTACTTAGGTGGTCACAAAATCGTTTCAGAATCTAGTATGCGCGATCTTGGAGTATATTTAAATACCAAACTCACACTAAATAGGCACATCGAAGATATTGAATAAATCCTACCGAATGCTAGGCTTCGTTACGTATAACAAAATCATTTAAACATAAAGATACTCACCTGCTATCAGTCATTGGTTAGATCTCATCTAATGTGTGTTTGGAATCCATTCTACTCGGTTTATGAAGATAAAATAAAAGGTCCAAAATTTTCACGCATTGTTAACTATCGAATGCATTCACCTCGTGATTCGTATCAAAATCTCTTAACAAAATATCAAATGCTATCATTAAAAGACCGACGCTCTTTAATCGACGCCACCACTTTTAGGAATGCCTGTGTTGGTGAGATTAAGTGTTCACAGTTATTGTCCGAGGTAAGGTTTCGAATACCACCCAAAAACAAACGATCAAAAAATTTATTTCATTTACCAAAAACGAGGACAAATATTGGTAAAAGAGCAACAGTACACAGAATGTGTGTCCTCCACAATAAAATGCTTAACGACATTGATATGTTCTATCTCCCTTTCAGCTTTCAAAACTAAATTGAAAAAGTATTTTAGTAACAATTATGAATTAGATATATAAGGATATTTAGTATTGTACATTTCAGTTTTCAGATGATTATTTTCTTTTTATTTAAGTATAGACTTGTTACCCTGCTTGTTGTGCACACGATACCAATTACCATCTGCTTCATAATATAGTAATGTATGTTCTCAGTGAGACAGTTTGTAGGGAACAATTGTAATTACCATTGTCTTATTTTACTATGTTTTTCATATCTTTTGTTTTTGTTTTGTCTCCAATAAAGTAAATAAAATAAAATAAAAATATGATAAAAATGTTTCGCGGGTGCTGAATTTCGGAAACACTGTTAGTGTCAAAAACCTGCAGGTGATGTGAAGATGTGTTAATCCAGTGTAGTGCTACGGTGTAGTCAGAAAATGCATAAATGCGATTAATGTTAACGCGATGAATAGCTGTCTGACACCGCGCGTAGTAGTTTTGCAAGTAGTAAGGCAGCCATAAGTTCGAGTCGCGGCGTCGTAATAACTCGATTACTAGGCGATACTTTGGATTTTGCACACTAAGGTAGTCTTTCGCTTGCCGTGGTTGTTCGCATGTTAATATACAGGCTCCGTATACTTTCGCTTGCGTTACAAAAACCTAAAGGGTGATAGTAGTATTCTCGAACATAATATGCCGCGGTATTTTTAAATCTGCAATAAGCGATAACTCTGATTGAAACTGAGTCCATGCACTAACAAGATTGTCGGGAGGTATCAAATCTAACTTCATTAAGCAAACTTCCTGGATAAGGAGTTTGGCGTATGATAACCGGTCCTACTAGCCCAAGTATATCCCACACGAGCCATTGTTGTAATAACATATTGCGTTTCGTGCAAGTGCGATCGGATGGTAAAATAGTAAACGAAAATTTATCGCAAACCGGCAACCTGCATGCCAAGAATTTTAAGAGACTCGTCTTTTGTAAGGTCGATTGGTTTAGCTAACCGATGCGATTCGGGACATTTCTAGTAACTCATGGGAGTTACTAGACCACTTTACCAATTCGAAACCACCCGATGCGAACATTTTGATGAGCTGTTGTAATGCGTCTAACGCAACATCTTTATTGGGAAAAGACCAGGCGATATCGTCAACGTACAGTTGGGTAGTAGCGAATTGCGCAGCGGGGAAAAATAGTTTCCTCGCGTTTAGCTAATTCACGAATGGTTCGGATGGCTATGAAGGGACTAGATCGTAAACCAAAGCATACGCGTTGGAAAGCGAAATATATTAGCGGTTCTCTATTATCAAAGAGGTATATTATTTGCTGGTAAGGTCGATCTTCCTCGCGAATTACAATCTGTAAATACATTTAACGTATATCAGCAGTTGCGTTGATTTCGAAAAGGCGAAAGTTTTATAAAATTTCAAATAAGTTACACTGTAGCGGCGGTCCGACGTGTAAAATATCATTTAACGATACTCCAGAGTCGGTTTGAGTGCTTGCGTCAAGGACAATGCGCAGTTTGGAAGTGAGCTTATCCTCGTGGATCACCCCATGATGCGGTATAATATTTTAACCCTTGCTATAATTTTGTGGTTATAGAATTTCTTTAAGATAACCCTTAGTTAGGTATTCACGGATGATTTCATCATATTGCGATTTAAACGCGGGATTTTTATGAAATTTGCGTTCTAAATGAAGGAATCGTTTACGAGCCGTTTGTAACGAATCTCCTAAGAGGATAGTTTCGTCCTTGAAAGGTAAACATACAACAAAGCGCCCAGTCTCCTCACGTTGAGTAGTGGCAGAATAAAACTCCTCGCAATATCTGTCTTGTTCAGAAGAATCAGGATCGCTGAGGTCCTCTATCTCAAAAACTTGCTTAACTGGTCATGAATTGAACGCGGGAGGAAACGCTGAACAGATAAGAGTGAGATACGTCAATGAGTCGTTGACATCAACCTGCGCGTCACCCATGACTACGTAGCTAATGTCGTAAAAACGCAGAGGTTGTTGCGGGGGTCCGGTTACTTTACCGACAGCAACAGTAAGTCTCGACTTCTGACGGCTTAGAGAATTCTTCATCAGCCAGCGGTAAGCATTTAAGATAATCTATCGACGTGGTATCAACGGCCGCGGTATGTAAATTAACCGTAATTTGATTTAAAACCAAACCTTCAATAGCGTATGCTTTGGAGTGATTTATTCAGCTAAATTAGTTGATGTTCACCTTTCCCTTTGCAAGACTCAAATGATCGCCTAATCCTTTTATGATAGTTTTGCGATTTAACTATCCAATATTCAGCCCTAATTTGCGGCAACATGCGGTCGTGATAAAATTATTTTGCGAACCTGGATCGATGATGCACCTACAAGTTACCATGTTATTATGGTATGGCACATTAACGCAGTACCTAATAATGTGTTAATATTTTGTGACTTTAAAATAAGACATAGTTTGTTGTCTGCGCTGCCAGCCGACAGAAAGGCTACACCACCGGATAAATCCTTAAGCTCTGGCTGTCGAGCTGGAGCGGGAGAGCGCTTGCGCGTTGCAACCATGTCGGGATTTGTAACAATTTGAGAATCCTTATCTCACTTATTGATATAATTCGAGGTTTGCAAATGAATTAACGAATGATGGCGTAACCCACCACGACAAACATAAGTACTTTTGCATGCTTTCCAAATATGCTTAGAATGGAGACAATTTGTGCAAAACGATTTTCTTTCACAAATTTATGGCGTTGCTCGGGTGAAAAATTCATGATTTCGCGACAATGATAAATATGGTCGTGCAATTTATTAAAGTCTACATGTTGTCGATGTAACGTCATTAGAAGATCTTTGGAACGGCAGGCAAGTTGGGTTTATCACTTTCTTTCTTGTATGCGGGTGCGTTTACGCGTTGTATTATTTTCAATTGAACCTTTGAAATTAATAAAGCTGTCATGTAGGTATGTCCACGTCTCAGACAGACATTTCAAACGCTTTTAAATGGCGCAAATGTATAAACACATAATCACAAAGATTTGGTATATTTAATTCTTTAAGAGCGGCGATTGATGTGGCGTATTTATCAATGAAAGCTTCCAATTGAGTTGAAGTCGCGGAATTAAGTAATGCCTTCATCTATATTGAATCGAGAAAAGTACTCGCGAGTAACGCTTGTCCTGATATTTTTTGATAAAAGCGTCCCATATAGAATCGTAATTATCAGCGGTGGGGTTAATAGCCGAAAAAATATGTTGCGCTTTGCCTTTAAGTTTGCTAACCAGATAATAAATTTTTCTGACTTCGTTAACTCAGTATTAGAGTTAATCGTTGAATTAAATGTTTCATAAAAGAAGCTCCATTTGGAAGAGTCGCCGTGGAACTCCTGAATTTTTATGGGAGGTAACTTAGGAAACGCGATCTTAGGCTTGGGAGCATTCATCGTTTGCGGTTTGCATATTTTGTTCTTAGTACGTCTAACATGACAGTACAGCTCTTTAAAGCTACACCAGGTGTTGAACTCAGGAGTAAATTCGGGATCTAGTTCCATATTTATAGAATTAATGTCATGGATGCACTTGTGATATTCACTCCTGATATCATCAATGGTTTCGCACTGTGATATGAATATATCCTGAATAGCGGCATCGTTTATTGTTTGAAATATCGAAAATACGTTGCATGCGAGTAAAATAACCATCATGACATGTTTCTAATAAGTAATTCCTTAGTCAGAGTCTTGCAGTGGCTGCCATATTTTCGAACTAATGAAAACGGAATGCAAATTAATGATGTAAAATTACAAAATATACAAAGTATTTATATCAGTTCCACACAAACAATGGTTCAATAATAATAAATGCAATATTTTAACAAGTCACACACTATAAAATGATCATCGTCATCAGAATACATGAATAATAATTGCGGAAATGAAAAAAACAATGGCGGGTGTGTAGAAAATTAACCGACGCTATGGGAGAATTTTAAATTTCGATAAGAAATCGAAATCCTCACAGGAGGCACAGAAAAATAATCAAGCCGGGCACGAGCTATCACCTTGTGGCCTTAAATACTTGATTGCCCGGGAGAATATGTATTTAGGAATTGAATTTAGGAATTGTTTAGAGGTATTAAATTTACTTACCGAGAAGCTCATACTCAATCACTAATCGGCGTTATTTTTAAATATTTTGGCGTTGTAGGTGTTACTGTATGTCTATGATAGTGTATAGCCGAAAAACACTAGCGATTATAAACTTTAAAACTAATTAAATTAATAATGCAGTAAAGTACAACAGCTGTGCAACAGCGGGCGTGGATTAGCGAAGACTTCTAGTGAAGTACTTTCCTTTTGAAGGTGAAGTGGGTGACAATTTTACTCACACCTGCATCTATGGTAAATATAAATATAAGATTAATTCGAGCGCATGTTCGGCGTGCCTAAAACCCAATAAAATATGTATTTAAAATATTCGGATATATTGTGATACCATAGTCTACACTATATAATATTATAAAGAGGAAAACTTTGTTTGTTTTGTTTGTTGTTTGTTTGATTGTAATAGGCTCATAAACTACTGGACCGATTTTAAAATTCTTTCACCATTCGAAAGCTACATATCCACGAGTAATATAGGCTATATTTAATTTTTGAACAAAAAAGTAGGGTTCCGTAAGATATTAGGGTTTTTCGGACACAAGGTGTAAAAATCAACCAAAAAGTTACTGTTTGCGTACCCTGCCTAAACTATTAAAGATAGAATATAAAACTGCTGCACGGCCGTTGCGAAGTAGGCGTTACCAGGGCCCGGTGAGCGTGTGGAGGGAGTTTAGATCTATGAGTAAGGTACCCGCGCGGCTCAGTCGCGCGGTCGTCCTACGCAGCGGTCGTGCGTGAAGTCTAATAATTTTCGTGCGATTTTTTAGGTTTCGTTCTTTAAACTACACCTACGCAAAAGTTCTTCTCAGAGCTAAACAACAGTTCTTCTTAGAGCTAAACAACAGTTCTTCTTAGAGCTAAACAACAGTTCTTTTCAGGGCTAACCAACAGTTCTTTTCAGGGCTAACCAACAGTTCTTTCAGGGCTAACCAACAGTTCTTTTAGAGCTAGAATATTACACGCTAATAACATTATCTTAAACATTTGAAAATGCCTAAAGAGCCAGGTCTCAACTTTCAAACATAGTTCTCAAGCACGGCAGCAAAAATACGTCGTATGGGAGAATCTTCACCTGAACGTTCACAACGCCTTGCTGAACAAAATCAGAGAAACTCTCAGGTACGCGCACGAG
This sequence comes from Parnassius orleans, assembly GCA_029286625.1. NCBI lineage: Eukaryota > Metazoa > Arthropoda > Insecta > Lepidoptera > Papilionidae > Parnassius > Parnassius orleans. The sequence goes on from JAGSMP010003610.1 coordinate 39,478, forward strand.
AGTCGAGTGTCGAACGTTCACAGCCTTGCAAAACAAAATCTGAGAACCTCTGAGTTACGTGCACGAGAGTCGAGGCTGGAGCGTTCCCAACGTCTTCATGAACAAAATGTAAGAACCTCTGACTTACGCGAACGAGTCGAGTGTCGAGCGTTCGCAACGCCTTGCCGTACAAAGCTTGAGAACCTCTGAGCTACGCGCTCAAGAGTCGAGGCTGGAGCGTTCCCAACGTCTTCATGAACAAAATGAAAGGACCTCTGACTTACGCGAATGAGAGTCAGTGTCGAGCGTTCGCAACGCCTTGCCGGCTAAAGCTTGAAACCTCTGAATACGCGCTCAAGAGTCGAGCCTGGAGCGTTCCCAACGTCTTCATGAACAAAATATAAGGACCTCTCAGTTGCGCGAAAGAGTCAGTGTCGAGCGTTTGCAGCGACTTAGAGCTCAGGCAGAAAACAGCAGTTGTCCACAAATAGGTTCGCAATCGAATTTTAGCTAACAGCAACAGACTGGCTTTCAGATATGATCCGCAGTTTGATTATGCAGAACAAGCGTCCGTCCAAATCGGAGTCATGAATAAGATCTGCTCTAACTGCTCTGCCAAGAAATGGGCGGACGAACCTAATGGTATGCTGTGCTTCAGGTAAAGTTTGTCTTCTAACCTGCAGGAGCCGCCACAACCAATAAAAATCTTTTGTAATAACCATCCATTATCTGGGCATTTTTAACAAACATACGTAAATACAATAGTCTTTTTCAAATGACTTCGTTTGGCAAAGCAAAGAAATCAGGAAGGAATTTTATGCCCACTTTTAAAATTGAAGGACAAGTGTATCATCTAATTGGTAGCCTTTACCACCATCAGGCCAAAACCACAGTTCTTGCAAATATATTTTATTTCGGATGCAGACCAGTTATCGTTGCGATCAAGCATCGCACCAACCTTAAAATGGATTTAATTCACGAATTACAGACCGCTTTAAATAATCATAACGTGTACATACGAAGTTTTAAACAAAACTTAGAACTTAACTCCTCAGATAATTTAAAGTTAATTATTCATTCAGATCGCACTCCACAGACAACACAGAGAGATATAATCCTACTGTAAACAGAGGTAGCTTTCTCTTGTCGATGAAGACAAAGGTCCCAGGATATAGTCTTACGGTAGAGAGGCAGCTCAAAAGAGTTTCTGAGCTACATCGGTCCTATGATCCACTACAGTATCCTATAATGTTTGTGACAGGAAGACAGTTATGACTATCCTCCTCAGCAGGGTTCTGCGCGTAATAAAACTGTTTCGTGTATGCAATTTATACATTTAGATTAATGATTAGAACTAACTCTTTTAATCCGTTACATTATTACAGAGACTTATTTAGTCAATATTGTGTTGACATGATGGCGAAAATGATATCGGAAAGATTAAATTATATTTGTCGGAATCAACAAAGACTGAGGCTGATGACTACATTCATCTCAGAGATGCCTTAAATCATGACGCAAATGTTGACCCATCAAATATCGGTCAACATGTCATATTGCCATCGTGTTTACGGGTTCTCCGCGTTTCATGCACGAAAACGCAGGACGCGATGACGTACGTTCAAATTATGGTAGACCTGACTTATTTGTCACTTTATAACCCCGAATGCCTGAAATAAAAGCCGAGCTGCTACCAGGACAACGGTCTTTCGATCGTCATGACATAATTTCACGTGTATTTCATTTAAAGATGAAGAAATTCATCAAATTATTTGTCAAAGAACAGATATTCGGTAAAGTAAAATGTTATATGGCAAGTGTGGTGGCAAAAGCGCGGTTTACCTCATTGTCATTTGCTGTTCTGGCTAGAAACTAAAATACGACCAGATGAGATCGACAGTGTCATAGTTGCGGGCCTGATCAACAAATTGATCCGGTACTACGACATTATAACTAAAATATGGTACATGGACCCTGCGGAGAACATAATTTAGCTGCACCATGCATGAAGAACGGTGTCTGCACAAAAATACCTCGCCGTTTCATGAACGATACCCAGACCGGAGGATGGGTATCCAGTTTATCGTAGGCGCGATACGAAATGGCGGTCGGGCACTACGCTACAAATCAGGGCAACATGGTGACGATAGATAATGGGTGGATTGTTCATACTCCCCTTTACTATGTAAGACTTTTAACGCTCATATAAACGTAGAGTATTGCCACTCTGTCCAAGCCATTAATATATATGTAAGTATATAAATAAAGGTTCAGATCAGGCAACTTTTAGCCTTAAACCCACACGATGATGAGGTCAACTATTTAAATGGCAGGTACATAAGCACATGTCTGAAGCTGTCTGGCGCTTATTTGAATTTCCCATTCACGAGCGGCATCCTACTGTAGCATTTGGCCGTTCATCTAGAGAACGGTCAAGGGTGTATTTACACCAGGGACAGCTCATCAAGTTGTCCAAAACCACGCAATACCACATTACTGGCATTTTGCTCTCTGTAATGAAGATGAATTCGCGAAAACTCTTCTGTATCATTCCCGCAACTATACATGGGCAAATAATACATTCACTAGAAGGAAGCGTGGTGAAGTGGTTGGACATCCGGGGATAAAAAGATGCCGCTTTAGGTAGAGTCTACAGGATACATCCATCCCAATCAGAGTGTTTTATCTTAGTTCTACTGCACACGTACGCGGTCCGACCTCATTTGCATACTTAAAACTGTAAACGGTATTGTCAAAGAGACGTATCAAGCAGCTTGCCGTGACCGAGGTTTACTTGAAAACGATGATCATTGGGGTAACACTAAGCGAAGCTTCGTTATCACATTGTCCAAAAACTAAGGAGTTGTTCGTAGTCATACTTTTATTTTGTCAACCATCGGAACCATTGAAGTTATGGGATACTTTCAAAGATCAGTTCTGTGAAGATATTAGACATCGTATCAGACAACAAAATCAGGATAACACTTCACCCTTCACTGAAGTCATTTATAATGAAGTATTAATTGAAATAGAAAACAAACTTCTAGAACTAAACGACAAAAATTTAAGTGATTTTGGATTACCTTCTCCCGTTAGTACCCAGAATAATACTATTGACACAATGGTACAATAGTATAACAGCAATGATCTAACAGCGTTTGTTAATGACAATGTGCCAAAATTAGTACCAGATCAAAGACATGCTTATGAGACTATTGTGGACAGCGTGAACAATAACATGGGGAGATTATTTTTTTTGGACGCACCAGGAGGCACCGGAAAGACTTTTCTCGCAAATTTGATACTTGCTAAGATACGGCAATCAGGGAAGATAGCGATTGCAGTTGCTTCGTCAGGAATTGCTGCAACTCTCTTGAACGAAGGAAAACTGCTCACTCTACGTTTAAACTCCCGCTATCCGTATCTTTAGATCAACGGTCTACGTGCTCTATTCGGAAAAATGGGCCTCTTGGTAAGTTGCTGCAAGACGCGTCGTTGGTAATATGGGATGAGTCATAGAGCTCATGTGGAGGCCGTGGACCGTACTTTAAAAGACCTCCGAAGCTCTGCTAATGTCATGGGTGGTATCACTTTTGTATTTGCTGGAGATTTCCGACAAACGCTTCTTGTCGTCAACAGAGGTACGCGAGCAGATATTATGAAGGCATGTTTAAAATCGTCTCACCTTTGGACATCTGTTCAACATTTGAATTTGCGTACTAATATGAGAGCTCATCTACATGGAAATACGCATAGCAATTTTCCACAACAGCTGCTGAAACTGGGAGAAGGAATTTTCCATCTTTAAATTTGGGCACCGATTATGCGGTTACTTTGGATGAGTCTCTAGGGCAAATAGTCTATAATTTAGATAGTCTGATAGATGCTATATATCCTGACATCGAAAACTTACATCAAAATTATTTTCGTTGGCTGTGTTGTAGAGCAATAGTTTCTCCCAGAATGAAACAGTCAACGAAATAAACAATTTAATTATGCAGAAAGTACCGGGTGAAGTTAAGTGCTATAAATCCATAGACACCGTCACTAACATCGAGGACGCAGTGCACTACCCCAGGAATTTTAAATTCTCTGAACCCCGCTGGCTTCCACTTCATGAACTGTCGTTAAAAGTTGGCACGCGATAATGCTTCTCAGAAATTTAAGACCCCAACATCTGTAATGGCACGAGACTTCTTATAAAGGAGCTAAAAGATAATTTAATAGTTGCGAAGATTATCACCAGCCCTGCAGCTGGTGAATTAGCTCATATACCAAGAATACCCATGATCCCTACTGATTTGCCTATACCTTCAAAAGGCTCCAATTTCCAGTAAAATTTCTTTCCACTCACGATAAACAAATCCAGGGCCAAACATTCAAATTAGTAGGAATTGATTTACGAAAAGAATGTTTTATGGGCAACTTTACGTTGCCTATCACGAGTCAGGGCTCCCGACCATCAGTATATTTTGTTACCAGAAAATAATATAACGTCAAATGTTGTGTATAGAAGCTCTACAATAATAGCTTAAGTTTTCTATCCTAAAACAACAGGTTGCACTCGGGACTTAACAAATAACATCCACAGAAAGAAAATCTGTTCAGCCTGCGGATAGTGACTGCTTCGTCGATGTTAGTGTCGGTGTCTGTGAATTGACCTGGGAATCATTTTGTTTGCTGACCGTGTCTTTCCTGGGTAGCTTTTGCAGCGGTAACCGACATCCACGCGGTAAGATTCTATATATTCTAAGGAGGATCCCAATTGATTTTTGTTATTGAACTCAACACTGTTTAAAAGTTATTTATTTTTTTCATCAAAATTTCATTTCATTTTGACGAAAAATATAAAAACGCTCTTGAGGCGTGCACTTTGGATTTTCCAAACTATTTTGTTATATGTTTGATGTTGGTTTTCCATAGCCTGCAGTAGTTATTTAACAATCATATGGACTGTTCGATCTTTTGTCACACTAAAATAAAATATAAAATTACGTAAATAAACAGACTTTATATTTTTGATTATGCACATTTTATTTTGTTTAAGTCATATTTCAAATCATAG
>JAGSMP010003611.1:0-89672 GCA_029286625.1 Parnassius orleans
TTCTAAGGAGGATCCCAATTGATTTTGTTATTGAACTCAACACTGTTTAAAAGTTATTTATTTTTCATCAAAATTTCATTTCATTTTGACGAAAAATATAAAAACGCTCTTGAGGCGTGCACTTTGGATTTTCCAAACTATTTTGTTATATGTTTGATGTTGGTCCATAGCCCAGTAGTTATTTAACAATCATATGGACTGTTCGATCTTTTGTCACACTAAAATAAAATAAAATTACGTAAATAAACAGACTTTTATTTTTGATTATGTACATTTTATTTTGTTTAAGTCATATTTCAAATCATAGCTCATTTCATTCTATGTCTATAATCATTTTACTGTAAACGTTTTATTAACATCATAAATTCTGTGTAGACACATCTGTTGTAAGTTAAAATAATTCCAATATTTAGATATAAATATTTCTAATGTGACACAGTGATGTGAGAGTATAATTAAATACCCACATGTTAAATATTTGATCCTTACCTGTGCAATTTCAGCTTAATAATTTTGAGTCAAGCTCAATGACTTGTACTTTAGCTGGAATTCAAACGCCAAATTAATTTAAAATTAAACCATACTATATTTTTTAAATCAGTTGTTAATTTGTTATCCTGTTGTTTGTTTATATACTTTTAATATGGTTTTGTCTGCAATAAATTAAATTAACAATATTCTTCATTTATTTATTATTTAAATAATTTATTAGGTTATATCGTTATGTCTATTTTGTAATGTTAAGTACTTAGATAGATATATTTAATATAATCAAAAGGCATTGATTATATTAAATATAAGAGAACAATGTTTAATAATTAACTTTCAATAATTTTTAAACTTAGCTAAATATAATATAATATAAAATAATACTTACATTATTGTTAATGGTATTAGGTCGTCATTATTTGAGATTATGTTTTTTTCTCACGAAATTAAGGATATTATAATATTTTTTTTAATTACATATACTATTTGAAATGTTCACCTTAATTAAAAATAAAATATATATATAATTAAATAAAATATGTATAAAGTTAAGAACTCTGTAGGTACTATATTATTAGAAATAAATAAATATTATTTTTATTATTAAAATAACAACAATAAAGTAGGCTAAAATGTACTGCAACTAAAACTAAAATAAATACACAAGGTCTCTAAACACCTGACAGTATGAAATGTGGATGGTCTTTTCCTCCACAAATGTTCTCGCTTATTTTCTTAATGGTTTATGAACTTATAGCAATGAGTTTTTACAGTAAATAAATATCATACTCTTTTATATCCCTATGTTTTCCTTTTGATGATACATTATCTTTATAAGCACTAGAACCTTACAAATGCTCAAATTGCCTATTTAGACTGCTGTCAACATTGGCCTATTGTTCAAATTTATAACTAATACTGAAAAAGAAAACATAGTGACACTGTGTATATTTTTCTTATTCAGTTTATGGAATATCTTTAAATTGGTCTAATATTGGAGTGAAAGGGTAGAGAGTCAAACCCTCGAATTATGCCTTTTACTTAGGCTATTCAGTCGGATCTGCAGTCCTTACGGACGCCGACCGCTCGCAGACCGACAGCTATAGTTTCTTCAAATACATAATTCAAAAGTCTCGGCCTGCATTTTTAAGCCTTAAAAAAAAGAAAACACTTTTATCTTATATTTCGATATTTTGAAAAGAAATCTAGGTAAATAGTCTTCGAAACAAAAAATCATGTAAGTACGGGGTAGGTACTACGCTTTATTTTGGGGGTACAGAACATTAAAAAGATTATATTCAACAGACTTCATTAAAATTGACTCTCAATGACATTTTAATATAATTTCATTCACAAATTATTTAATTACACTTCATTGTTACCACCAAAATTAAAACGATAACAAAAAAAATACTTTATGTTATTTTGCCATTCTCTCCTTTTCTTTACTAATGCGTGGAAAAACGTCGTCTTTTTAATCATTTCACCCTAGTGTGAACATGCCTTTATAATCAATTTGCGTGATGGGTGAATGAATAAAGGCTTTTAGGGTTAATTATACCCTCGGAACGCATAAACCGAATTTATGCCGAGTGCTTATTGGTAATCTCCTGATTACTCTAGTTACAATTTCAAATGCATAGCATTGTGCATATATTATGCATTACAATACAAAAGGAGCAATAGCCGCGATTCAGTAGTAATTACTGATAATATCATGAAATATTCTTTTATAGAACAAGGAGGACATGAGCACACAGTCCATCTGATGGTAAGCGGATGCAGTGGCTCATATACCATCTACATCTATCCTCGATTAATAATCAATATACAGATGCGTTGTACTAACTAAGGACTAAGATGTAATATAACTTGAATTCATTTCACAAAAGTAGTCACCTGTTTTCTACACTCACCATACAAAACACATGTAAAGAAAGCTATTTTAGGTTGGTATTCTGTGAGAGCTTAGTCCTTCCCAGTCTAGCTCGCCATTCGTGCTACAACCATAACATAGTTGCAGCATGGCCTCGCAATGTATAAAATAGCTTGCCATGTACTATATATTATATTCTTACTTCATTGTTTGGGACGGTTCGGTTTCCCGCTGGGACAACTTCTTCTTCGTTATTATTATTTACGGTACGCTATATGAGTTGATGAAAACGGATCACAAACATCTCAATAATAATTGTTTCAAGTTTTAATATTCCCACCAAAATCAAAAAGTAAAGTAGCAGTCAACATACGAGTCCACGGCTGGGCACCAGTTCTTCTTAACTAAGAGTGTTTTGGGAAAAAGAGTTCACCGCTTGCCCCCCAGACTATGTTGTCGGTTTTAAGAAGTACTCGATTTTTTCTAACTTCTCAGACACACATATTTCTTCTCGATGTTCTCCTTCATCGTAAAACAAGTGGTTTGACGAGAATCAAATACGGTTTGCGCTAGTACTATGAAATTTTAAGGCGAGCTCTTATCCGTGAGCTACACGACTCTTATTCATCATTATCATAAACATCATTATTAGAAACTTTTATAACCTTTATCTATGGACGTCATTTTTTTGTCACACTACCATGGACGCGCGGTCTCTCGGACCGCTATGTTATGAAGCCAAATATTACATAAATATTAATTTTATTTTTATGCTATTATATTTATTATCATCTAGATGTATTAAAATGAAATAATTTGGATGATTTTAATCAATCTTTATTTATTTCTTACATAATTGAAGCATATCAATTGTTAAAGGCACTATTTGACATAAATTTGCTTGAGATCAGTTTAGGACTGAAAACTTAAATCAATTAAACTTAAGAAAATTAATATTCTTTTCTATAAATCACGGCTGATACTAAGATAAAACAAATTAAGATATTCTCAAAAAAAAAAATTTGACAATGGTCCATATGTATCAAATTATTGGTAGTCCTTATATTGGTTTGAACATTGTCAACATATAACCTGTTTACAATTTATATAAGTATAGCTGGACTTTCTTTAGTTTTACGGACAAAGAAGACATGTTTTGGGCTTTGAGTGAGTCTCTTGAGTCAGTCTCCTGAGCCCTAAACTTCTTCAGTGTTATTTTTAGTTCATTTGCTATATTTGGCTTTATTTTATTAATAAAATTTAATATATTTTTATTAAATCAACTCTTTCTATTTTTTTAATGAATGCAGCCTTTATAAAAGATAAGTAACACCACATAAGTCAAGAATTCATCCACTGACAATTTTTGCTCGCACGCTGTCATAGCAGACCTTGATGTTTTTTTTATGTAGATTCACTTTTGAGTACTATTTATTGATATTTGAATGAAAATAACCCAGAAAAGAAAGATTTTATATAGTAAACGTGGACGTACAGTCCACAGACCGCGGTCGAAATTTGTAAAAATAACTCAACTTTATTTATAGCTTGTATGACACACTACTCACCAAAAGACGTTTCGCCACTAAAACTAAAGCTACTTAGCGCCTTAGACGCGAGGAGCTAGGGGAAAGTAAACACGAAAACTACAAACTGCAAGCGGCCTGTGAGACCGCGCGTCCATAGTTGTGGTTAAGATAGTGCAGCTTACCATCTAGGCTTCATCACCGCTACCACCAGGTAGTTTTGTAGTCAGTATTGGTTTATGTATAAGTAAAAGTAACACTATTTTCTGTTTTAATAAACGATGATGTTTAAAATACGTACAACGTAAATCGTTGGGCAGGTCCATGCGCAGCTATAGGGTCGGATTTAGGCAGGGCAACAGGGGTTCTATCTCTGAGGTCTCATCAATTGTGGAAGGCCCTTCCAAAAATAACAAATACAAAATAATAACAGGTAAAATATCAAAATATACAAAGGTAATTTGGAAAACCAAGTCTTGATAATGAGTTGGTCCAATTCGCTTCATTGATCGTTTTGTACAAAAACGATTGTCAAAAAGATCACTCTAAGGAGCTCTTCTACTACCAACTAGTCGAAAAATAAAATGTAAGAGCTATATTTCCAAATGTTGAAATTACGTTGAGAATGTACTTGGTATTGACAGTGTCGAACTGCACCGGAGAGCGCTTATTTTCGAAAATGAAAATTATAAAAAATAGACTTCGAATTACATTGACACAGAAGCGCCTGTCAAAATTATCCCTACTGAGTATGAAACTAACATTTATCTTTTTCTACCGACTTCAAAAAGGGGGAGGTACTCAATTCGACTGTATGTTTTTTTTTATGTGTTTTACCTGATAACTTTGTTCTACGTGAACCGATTTCGACGATTCTTTTTTTATTTGAAAGTTGATGCTTCTCATGTAGTCCCATATAAATTTAATCAAGGTATCACCAATAATTTTTGAGTTATCCTTAATAATATATATTGAAGTCGTACACATTTTTTAATTATTTTGTACATTTTTAGTGTAATATATAAATTGTCAAAAATTTTTAACTGTCAAAAGCTACGTATATTTAATTTATTTTATTTTGTTACTTAGAGGCCAATTCTGGCTTACAGATTTCAACAAAAAGATCAGTAAATATATACAGTTATTGTAATAATTATTTTTGATCACACATAACACTCATTTATAAAGGAAAATATTTGCCTGCGTCGTTGTCAACTGTCAAAGCACAACAACTGCATACAATTTTATCAATATGGTATAAATCCAGGGAAGTAATGTGATATATCATTTTTTATAGCATAGGTGACAAACGAGCACACAGTCCACCTGATGGTAAGTGGTTGTTGTGACTCATAGACATCTACATCTATCTTCAATAAAGAATCAAATGCAGATGCGTTGTCACCCGTGAGGATTAAGATGGGATGCCTCTTTTCCAGTAAAAAGGGTCTCTGGTTCTCTACACTCACCATACGAAACACAGCAGTGTTAAGCTGCTATTTTACGCTGGTATTCTGTGAGAGCGTGGTCCTTCCCCGGTCGAGCCGACTCATTCGTACTACAACTATACTACTAATATAGCTGCAGCATGGCTCTACCACGTAAAAAAATTATAGAGAAAAGTGCTTTTATTTAGGCCTAAATGATTGTGTTTCAGGGAAAGATGGTACAGCACATTTCAAATCAATATGAAGCTATGTAATATAAAGACTTTGAGTGCTGTACAGATCTGTTTAGATTTTTAATGAATATCTCACCTGCTATTCACAGCCGGATTTCACAGTGTCAAAATTGTAAAAACGGTAGGCTGTTTAAAGGTAAAGGGGATTAAATATATATCAAACGATGCCATAGTAAAGTATTTCGGCTTACAACCTACTGTAGAAATTATAACTCATTAGTAATTCCTCATGACACAATTTTTTCTCTTTTTAGCCAATTTACAATTATCATCGTAATGTACCAGTGTAAAAGAATTTCTAGAGGTGAAGATGCAGCTGTTAAAGCATTGTCATGCACTATTCAAAATTGTTTCACTAATAGTGAAAAGAGTTGGCAAAATTATTTATTGCGTATTCCCTTTCATTTTGATAAAACAATAATAAAATCAATGTCTCAACTAAAAGAGACATTTCAAAATTTAGATTATCCAATTACTCTCATTTACCTCGACCACGTCCTAAATTTGATTTAAAAAGTATGGGTCGAAAGTATGGATGGCGAGACTAAAAATGCATCCCGTATTTTAGTCTCAGACGACATCCTGGCTCCTCGTAATGTCAAAACTCTTGAAAGCCTTCGTCAGAAGCATCCTTTGGTCAATCCTTCTCAGGGTTTACCGCTGCCTCCCAAGACTTCTATGCAACCTTCACAAATTTCTGAAAAAGACACTTTAGAAGCAATTGTCATTTTCGAATGGCTCTGCTGGTGGCATTGACGGAATTACTCTTCAACATCTTAAAGATCTTGTAAGCGCTTCTGCCGGTGACGCCGGCGGAGTACTTCTTAATGACATTACAAAATTACATTATGTAACTTTATGCTTAAATAACAATAATAATAAATAGCAATAAATGTGAAATATTTTTTTCCAATAATTTATCTACTTCTCACAGAGACACTTTAATTCAAAATTTCAATCATATTTCTCCAGGAATAAAAACTGTCAGTATGGAATCACTATACCTGCTAGGTGCCCTGTTGTTGATAGTATTGCCTGTTTTAAAACAAAATTTGATCAGTTTTCAAACCACGTTGATAATTTATAAATTAAACCCACATTGCTCTTACTTTTTTAAAATCGTTCTTTGTACCTAGATTTACATACTTACTCCGCTCGAGTCCAGTCTGAAATGTTCGGATATTTAAGATATTGATAATAATCTTAAAATAGCTGTAGAAAAATTCTAAATTTAACTTTAAATACAACAGCCTGGACCCAAGCTACTTACCTATAAAATTTGGTGGTATTGGTGGAGAAATCTTTCTAGCGTTGTATTGCTCTGCTTCCTTGCTCTGCATAGTGTCAGTAATTTATGTAACATAATTTTAAATAATAAAGTAGACCTGTGCTTTTGCCACGGAGGCAGGGCAGACATGGAAAACGCTCTGTCCCGGCAATGTTCCATCGGAAGTTAACCAACAAACACAGGGATATTTCTGTTGGTACAGAGGGTGCAGAAAGATTTGTTTCATAATTTCCATAGTGACCAAGATAAGGCACGCCTTCTAGCTGTTTCGAATAGGAATCTAATACTGGTTACAGCTTTACCACCAAGCAATCTCACATTACTTGATGGGAAAGCTTGCGCATGTCTGTAGGAACTGACTAGGAACGGCGATTTGTCAACCCCATCAGTGCCTGTGGTAGCAGCGTCGACAAGTTTGGGCTCCATGGACTTTCTTGTAAGAAAAGTGCTGGTAGGTTTTCACGGCACGGTTCTTTGAACGATGTCATCCGAAGGGCCTCTTGTCTCTATAAATGTTCCCTCGGTTTTAGAGCCTGTGTAATATTTAGAGACGATGGGCAGACCCGACGGTATGACATTGGTCCCTTGGGAGAGTGAGTTTGTGGGATGCTACTTGTGTAGACACTTTGGCGGCCTCATCTCAGGGTACCCGTTTAGAGTCGGCGGCATCAGGTGAACTGAGTAAGTGGCAAATATGAATTTGAGAGATGACTACATATTTGTGCCATTTGCTGAAGATACTATCGGTCCGTGGGGTCCACGTGCGGTGAAGTTCTGAGGAACTCCATCCGCGGCTGGTCGTTGCTGCTGGTGATAAGAGGGCTGGTTTTTCTCGCTCAAAGGCTAAGTATAGCCATTGCGGGAAACGTAGCCAGCGTTCTTGGCACGATACCGCGGAGTAGGACTGTTTGATAATTAAATTACTAGTTTTAGTTTTTTTTATTATGGTTTTTAATATTGTACATAATAAAATATTGTATATTATGATTTAAACTCACAATAAATTTAAACTTTTATTTACCTAAAAATATATAAATTATTGAAAAATATGATAAAATTTTTTTCGTCTGTTCTTAAAAATTTTTGGAGCCTCCACTTCTTGATTACCCCAGGGCATATCCTTTAAACCGGACTTGTGCAGCTGATACACTGCATCCTTGTCTCATGGAAGGTGTGCTATACCAACTCTGATTTGCTTTTGCGTACTTTTAACAGTAGGCAACACTTATTTGCGGTGACTTTTTAATCGGCAACGTGTACAGAAAAATAGCTTTAATTTGATTTATGGTCAAATTAAACACGCTATGAACGTTTAATTAAAACAGAGCAATACCTGTTTACGTCTGTTTGCTGTGACAACCCAAACTTTCTTCAAAATATAGTTTACTAACTTTTTATCCGCAGCTTCGCACGCGTGGGCTTTAATTTAAAAACATTATTAATACTCCGTGCCAAAATTAGCAAAATTGGATCACTTGTAGAGTCACCTCTGTATGTGTGTCTATATTGTCGTAAATGATTAAATTTGTAAATATAATATGCTACAGAAACACACAAGTGAGTTTATCAGAATTGCATTATTATCATTAAACGAAGGGTAAATTGTCCAGGAATCAGAAATGCGTTATTTACATTTATTCATAATTTAAGTTAATATAGTTTTGACAAAATAATGTTAAATTCATGGTCTTTTTTTAATACACGGCATAGTGTTTATTTGCGATATTTGATTCAAATCATTGGCACCATAAAATAGATGCCGGTATTTTTTCACGTTCGAGCAGTCACAAAAACATATGAAAAACATATGAAATTTCATAAATGTAGTTCTATCTACGTTACACGCGTGAGAAAAACTATATTCATGAACGGGAGTAGAAATACACATACAGAAGATAGGCAGCAACGTCTTCCTGATTACAGCTCAAAATAATAAAAAGATGCAGTTGGCAACCCGCCGGCCAAGCGTGACAACTACGGCAAATATCCAACTTATTTGGCAATATATGGGGGAAATCGAATTGCTAACCGAGAGTAAATTAGAAATATATTAGTCATGTAGGGGCAACGAAAAAGAAACCAATACCCCATTTCGTCTCGTGGGTGTCGTAAGAAACAACAGAGGGAACCTTAAACAGGAGATTGGTGGCAGCATCTTCCTGATAACCCGCTTGCCAAGCTTGGCTACTTCTGCAAATATCCGGCCTATTTGAAAAACAACAGGGGAAGCCTATGATCAGAAGTGGATAGCAATATTAAAAATAAAAAGTAGCTGCCTACATACAACCCACTACTGTGCATAGGCCGCAGCGAGTTTTAGGACAAAAAAGAATCGATTGAGTTGACTCAAACGCAGGATGACCGACTTTTCATAGACCTAAAATAATTTCCGAAATATTTTTTTAACTTCTCAGCTATGCAGGTTTTCTCGCGATGTTTTCCTTCACCACCGAGAACGTAGTAAATCGACACCTTAAATTGCAATTAAAGTATGAGTGGTGTCGGTGCGGATTGAATTTGGGTTGCTTCTTACGTGCTATAAAATTTACATTTGGATCGATTCGATTACCGGTTTTGACAGATGACTTTCAAGATTCTATCAGTGCAGTTCCATTCATAGTTAAAATAAAAATAAGCCTGTGTTTAAAATTAGGTGTATTTCATATTTATAGTACTTTTTCGCAAGAGCTTGATCATTTACTTATGTGAGTTATGAAACCGAGACTGTCACAAGAATCTTATTATGTCTCAAAATATGAAATCTATCTTAATATATGACAAACTGTTTTACAAGTTTCATTAAAAGTAAAAAGTAAAAAAAGCAACTTACAAAAAATTAAATACGTCTTACTGTACACAGGGCTCCTAATTAACCTTAGTGCGAAATAGCGGTTTTCACATGCCCACATTTTTTGTTAAAACTACTCAGATATCAAGATTTTCCCGCGAAGTTATTTTTCACCACTTTACTGAGCACGTGGCAAATAAGCAAATAAAATTTCCTTAGCAGTTTCATTGGTTCTCGCGGGAATCGTACACTTTTTGTTCCTGTGCTATTTTTTTTTTTTTTTTTTTTTTTTAAAAAAACGTTACCCCCACACTAGGATTTTCTCCTGTATCGTGGAGGCAGTTTACAAACATAAATTGCACGAGGACAAACATCCAGACCCGGAACAAT
Source organism: Parnassius orleans (assembly GCA_029286625.1). Taxonomy (NCBI): domain Eukaryota; kingdom Metazoa; phylum Arthropoda; class Insecta; order Lepidoptera; family Papilionidae; genus Parnassius; species Parnassius orleans. Next base: position 10,039 of record JAGSMP010003611.1, read on the forward strand.
TATTTGTAGGCCATACAAATACTTGTTCCGTGCGGGATTCGAACCCGCGGCCCCCAGCGCAACAACTCATTGCTAAGCCACTGCGCCACGGAGCCGTCAAAAGCCGTGCTATGAAATCTTACGGCGAGCTACACGGCTCTCGTATTTGTTTAAATAAAACTAACAAAAACTGAAAAGAAGCTTTTACACGGTTGTGGATCACATCTATAGTCATTAGTCATTTAACGATATCACGAACTTTAAACAAAACGAAGTTGGTAAAATATTGCTATGCCGATAGACATCCATCATATTCAAGTAAAGGCCTTTTCTCTTAATCACAGTTTTGTGTACACAGTTTTGTTAGTCATGTTGCTAAAAGTTACAATTACGATAAATCATCCCGACAGTGGCCACCGGTCTGGATATTTTAAGTCTGTCAATTTTTGAAGCTGTAAGAATAAGTAGGTATTCAATTGCATTATCTTTAATTTCATCAGTTACTTATTATTAGTTTATTCAGCATTAAGTAGAGTTATTAGTTCAGCATTAGTTAGGTACTATAAAATTTATTTATTCCTACTAAAATGAAATAAAAGAACTGAAAAAAGAACGTTAGAATTTTTAAATCAAATATGAATTTAATTATTTAAAAATGGAAATGTAAGTTATTTATATTATTTAATTTATTAGTGACTGGAGGCGAAATGGTACTATTTTTTGTATTTTACGTTAGAAGGCACTGTCTTGAAAAAGTGAAACGTAGATTGTCGGCGTAGTTAAAATTATTACGCAACGGTTAAAACTAATTTAAGGCTTTATTTATAAACATGTTATTTATTAAAAAAAACCCACATCAATCATATAAAATAGAAATTAACATCTTGAGGAAGGAAAATACTTAACCCTCCTTTTTTGAAGTTCCGTTATCGGATAACAAGTAGCCTATAAATTGCGCCAGGTCCCTAACTACCTATGTACAAACTTTCGTGGAAATATGTTTAGTAGTTTTTGTGTTAATCGCGAATACACAGACAGACAGACAGACAGACAAAAATTAAAAACCACTAATTTAGCTTCAGTGGTCTTTATTTAGTCCCCAGGACTTGTTTTTTCCAGAAAATATAAGAATTACAGACACGACTTTCCTAGATTTATTATATGTATAGATTTTTTATTACTACTATTTAAATTACAATTTAAAAATTGAAATTGTTTACAAAATATTAATTCCCTAAATCTTATTTGAAAATACTTGCGGCCGTATTTCGATATGTAACCTGGCAAAAAGGTAACACTTTTTCATAAAATTTGTATTTCCATTTAAAACCAATGAGCGTGGTAATCATGCGGTGGAATCTCAAATTATTTGTGACAATAGATTAATGATTATTTATTTTCCGAATTCTACTATCAAAATAAACTATCTATACCAGTGGCTTTAAATGACCTATGCGTTAATTTATATAAATTATTTTTGTAATAATTTCTTATATTTACACGAATACTTGATATTGAATAAAACTAATTTTATTTTAGTATTACTTATTTAATTTAACTTTTTATTATTCAAAAGCTGAAGGTAGCCTGGGCTTACTTTGATATAAGGACGTCAAACACCTCCCCCTGTGACCATTAGTGTTGTAAAGCATTCGAAACGTCAGAAATCAGGAACAAGTGAATTAAGTTAAATTAACCGCGATCAAATTCGTAAAATTAGTTTTAATTAACTTATTTTTATACCATAAAAAAGAGAAAACACAATAAAAAAAAAATAAAGAACTGTTGTCGAATTTATAAAAAAAATATTTAATAGTTCAAGGACATTATTTAAAATTTGCTGCAGCTATATTAATAGTATAGTTGTAGCACGTCGGCTCGACAGGGGAAGGACCACGCTTTCACAGAATACCAGCGTAAAATAGCAGCTTAATGCTGCTGTATTTCGTATGGTGAGTGTAGAGAACCGGAGACCCTTTTTACTGGAAAAGAGGCATTCTATCTTAGTCCTCACGGCTGACAACGCATCTGCATTTAAATTCGCAAACGAAGATAGATGTAGATATCTATGGGCCACAGCAACCACTTACCATCAGGTGGACTGTGTGCTGGTTTGTCACCCTTATTCTATAAAAAAAAAACAGGAAACATAAGCTTTTCAAAGGATTTTACGTGAAAACCTTAAGTTTTCTCCTCTCCCGCTTTCAATGAGGGCTAACAATTTTTCGCTCACCAGAGGGCTAATAAAGATTAGGATGCAAAGAAAGATCGCATTCCGTCCCAATCCGCCGACCTGTAATGCTATACACGGCGGCAACCTGCAGAACGTAACCGCGAGGAGAGCGTGAGTGGCACCACACTCCGGTTCAGACAATGGTCCGAAGAGCCGAGAGGGGCATCGACGGAAACCTGATATCCGTCCGGATGAGAGGTCAGCAGAAGGTCCAACAGCGAAGGTGTATAATCCTTTACATCTAGAATCCGCGTAGGCGAAGTAACCAGTTGTGTCAGACCATATGCCAAGGCAAAGTCATAAACAGATCTCCCCGCATGATCGGTTAAACGTGAACCGAGCCATTCGGCGTGGTGGGCGTTAAAATCGCCAAGGATTACGATCTCTGCGGATGGGACCTGTTGTAGCAGGGAACCTGTAGCCATTTGGACGTGGTCGATGAGTCGGTCTGTTTTGGCATTACCGCTGTGGGACCTATAGAGGCACCCGTAGACGCGCGGATGGTCGTCGCTATCTACGCGTAGCCAAAGGATGGATAGGTCCGAACTTTCAAGACTGCCGAGGCGTCGAAAACAGATGTCTTCTCTGACGTATATGAACTCCAGCCTGAGATACAAAGGAGTCCGTTCCAAGTACCCCGGTAGGAGATGAGTATCAGCCGGAGAGGATATCTGCGTCTCGGTCAGAAGAGTGCCGGCTTCGCCGTCTCGAGATGGTAGTGGACAGCGTTTAGGTTCGAGTGAAGTCCCCTGATGTTGCAGAAATTAACGGATAGCGTGGCAGGGATCGCCTTGGTCTGAGCACCCACGCTCAGGAGTGGAGTAGCATGGTCGTGAATGCTCAGCGAGGTAGTATACAAAAGCAGAGCTTCCACTTCACGCCGGTGTTCTGTGAAGTCGTGATACTAACCCGGCTCGAGCCGGCCCATACGTGCAACAGCAAAAGCTGCTGCGTGGCTCTACCACCGTTAAAATTAAAAAAGTTCAATATTTATATTACATATACATTTTCCTTAAAAAGTAACTTTTTTTTATACGAAATGTTTGATAAAAAATACGTTTTATCCATTAAGCAGATGGGTGAAGTTTCGGATCTTATACTATAAGTTTAATTTATATTTTCATTCGCGGTTTAGTAAACTATGAAATCAATTTGCTTCATCGTAATCTTAGTTTTTTTACTTGGTAGAGCCATGCTGCAATTATATTAGTAGTATAGTTGTAGCACGAATGGGTCGGCTCGACCAGGGAAGGACCACGCTCTCACAGAATACCAGCGTAAAAAGCAGCTAACACTGCTGTATTTCGTGTGGTGAGGAAACGGATACCTTTTACTGGAAAAGAGGCATTCCATCTTAGGCCTCACGGGTGACAACGCATCTGCATTTTGATTCTCAAACGAGGATAGATGTAGATGTCTATGGGCCACAGCAACCACTTACCATCAGGTAGACTGTGTACTCGTTTGTCACCATATCCTATAAAAAAATAGTAGTAAGACATTATTTGATCGTAAATTAACTTTGTCAGTTATCATATGAATTATATGATATATGTATATATGTGGTAATCTCACTTAAAAAAATACTAATGTTTTATTGCGATCGGTTGAGTAGATACAAATTTTCGGACGTATATACAAGCTTTCGGGCAAGTACAAAGTACTCTGTGTTATTAGTCCATATTAAGCAGAGTTGTTGTTAAGTGGCAATGGGCCCATATAGCTCGAAGAACTGACAACAGAAGGGAAAGAAAGGTGCTCGAGTGGCAGCCTGGTACCGGCAGGCGAAGTGTAGGTCTCCCCACTAAATGGAGTGAAGACCTGGTCATGCAAGAAGTCGATGAATGTAGGTGGCTCAGGACCGTGCTTTGTAGCATTCCTTGGGAGAGGCCTATGTTCAGCAGTGGACTTGTGAAGGACTGTTATGATGATGATGATGAAGCAGAGTTAATGTTAGCTGGACGTTTGATACTACTTTGATGATATATAATTCTATGTAAAATAAATATTGCCATAAGAAATTTCTTGCTATACACAATTATATTCAAAAAAACAAGCAGTGAGTGAAAATTCATGTAATATCTAATTGTTGCTTTTTATGACCTATTCTCGAAAACTACCCGACTCGGCAGTTGAATGTCACAGAGTCAAGGCGCTTAGTAGTGTTTCTACAAATGGATTGATACAAACCAATCTACTGCATACATATGGTCTTGAATCTACTGACGTTACGTACTACACCAAGGAGCATATTCTGTGACGAGAGCTTACTACTTACGTTTGTTTTACATTTTTGTTTTCGATTTTTCACCATTAAGTAACATTTTTGTACCGACTCTTTGCTAAACACAAGAAGACCGCTCAGAAATATTCGTATTATGTTTCCAATATCGGTATTCGCAAATTGCGTATCGGTGAACAAAAGTCGGTAGATTTGTGCGCTGCGGGTGCATTCTGTCGTGAGCAGCTGGGGCGCTTCCACACTCTATTGTACCGTTTTCAATAAGATTCTTTATTTTCGTCGTTCTCTGTCCCCTTCCCTAAGTGAAAAATAAATAAGTAAAAAATTGATTTATTCTCCTTGTTTTATATTATAACAAATTAGCTAAAAAAAGCTATTTTTTTTTTATATAGAAGAGGAGGCATACTAGTATGTGACTCACCTGATGGTGATTGACTACCGCCGCCCATGGACAACTGTAAAAATCATTTTAAGAAAAAGTAAGAAAATAGAGTATATAATTATTGTTACGTTTGCTTATTTTCAATGTACCAATATTCGAATCACATACAGAACGTAAATATAATCGACATAATATCATTTGCTTTATATTACATCGAAATGAATTATTTAATCAAAGATAAAATAATTAATTTATCACAACAACTATTTTACCACATTCAGTCCACCATGCAGTTGGAACAACAACCTGTTTCTGGCTCATAATAGTCCAATGTTGTATATGGAACTAAAGATTCGCCGTTGGTTTGTAAATTGGCTATTGCAGTTTCAAAAATTTTGTCCTTAGATATCGTTTTTAGGTTTATTTTAGACTGGCGATCTGCCCTGGCTACGTAGTAGGATGCATAAATGTGGCGTTATTTAGGTTTATGAAAACCAAAGACCATTTATTTTATCAATTCATCGTTTTAAAAAAAATCTTTAAGTTTTTCGGATTAAATGTAGCCTAGATCCCTCCTGACATTTCAATGTTAATTTTCATCACAATCGATTCAGTCATTACGAAGATTATTCCGGAAAGACAGACAGGCAAAAATTTTAAAAATGGTTGTTTATATCTTAATAACAAGGAAATAATCCCCAGAACTTCATAGCCAGTTATTTCAATATTACAGACAGACACTTCACTTTTATTTATATATATTTATATAGAATTTTATTGATATAGCATTTTTTAAAATTAATGTATCACTTATAGCCATCGAAACCAAAAGCTCTATCGAGCATTTTCATTTGTCAATTCTTATCAAAACGGCAACACTGGCTGGACGAGCTGTATACAATAATAGTTATATATATCAGGGCAAATTCTACATCTTTCTTGGCTTCAAGGGATGTGAAACTTTTTCTTGCAAATAAAATTCCGTCGTACAAACGGTTGAATTCAAATAGCATGGAAATTCATGTGCCGCTCTTTTCGCATCCCTATGATCCGATTTGACAATTAACAATTAAATTAAATGTGGTAGAGCCATGCTGCAGCTATATTAATTGTATAGTTGTAGCACGAATGGGTCGGCTCAACCGGGGAAAGACCACGCTCTCACAGATTACCAGCGTAAAATAGCGGCTAAATGCTGCTGTATTTCATATGGTGAGTGTAGAGGACCGGAGTCCCATTTTATTGAAAAAGGGGCATTCCATCTTAGTCCTCACGGCTGACCAACACATCTGCATTTTGATTCGGAAACGAGGATAGATGTAGATGTCCCACAACCACTTACCATCAGGTGAACTGTGTGCTCGCTTGTCACCCTTATCCTATAAAAAAAAATCAGTTTGCGGATAACTTCAAATGTAGAATTTAGTAGTACGAGTAGTGGTATTTACTTATTAATGTAACATTAACGAGTGGTAACGATTCTCCGTAAGGAGGATATCCGGGCAGCGTTGAGTCCATACAAACGTATTCCTGTTTTCGTATTTCAATATTGGAAAATCTTTCACACATACTGGATGGCGTATACTCAAAGATCCCATTTTTTACAATAATAAATTTGATAAACGAGCACACAATCCATCTGATGGTGAGTGCATATTGTGGCCCACAGTCACCTACATTTAACCTTAACTAACAATGAAAATGAAACGAGATGTCAGCCCTGAGGACTAAGATCCCGAAATCATTACCAATAAAAAGGTTCGGTTCTCAAATTACGCTTGTATTCTGTGGGATTGGTTCCCGTTCGTACTGCATCCATAATATATCAGGGCTTTATCACGCTAGAAAATTAATATTTAGAATATCTGGTGGAATAAGAAAATTTGATAAATTTTTAAAAGAAATGCTTACTAATGAAAATGGTTACTGTGATCTTAAAGATATAGAAAATTGAAATATATAAACAGTTTTTTTTATTAAGTTTAAGCATATTGAAACGTATCTCCAGCAGTTAACATTGTCTCTCATTTCTTCACGAACTCGTTCTAGTATTGGCTACTCCATGTTTGTTTTGGAAAAACACAAACGAAGTTGTCTGAGAGTAAGACCAAAGAGTTAAATTATTCGAGGGTTAGTTACTCTGATGTAACATGGTATTTGGCCGTATCCACCCTTAATACTATATTTTTATTACACGGTTAAATAATCGTGTAATAATAGTATGCTATTCTTTAATGTAATGTTGTCCCGTCACGGTTCTTTGAACGATGTCATCTGAAGCTCGTGTCTCTATAAATGTTCCCTTGGTTTTAGAGCTTTGTAGAATATTTAGAAACGATGGCAGGAGACCCGACGGTATGACTTTGGATGCTTGGGAGAGAGATAAATATTTAGTGTGGGATACTACAAACTTGATTTGAAATTTGAAGTTGTAAATAACTGATAACTATGTAATTTAAACTTTATACCTTTTTTATATCTTGCTAGATGGTACCCGGCGCTGCCGCAGAAAATATAATTATAGAAATATTGTTTTAAATTTGGAAGAGTTATATAATTTAATTAGGAATGATAATACAATTGAAATTGAATGATCTATAAGTTTCAAATAAATTGTCAGTACGATACGCGCGCTACCTAGTGTAAGGTGGCGCGTATCGTACCGTGCTTATGTTATTATATATTAAGTGTCGAAAAAGTTTTACCGCAATCTGATGAACGGTATGGCAGTGTATAAAATACAAACAAACAAACATGTTATGAAATGTTAACTGTTAAAAATAGTAAAAGTGTGAGAGCGAGATGTTCAACTTGCTCTCTTGCTTACGCAATTAATCATTAACGGCAACAAAACAGCGTAACTGCACTATACATTCAGTATAGGCAATTACATTTCGACCATACCGTAATATGACCACCAATTAGTCACTGGTGTAACGTGAAGGACATAATTACATGATAATACTAAAGTATGCAAACCAACAGCAACACTACCCATCTCAATGTAATACAGGACAGCTTCTCATCAACACCATCCTCTTTGCCTGCACCAGAAGAATGACCACAACGGACAGAACCACAACTCTATCTTAGCACGCGTAATATGACTGAACTTTATACTGCACAAAAGAGTGGGGAGGTTTCTCGATATACCCTCAATTCCAACTCGCCACCATCGATATGACGCTCCGCTAAAGTGATGCAAACTCTCGCTCACTCTCGGTCCAACCGGTTAGAAGATATAGACAGTATGTCTATAGACAGACCTGTAAATAATTAGAATAGGCGTTATTTTATTATTTTATTTAGCAGCTGATTTGTTTTCTATAATACTAGAACCGAATGAATACAAAAGTGACCAGATTTGTTACCACTAAAGCCAATTAAAGAATGACGATGACGATGACCATGACGATGACGTGACGATGACGATGACGATGACGATGACCATGACGATGACGATGACGAATGTCCGGGATATTGATAATAAATTCTTTGCGAAATTATGTTTATTTTTATTTTGTATAGTTACTTACACCAGTTGAATATTTTCCAGTACTAATTGAATATTTAAGCATCGCGAATGACCAACATACCCAATGTTGAAACCAGAAGCAAAATCCGTTCTGTAGTTACGAATAAAAAAGGTAGATAGGCCAACGCAGCGTCGACCTTGGTTTTATATGAGGTATAAAGCTTGCGTCTAAGGCCTAGGTATTAATCGATACATTTATTTATTGTATGGCATTATATTAATATGATACATGATACATAAATAGAATGGACGTTACGGGTAGGCCTGGGAATTTTCGTCGATATATTTTATCACACTGTCTTATTTCTATTATTAGTTCCGTGGACGCTCACTTCTACTGTCAGCACAAAATAGCGAAAATCAAATTGCTTCATTATGGCACGGTATATAGCCAGTCCATATAGAGAGGTCAGTGGTCGTAAAACTTGCAACATTGAAGAATGACACGTAATTGTTTTCATCATCAAATAGCTACCTAGCGAATTTTCCTACTAAAATGAAGTACAAAACGTTGTTTATTGTAATTTTTATGGTGCAAAAAAAGTTTAATACTTAAGAAAGCTACTTAAGAACTTTGTAATCATTTTACATTTTAACAAACAATCGAGTTAAAATTAATTATTAAAAAGACACTTTGCGACATGCATTGCGATAAGAGCGTTCGATGGCGACACAAAAAAAATATTCAGAAAAATAGAACATGAATAGTAAAGTATTACAAGAATGACAAATTTTGTGTGTGTGACCCGAAACTGTAATAAGAATTCTTAATTTTTTAATATTAATGTTTTACAGCGCTAGGATAAGCTCTCAAAAATTTAACGACATACCATAACTTAAAATATAATTTATATATTCTAAACGAAAAATCTTTTGGGTGGAATAAAAAGCTAAGGGTGGAAATCATAAAACATTGCACGTTCCAAGTAGCTTGCATCCATTATAAGCAAATTCATTCGTAGACGAAAATAAAATCTTTACAACTTTGTCAAAGTGATATTTAAACGACATACATAAACGATATCTAAATGAAAGTCTCTTATATCATTATATTTTAAAATTTTCTAAGTCGGGTAATTCACGAGTTTAATATAAAGTAAAAGTAGAGTTACGGCCTATATTATTACGTCATCTCGCGTCTTATTTCTGAGAGGGTTATGGGAAATCAGTCCACCGCGCTTCTCCAGTATGTGTTGGCGTTGACTTCACATAACCTAGAAATATTTTATTCCTCAGACATGCAGGTTTCCTCATGATGTTTCTTTCACCGTTGAGTACGTGGTAAATCAGCACTAAAATTGCAATTAACAATTTGATTGGAGCTGGTGAGGATCGAACCCGGGTTGCTCGCGAATTACGAAATTTACAACGAGCGCTTAAACCCTGAGCTACCATGTCTATTTTAGTATATATATGTTTTGGGAAAATATAACATTTCCGAACAACTCTGTTTAGCCTCTGCGGGCTTGAATTTCTACCAGGAATAACATTTGTCCAAATCCAAATGGTTTTAGATTGCATATGATTTTCGCATATTTTTGAGACTAAGTACATCAAAGTCAACTTTTTATAGCACCAAAGTTTCCGATGTCACTTTGTCCGTGGCGAATATCAACTATATTTATTATATAGTTTATATTCTCCATATCAAATATAGAATTTCTGTAGTAATTTTTTTTTCATATTAAATCCAAAAATGCACCTGTGAAGTCTAACAATTGACTTTAATATGGAAGATGCATAATATGAGGATGATGATGAAGAAATATAAATTATAACGTACATACGAATGAACATTTTTTTTATAAATATATAGACTGCATGTTTAATTTTATACAAATATACAAAATTATGAATTTATCAAAACTGTTTACTAAACAATTTTTTTTGTATCATAACAAACCATTGAAATTTATGTCTAGTTTGTAACGAACATAAATAGGTACATATTATTATAGGCGAAATCCACTTCATTATGTAGCACTTACTGTAAATGTCGCCGAATGCTAGCGGGCTAATAGAATTCATTGCGCCATATCCTCAAGGGCTTCTCGTAAGAGTTTTCTAATGTAAAGAATATTGTAGCCTCCGATAAATGACACTATATTCTTCTAATATTTATATCAGGTTTATATTATGTTACTATCCAGACCATAGTTCCATCCTGTAGAATATTTACGGGATCATACGAAGGACGCGAGCTTACTCTAAATTCAATAAAAACGAGGATCCCTTTTTATCTAACTGCCTCAAAGATAAGGATATAAGACAAAAAAGTTTTTTGAGCATTTCTACTTCATTTGAAGATTTTCCAACCAGTAAAGAAATTGCCTTTAAATGAAATGTTTCAAAAATGTATGGAGGCTGGGCCAGATCTTTGTACATTACATTAAAAATAGGCATATTTTAATAAGGCTTTGTCGACTGGTTCAAAACAAGAATTTACTCTTAGCATTGCAATCTACATCACAAAACATCAATGGCATTATAATAATAAATTAAAGTCATTGATCAAATAAGTCATTTGATCAATGACTTTAATTTATTATTTGTGATTGTATATATCTATGTTTGTAGCACATGACAACAGACAGTTCACTCCATTCTATGGATCACCGCATATTATGTTATTACTCCAGCATCACCACCTCCTTTTAAATCTAAATCGATGAGACGCCATATTGAAATTAACTGAAATGATAATTATTCAATAGGCAGTAATTCCCTTAGCGGGTATTTGACAGTACGGGTACCCCGGCGGTGCGATTTAATGAAGATTTTTGACTAACAATGTAAAATAAATCTACCCCATTATGAAACATTTCATTTGCGTATTAAAGAATATATTTTTATATAACATGTCAGACTTCAATCAATTTTGACAACTTCTTTTTTATTACACAACGAAAAAATTTCCACAGGGGTTTAATGATATAGAGTTGATAAAATTCAATTGTACTTTGTCTTACTTCAGAAATAAAATATAAGGAAATAAGATATCACTAAAATAAATACAATGTGATTCAATAACAGTAAAACCTTGTGGTAGGTTTAACTGCTTGTAAAAAAAGAAAATTGTCAAGAAAAATTGTAATGTCTACGATATTTTTGACTGTCATCCTAAAATGTAAACGTATCGCCTGCTATTTCTTCTTTTATATCAGCCCATAATAGTCCACTGCTGCAAATGGGCCTTTACCATTGCAGGAAGTATTTGCCACCTACTTTGTGTAGAGACACGCTGTAGAATATGTTATTGCCTTTGTGAGTTTAAATAATTGCTATTAGACTGCCTCATTAGTCAAATGGTCGTAAGCGCAACTGCTGGTCACGTGGTTCCGGGTTCAATCCCGGGTCGGGCCAAAATCAATTATTGGGTTTTATGTCAAGAAATTCTCAGTAGCAGCAGCCTGGAGTCAGGCAGCAGGCGGTGTTTCACCCTCGTGCCCCAGAAATGTTGTAATGCTGTTGGTCCTGCGACTGATCTCTCTCCGATCTTGTTGGATTGCTGTCCCACGGATTATAAGAATGAAGGAATAGAGAGTGCATCTATCATTGGGCACACACTCGTGCACTGTAATTCTGTTCTGCACAAATGGCTCATTTCCGTTGAGAACAGTCGCCGTAATCGAAATTCGGCCTGGATGACATTATATAGCATTCTAATTTATAGAGCATTCTTCCGTATCGTTGGGGCGTTTACACACATAAACTTCACATGGACAAACCTGGTTTCTTTCTCTCGCTACTGACGATCTCGGATGATACATCCTATGGGACGTTATTGTAGTGCGGACTTTCTATCCAGGGCGCTATGTACGGTTTGAGTCCGTCTAAGTTTTTCTTAACTTATTTTATAAGCCAGTGCTTTACCACAATCCCACCTAAGTATGCTAAAAGTATACATAAGGACAGGCATGACCCAACAGGTATATATATATATTTGTGTGCCTTATTCGCACCCTAAAAAACGTTGTTAAGCACTTTTGTCAAGCGTGCATAAATCATATCTTAAAGTTACTATATCTAGCATGTTTAAGCCTCAGAAAGTCTGTTTGACGGACAGAGAATTTTGCCGAGGTACGGTGCTGTCACCTTCTGGCAAGGCTCTGACTGACTATACTGATGTAGCAGTTTTGTCACATAACTGTAATTACACCTGTTGAAGGCGGGGTCATCAATTTTCTACGCCTTTTTATTTTTATGTACAAATAAGACGGTTGTTGGTCGCTGGTACATTCATATGACACTTCAAGGATTTTTTGTTTTCTTTTAATAAAGAAGCGTCAAAAATGCAATAAGCCACGTCTAAATGAAAACTTGCTAATTGATTTATTATTTTCAGTCACGCTTTCACAGAATACCAGTATAAAATAGCAGCATAATGCATAAATTTCGTATGGTGGGTGGCGAGAACCAGAGTCTCTTTTTAAGTAACGAGGTATTCTATCTTATTTCTCAAGAGTGACAACGCATCTGCATATTGATTTTAATTGGGTATAGATATAAGAATATGAGCCACAACCATCCATTTATTCATCAGATGAAACTTCTTACTATTAACTGATTAACTATGTACATACATATAGTAACAACCTTTAATTTACACATTCATATCGCCCAAAATTATTGCGGTGAGTAAAATAAAATATGACTTAACCAGAATCTTAAATTTTACTAAGACCGTTTATTTTCAGTTATTATAGAATTATATAAAATCTGCCAAGTAAATCTCCTCCATTTTCCATTTTTTTTCTTCAACTCCATTAGGACTTAAAATAGAATTAAATTTTATCAATTCCAGTGCAGCTTAAATAGCTGAGGGGAAATTTATTCTCAGTTCAGATGAAAACGCGTCTCGCCACCCCTTCGGATTTTATTATTGACTGTGTTATTCTGCTACTATATAAAGGTCTTACGGGATAATTCATTTTTATCTTATAATAATAAAATTGTACAGAATAGAGATATAATATGTATGAGATATAATATGTAGAGATATAATATGTATAAGTAGAGATGTAATATGTCTATGGGCCACAGCATCTACTTGCCATCAAGTGGACTGTGTGCTCGTTTGTCACCCCTATTCTATAAAAAAAAGCATTTGGTGCACGCATTTGTTGCGCTCGTGACCGTGGCGTTTGTATGAGCGTGATTTCTTTTCGAATATGATGTGCTCCGTTTTTGAGTTTTAAATATGTTTCTTTCTAAGTATAATTTCATATGACATTAATGTTGGATTAATATTAAAAATAAGAATTAATTGTTGTTTCTCTTGCACCTTTTTGTTCTATTCTATAACATCAAAGGATTAACTACCGAGTATTATAGCATAGAGATAAGTTTAAAGCCTACCCGAGTAAGTTATCTAGTTAATACTGTACCGTTCCAATTAATATTGATTTATCACTGAAAGTAGCAATGGGCTGATCATATATGTAGAAATGAAATCCGTAGAGTATACATGTCTCAGAGAGAAGACCGTGCATTACGTATTCTGGGTAGCCCGCTGGCTAGATGAAGTAACGATATACGCAAGCCAATTGGTACTAACCAGATAAATTAATACGCTAGCTGCGAAACCAGGTCAGCAAAGCCTTGTAGATCTTTATAACGTTTTACAGATTAATATGCTGTTCTTTTACTCGCTGATCTGCACAGCTATAACTTTGTTATACATAAATAACAAAGAGATGATTGCATGCATGAACTTTACTTTCATGGATGAAAAAGTGTACCATGTATTTTGCAACCGGTTTAAACAGCGCTAGGATAAAGAATCATTTAGTGCAATACTATATCCCATTGGAATTTCTTCCGTATCGTTGGGGCGTTTACACACATAAACTTCACATGGACAAAATTGACAATTTCTTTCTCTCGTTACTGCCGATCTCGGATGATGCATCCCGTGGGACGTTATTGTAGTGCGGACTTTCTATCCAGGGCGCTATTTACAGTTTGAGTTCATCTAAGTTTGTTTTAACTTATTATAAGCCAGTGCTTGACCACAATCCCACCTAAGTATGCTAAAAGTATACATAAGGATAGGCAGAACCCAACACCAGTGCCGGATATGGTTGTATCATACGGAATGGTTGTATCATACGAGCTTGTTGTTGACTTCCTTCTCATCCTCACATTAGCCTCAGCTTTTGGTGATTGTTGTGTTTGAGGGCCATTTTAGGTGCGAACCGTTGTGTGTGTGTATTTCCAGTTTTGGGCATTTTGCAATGACAAGCCTGGCATTTCCCATTTCGTTTGTGTTCAGCGCTCATCGTGTTATTGAATCGCACAATAGGAACCTTTGCGCAATCTAAATCATAGCTCGATTTACAAAGTGAACAGGTAAAAAATTATCTCTTCGGAAGTTTTTGTAAAAAACCATTTTGAAGAATTCCCCAAGAAAGTAAAATAGTAAAAAAAAAACGCAAAAAGTCAAATTCAATAGAGTACCTTGGATTTGAATTCGCAGCTGCAAGGATGTACGATAAGCAGTCCAATACATACAGATACAAGCAGTGTGCCTTATTGACGCCCTAAAAAACATTGTTAAGCACTTTTGTCAAGCGTGCATAAAACATATCTCAAACTTACTATATCTAGCATGTTTAAACCTCAGAATGGTTTGACGGACGGAGAATTTTGCCGAGGTACGGTGCTGACACCTTTTGACAAGGCTCTGGCTGATTGTACTGATGTAGCAGTTTTGTCACATAACTATAATTACACCTGTGGAAGGTGGGGTCATCACATCTCTGCGCCTTTTTACTTTTATGTACAAATAAGCCGGTTGTTAGTTGCCGGTACATTCATATGACAATTCATGTTTTTTTTTCTTTGAATAAAGAAGCGTCAACTATGCAATGAGCCACCTTTAGATGAAAACTTGCTAATTTACTTATTATTTTCAGTACAATTATAAAATCACCGACATGAGTGTGTACGAAAACGTGAGTGCCAAACTAAATAACCATAAAAATTGCATGACTGTCTAAGATTCGAGCCTATAAGTCAGCAGACAAATTTCCTATCCTGACTACTTATATGCAGTCGTCAAAATATATAAATTGTTAAGTTTGTTCCTTTCTGTGCAGTGTGTCGTTAAAAACACCGTGTAAGATATTTTCTAAAAGGTTTCAACCCAAACAGAAAATCACGTTAATCTCGCAATAAGCCCTTAGTACTTATAACGGTGTTCGAGTTAAGTCCTGAAGAATTAACATTCACAACTGACGCCCTCGTAAAGTGCGGCTAAAATGTTTTAGACGGGGAGATTTTAGGGTGCTTATCTGATGTTTAGAGAATTTCACTCTAAAAATATCGTAAATGTATGCATTTTGTATGGATCTCAACTTTTCACAATATCTTTTTGTTCTTAGACTGTCCACTTGCTTGTTAGTAAAATCTTCATTAGGTAATCGTTAAAGTAATTCAATGAGTTTTATACACACAACTTAATAACTAAATATCAAAAAGCATATTTAAATTTGGTAGAACGGATTCCTTTCAGTCTGTTCTCAGGAGCCCAATAGCCTTCTTTGCTTGAAACAGGTGGACTGTTATGTTTAAATTTTTTTGTACATAATTAGAATATCTTAATTAGTATGTTTACGAAAACCACAATTGAATCTTACGCTTATTTAATCTGATATTCACCTTCTCAAGCTAGATGCAGAGTGATTTTCACGTACTTTCTTATTATGCTCAGCGTTAACATTTTATCTAGTGTGTAATCTAATACAACTTAGTGACTTGGCCTCTATTTCAAAATATACATAAAAACGATAACGCGTCGTCGTCCATGTACGTGCTTACCCAATCTTAGCTTATCTTGGAGACTGGATTAAATAAGTACATTAGAGAAGAAATTTCCAGGTTAGATAAACGCCCCTACATCACAAGAGAATTTATAGTGTGAAGATAACGTTTGTATATTTAAAAAAGTTGATGAATTAATGAATTATGCCTAGTAACACAATATAAAAATACTAAACCACGTTTGTTAGCCCCAGTTGAAGTTTGATTTGTTAGTGTGAAAAAGGCATAGTACAGGTTTTAACGTATATCGTTATTGTTTATGAAAGTCAATTTCATACATGCAATCTTCTCTTTTGTTATTTACTTAATTGTAATGTAAGTTACAACATATGCAACGAGTAAAAAGCACCATTTTAACCTGTAAAACTTTAAAAAAGACTTTGTAGATCTGGATTCGCAGAATGCGTATTAATGTATCTGGTTAGTGCCAATCGCCTAGCGTTTATCGTTACTCCATTTAGCCAGCCGGCTAGCCAATATACATTTATATGGCTCCTAAGTACAATATCTTATGTTCCGTTTAAATATATGTTTTAGTCTGTAGTTCTGCTTTATAAGCTACTGATTTAATTTTTCACCATATATCCAACATCATATTATTCTCTTTTCATTAATTTAGAATGCATTGTAATTATTTAATATAAGTGTGTATTTATAAAAGTTTTAAAGAATTGGTTGTTATATTATTTTACGGCGGATGTACACAATGTTAAAAATCGCGTGTAACAGACAATTGCTTACATCCTGCGAGTAGTTTAGTTGATCAAAAAAATCGTATGTGCTACTTACTCCATTATACTTGGACACCAATAATTTACTTTTGCACGTATATAACATACACCATGTTTTACTTTGTACGCCATAATGAATTTGATTGTTTGTTTATATAAAAATAATTATGGATGAAACCTGAATAAAATATTAATCTAAAAATTATATATTTATTATTGGGAAGTTAAGATAAGTGTAATTATGTCTTTATTATTTTAGGCTGAGTACGAACTGAATGAAACAAGTGATATTTTATTGTTTTTGTAATTTATTATAATCGGGATATTTTCTAAACAATGGACCTAAATATGTGACTGTTATTGCAAAAATGGGAACATAAATCAATATAAAAATAACAGTAGAAGGCAAACAATTATTATTAGTTATTAATGTAAGAGAAAATTAAACTCAATTTACTTAAAATAAAATTTCCTCTTTGTTTGTAAAATAATGTATATGCACGAAATCAAATGTAAATAAAAAATAAAAATTAAAATGTCGTACTCAATTAATATTTTGTTCAAGAAATCAATAATTTTCAATAGGTAGTATCATAGTCACATCTGTTACCTGCAACTTTTGCCTTGAACTTCATGTCATATGGAGCAAGTAGCTATTTTTTTTTGCTTGCTTCATCAGCTTTTAGGACGTTTTGACACTCAAAAGTGGCAATAATTAATTTATTATTAGATGATAAAGCCTCTTTTAGGGTTTTTTTAGGGTTACGTAGTTAAACAACAAGGAACCCTTATAGTTTCGCCATGTTCGTCCGCCCGTCCTTTTGCGGTTTTACTCAGAGAGCCTAGGTGCTACAAAGCTGTAATTTGGCATTACATAGTTATAGATATTAATCGTATGTAATACGATAAAATTATTTATTTAATAGGCGGCGAAAAAAATTTACATCTTTATATTCAGATAATTTTGATTTAGATAATTATATGTGTTACGTATAGTTTGACTAACTAGAAAAATAAAACTAAGGCAAATTTTGACAACTCCATGAAAAAATAAAACCTGCGTATGAAAACAACTTAGGTACCTAATTTATTTTATTCAATTACTATAATTTTAAGTTATTATTTAAATATAGATGACTCATTATTTTAAACACTTCCCACAAATCTGTAATTAATTAAAATAACAACTAGTCGCACGCACCCTCCCCGAGCACCAAAAAATGTATCCTCCCCAGTAAATGATCTTTGAGGACCATACTCCAGTAATGTATGCAGGCGTAGCCTACTGGCGTTCTATTGTATAAGAGAACAATATCTTTTTTAAGTCATTAAATTTTTTGTTTAAAGGCTTGTCAAAAAATAAATATTTAATTTCAAATCACTATAAACATAATAATCCCCATAGTGTACGTAGGAGCCATCAATTCGTCTTAATACGACCTTCCCTTCGGGACATGTAAACCTTAACGGTTTCATTTCTAAGACAGATACGATCAGCCCATTGCGATTTCGGCGATAAATTAATATTAATTGCAACGGAAACGTATTATCTAGATAAATTATTTGAGTAAGCTCAAACTAAACTTATTTCTATGTTATGATATTCGATAGTTAATCCTTTGATGTTGTAGAATATTAATTTTAATTGATTACGTTAATTTCATATCTACGACTTCGTCCTCATAATGTTACTAATTGCAATTTTAACGTTTTTGATATCTTGTTTTTACAATAAAATAAGCTAAAATCTAAAATTATCTGATCTTCTTCCCGCTGTAATAATTAATTAATGAATTCTTTAATTTACCAGGTGCTCGCAGGTGAAGAAAAATATAGAGAGGATATCTGCATATCTGATAAATCTTAACATGTGAAGTTGAAAGAACATGTGAAGGCCGCCAACACGCATTCAAATCGAGCTATGAAAAAAAACTAAATTTAGATTTTTCTGGCTTTGGAAACCTTATTTTATAATATTAAAGCATATTCAGTTACCATTAGGAATAGTTGATTCTACTAGTCAAATAATTCCCAAAAGAGGATTCAGAGGAGAAGTTCCTGGGATCATCAAGTACAAATAAACAAACACAAACTTTAATATTCTTTATAAGTGTATTTTTTTTTATAAAATTGAAGTGACAAATGAACTTACAGTCTACCTTTGGCTAACTAGTGGCTAAGTGGCTAAAGTAGGCACTAAGTACCCACATCTGCCTCCAACGCTGCAGAGCTACGTAATCACCTCTGAGAACTAAGATGGAATGCCTCACAGCCTGTAATTATATACTGACCCTCTATACCCCTCAGACCAGAATACAGTAGTGCAAGCACGGCAGAAATAATATTAATACTTTTACAATGATTTTTGTAATAATACTGGTTCTCTCCAAAAACTCCTTATGCTTCGGTAGACGCTAAGATACACTTTGGCGGAAAGGAGCGAAAGAGCCCTGAGTAGCTCTACTTAGTAAAACACTAATTGGCAATAGTTAAATACTATTGGAAATTGTAAGCACAACATTAAACACAGACATTTGTCCTCAACCAGCAGTATCTGACGTAAAGTTTGAGCAGTAAGCTACGGAAGGCTTAGGGTATAACAATTTGTGTATATTGTATGTCACGTCTAAAAGCCAATGATCGGTTGCACCTACGTTTAGCCAGCTACAACTAGATGCAGCCGATTGCGATTGGTTAAGCTTAGTTATATTAGTTTTGCATTACTTAGCTTTGTATATGATTTATATTTGGCTAAAACTAGGTGTGACTGCTTGCTTTTTGTTTAAACTAGGTATAGTAAAGTCCGAAAAATAACTAAATTAACTACGACTTCTGTTAACTTTGTCAAAAATAAGAAAGTAGCAAGCAAGTAATATCAGCGACAGTAGGTAGGTTTATAACTATGACATCTGTTTTTCTCAATAATACGCACATAAAGCACATATCAAGTAATATCAGAGGTGCGACTGAACAAAAAAGCCGCGGGCAATATTATTACTTTATTTAATGTAGCAAATGATTAGATAAAAGTTTTATTCATTTGATTATTTATCATATAATATGCTTAAACCTTCGTCAGTTCATTCACATCATTAACTAGGCGCAATAAGGCTTAACGCTTAACTTCATAGGAACGAACAGAAAAGCCATTAAGCCTCTGGTATTTTGCTTCGTTCCACTATTACTGCAATTTGAAATTTAACTGCGGCAACTGCAAATCTTGCTTAATTTCGAGTTATTCAGACGGCCTAAGTGTAGTTAAGTACGAAAATCTTCTAATATTAAACGCACCTATATATGTTATTTATGAAACCGAATTTCAATAATACATTTGTGTTGAATTATACTCAATATTAGATATTGGAACTTATCTATAATACCATGCGATAAAAAGAAGAATAAATAATTATAAATGTACTCCACGCTATCAGTTCACTGATGAATATAATATGTACACCTAGCAAACATTTCTTAGAAATTGCTTTTACCTAGTGTTGCAAAACCCAGACCTGATTCTGTAGAATTGGTATTTTTGTATGGATTTTCTCCTATCATTGTGTAAGAAACCGTCGAATAGCGTACTGCTTACAGATGAAGTTAACATTAATATTAGTATATATTATATGCCTTAAATACCTAATAAAATACAAAATAATATATACCAAGTTCTTAATATTTTGTAATGTTATAAATATACTTAAAAAAATTAAAATAGCTCTTGAAAACACACGAAAATATACGCGCTGATTTATCATGTTCTGAACTCATATATCCGAAAAATAAAAATAGTTCGACGATACGTGGGCGCTTATTATAGTTTGTTAGTATACTATACTTAATTTTAATCAGATTTTCCATCAATTATTAAGTACATTGATAGACAAAGGTCTTCAAAGTTGTATGGAGGGTCTTCCCCGTCGCCGGTTTGGGTACTTTACGTCTGAAGTAAAACAAATAAAATTTCCCACAGTTGCCTCCTACGACACTTGCCGGAAGAATTGGAGTGATGGATTCTCTTTTAAAAAATCACTTTATACATATTCTTGTAAAAAATTATTAGTTAAAAAAAAGAACAATGAGCACTAATAAAGTAAAATAACGATTTGTCCCATTTAAAAATATTTTTTAAGTTATACGATGTGAAGTTTTAGATGTCTTCATCATCATCATCCTCGTTACAGTCCATTACAAGTACACTGCTGAATATAAGCCTCCCCCATAGATGGTCTCATAGGGAAGATATTGGCCATAGTTGCCACGCGTATCAGTCGGGTTGGCAACCGCAGTTTTTGAAGTGAAAACATCTTTAGGCGCGTTGGGCGATTTTTGGATGTGTAAAATCTTATGAGCTCGCGTCAACATGCTAATGATAACAATATAGCAATAGCTATAAACATGACGTGTTGCGCGTATACGGTGCCCTATTAATGTCACTCTGCTGTCTGTTTGCCTGTCTATCTGTCTGTCCGTTTGTCTATCCGTATGTCTATCCGTCTGTCTGTCCGTCTGTTTATCCGTCTGTATGTCACGGACTCTAGCTAGTAAAAGACCTGAAATTTGGATATTTGGTGTATTGAATGTTGATCTAAAACCGATTATTGAATTAGAAATTCAATTACATTCTTTTTCAGAGGGGACAGAGAGGAGAGGAGAGAGTCAAAGAATACGTAATTTTGTTTGGTTCAACCTAAAGTCACATCATTAATGTTACATATGCGTATGTAAATTAAGTCACATTACACAAAGACGAAGGTTTCCTTCGGTTGACACAATTCTTTTTGCGGGGACAATTCATGAACAAATACAAACCGTTCTAAAAATAACTTCAAGGGAAAATATTTTTTCAAGCTCTTCCTGGTATTTTTCGATATTAACATGCCCTAGTCTACGAACTTGCATATACCGTTGCAGTTTATATGAACATTTTACCAACCGTAATATCAACTTCATACACACGCGGCGCACATAGTTAGCACGCAACTCTGGCGTCCAACTGATGACGGGAAATCCATCCAAATAGATCGAACACAAACTCCACGGACTCATAATAGGAAGCAGCAGTACTAATGCGAGAGTATCACGTCTTTTTACCCATTTCCCTTAGCGTGGTAAGTATGCCAATGCCTTTTGATAACTTCAATCTATAATTTTAGAAGGCATTACATCTTAGCCTTCAAGGATGATAACGCATCTACATTCGTAATCGAATATATATAGATAGATATTTGAGGATAGGTATCTATTAGCAAATGTATCCAATTACTTCAGGTGGCAACATCTCTGTATTTTGATTCTTAATCAGCGACATTGTCAAAAAGAATTTATGAAAAAAAAAGCTTATGGGCCACAGCAACCACGTACTATCAGGTGGACTGTGCTCATTTCTCACCCTTAGTTGTGTAAAAAAAAAACAATTTTCGAATTAATCCTTAACTGGTATCGGGGGTCACAAATCACCCCAAGCGAACACATTTCTCATCATATCTTTCCAGTCTAACCACGCACAATCCTGCGCTTCTATGTAATCTCAGTACGTCGCGAGGTGCGGCGGGCGAAAGAAGTTCATCGCTCTACTATTGCTAGAAGCGGAGGTACGTACACTGCTGGGGTCAAAAACCTGCGACACCAAAAGTGTTCATTTTATTGTAAAGGCATTTTGTAAGGTTTTATCTTTTTTTTAGGCAATAATCGTCACGATGGCTGGTTTCTTAAATTCAAATCAAATTGCGCAATTCTTGGAAGATGAAAATAAAGAATTTGATTCAGAAACCGTCCAAAAAAACCACAAAAGCAGTCTGTGACGATGAAGACATTAGTAATTGTGAGGAAGCGGAGGTAGTCAGCTGTTGTGAAGAAAGTACATTAGGTACAGATTTGGATTCTTCAAGTTCAAGCAGTGCGGAAGAAGAAGAAACTATACAAACTCCTGGTTTTTATAGGGTAAAAATAGATTCAAGTGGTCTAAAAATCCACCTAGCTCGTCCCGGGTAAGACAACACAATATCATCACACATCGTCCGAGCCTCGCAGGAGAAGCGCGTGGGAAAATGAACATGACGGAAACTGAATCCTGGCAATTATTAATTCTGATTGAAATTGTGTGTTTGCACACAAATGAAAAAAATACTGAATTTACTGAGAAGTATAGCAGCCAGGGAGCGCATACTGATCATGTAAAATTATTTTTGGGACTTTTGCTACTTGTCGGTGTTTTCAAGTCCGGACATGAGGATTTTGATAGTTTATGGGCTACAGATGGCACAGGTCGCGATGTATTTAGGGTCACTATGTCTCTAAAGAGGTTTTTATTTATTTTATCAGCATTACGATTTGGTGATGTATCGACAAAAGACGAAAGAAAATAGACCGACGTGGCCGCGCTTATTTCTGAAATATTCATCGAAAACTGTCAAAAAAGTTATAGATGTCGTATGTTCCGCAAAAAAAAGAAGAGTGTTGTTATGATTTCCACCATGCACCACGATCAATCTATTGATTCAGAAAGCGGCAAGTCGGAGATCATACTTTTTTACAATACCACAAAAGGAGGCTTAGATGCCCTTGATCAAAATGTGCAAATTATTCGGTAGCCAGGAGAACTCAACGATGGCCATGCGTTATATTTTCGGCTATCCTGAATATTTCGATGGTAAACGGTTACCTTTTGTGGAATGCAGTAAACCCAGATAAGCGTCTAAAAAGAAATAAATATATAAAGAACATTGGAATTAAATTAGTAACACCATTTGTGCAAATTAGACACAAAGAATCTTCCAATTTCTCGGCAGACCTAAAGAGGCGTATAGAAACATGTCTGAAAGAACATCAAGGGAGACTTGGAACCGGAACTAAATATGCCTATTTCTGACTCTCAAATTAGCAACCGTAAGAGAGGAAGGTGCTACTAAGGTGATCGCAAAAAAGACCTAAAGTGTAGCAAGTGCTTACTTCTCATTTGTAAAGAGCATACTGCCAAAGCAGGCACATGTACAAAATGTTAGAAATTTAGAGGTATTTTTTGGAACTTTTGTATTTTTTATATTTAGTAGATCTGAAACGAAGTTTCTATTTTTTTTATCTAGACTATATAGGAAAACGAGAGAAGAAAAAAAAATGTTATATTTATGTTTTTAATAGAAAGAAGAGTTCCTAAAGTAACATGTACCTACATAATTACAAAAAAGAAGGATATATGTTAATTTAAAAAAAAGTGATTTAATATTAATTTGGGCTTAAATACTGATTGATCTCTAGATTCAAAGTTATAGTTTAATAAATAAAACTTAAAATTAAAAATATGTGGTTATTTGTAATATTTATGCATCACTTAATTATAGGGGTCCTTTTTCACCCCGATACCAACTACGTTACCTATTTTAGCGATTCCAGTAGAGGGTTAATAATTGAGTTTGAAATTAAAAAGATTACATTTAAAATGTTAAATATTGCAAAATTTAAAGTTAACATTTTATAATTAAGTCTGCAGGCGAATTACAATATTGCTATGTTATATAATTGTGCTTGTTAAACAACCCCTCGACGTTCACAAATATAGGAGTGTGTTGTTATTACAAAATAGACTTTCAAAATTTCCCTATTTAAAATTTATAATATGTTAATCAACAAATTTTAATGATGAAATAATTATTACGCGTGAAAACTAAAAATCGTAGTGTGAGTTAACGTTTAATAAAAAAATAAAATGTTTTGAAATATATGTCACAATTACTTAAATTATCCATGATTTTATATTAATTCATGTATATCAACTTGACAAAAGTAAGAGCAATAATAATTTATATTTACGCGAACACTACACATTGAATAAAACTGCTTTTACGGATTCTGTCGCGTTCAATTAACTTATTTTTAATTCCCGACGTTTCGGGTGCTTTACAGCACCCATGGTCATGGGGTCTGAGGTGATTGATGTCCCGATGTCAGAGTTAATTTTTAGTACCTTCAGCTTTTTTTAATTATTAGCTTTGGTCCGATCTACGCAGAATGAACTTACTGTGTTTTGAAGTCTTAAAGTGGTATGCTTGGGTTTAGTTTTAATTTTATTAATTACAGGATCCCAAGCAGGTGGTAGTACCCAGTCTCCCCCTCTATTGAAATAAAGATGTTTTTTTAATTTCAATAGCCTCGCGTATCATCCTTGGCAGGAATCGATGTTCTTTCGCGAGAATTTGTGGTTTATCAAATCTAATGTAATGACGGGGGTCGTCTAGGATATGATCACAAACTGCAGACTTCCCGGAACGTTGGTATTTCACGTCAGCTATGTCTTCTTTTACGCGGGTTTTGATAGATCATTTTGTTTGCCCATATGAGAGACCACATTCACAATCAATGTTGTATACTCCTGCATCTTGTAGAGGATATTGCACTTGACGGATGGTAAGAACTGATTAATCTTCTTCGGCGGCTTGAAGAATGTTCTAATAGAAGCTTGCTTCAAGATGAAGCAACTTGTCTGTGACACCCTGACATATGGTAGTACAGCACACGCTCATCTGTGGCCGGCTTCACTCCGGTCACTATGACGTAGGCGCGGGACCCGAAGCTTGTTGTCGCAGAATCTGCTTGAATTGCTGAAGCTTAGCGGCCAGGTGTTTGCTGTCACAGATCCCTCGTGCTCTCTGTAACAAAGATTTGCCCACGGTAGCTAACTGTGAAGGATGATGGTGGGATTCACCGTTTAAATATCGGTTCGTATCGGTATTTTTTCTATACGCAGTGTGACCTATGGTGTTGTTAGGATTTCGGATAACTAACATATCTAGGAAAGCTAAAGAATTATTTGCCTCTAACTCCATAGTAAATTGAATTTTAGAAATGCAGTTACTTTGTCTGATGGTAAAATTGTGAAGTATCGTCTACGTACCGCTTGTAGAATCTTGGAGTTACAGGTGCAGTAAGCAGGGCTTTCTCCTCAAAGTCCTCCATGAATATATCGGCGACAATGGGAGATACCGGTGAGCCCATCGCGACACCTCTACTATCTACTTGTTTGTAAAACTCTTCCTTCCACAATAGATAGTCAGACGTAAGGCAATGTCTGAGTAATACTGCATATTCTACTGGCATGTTGTTTTCCTCTAGTTTCCTAGTTACAATTGACATGCAGTCTTCAACAGGTAGGCATGTAAATAGAGACTGAACATCAAAACTGACCATGGTTTCATTGTCAGTAAGACATAGGTCTTTTATCTCATAGACAAAATGATATGAATCCTTAGTGTGTGCTCTTGTGTGTCCTCTGAGTGGTGATAGTATTTTTGCTAAGTGTTGAGCCAAACTGTAAGTTGGCGAATCGATCTGACTCACTATTGGACGTAATGGAGCGTCTGGTTTGTGTATTTTCGGTAAGCCATACAACTTCGTTGGTTTGACACACGCAGGTGTTATCGAATTAACGTCTAGATTCAATTTCTTGGAGTATTTCTTAATTAGATCGCTAGTTGTTTTTAGCGTATTAGTTGTGGGGTCTGTTTTGACCTTTCTGTACGTACTTTCATCCGATAAAAATTGTAATCCGACGTATCCATTATAACCGTAGCATTATCTTTATCTGCGAGGAGAATCGTGAGATCTGGTCTGTTGCGTAAGTTTCTCAATGCATTACATTCATCTTAGGGAAGATTTAATTTCGGCGCTGAGCTTCGACGTATGGCCTCTAAATCTTCATTACTAATATTATTTTTATACAGACAGTCCTCAACACTACATATAATGTCTTCATACGGGATTCTTCGCGGTCTTATTGCGGAATTCATACCTTTGGCCAAAACTTTTATTGTCGCGTCGTCCAGAGATTGTTTTGACAGGTTATAGACCGCGCATTGTTTATTACTCTCGTCTGTTGTCAATGGTTGCGTTCCGTTCTTACGTTGACATTGATTCATCATCACCATCATCATTCATCGTTAGTTAACAACCAAATCAAATGTCCAACATCAGTTAGTTAACAACCAACTGAATTAAAAATAAGTTAATTAAACGCGATAGAATCCGTAAAAGTAGTTTTATTCAAAGTAAGAATAAAATTCAACGTTTTTGTTAAATTGCTTTACCATAATACCGCTGCAATGATTCTGTATTTATTAAGTAGACAAAATATACAGGGCTATTTTGCAATAACCGGCCAAATTTGCAGAGAAGGTTCAGAAGAAGCAATATGGGCGAATGGTGAAGAAAAATTAATTATAATAGTCTCAAACATTCAGTCTTTTTTATGTTTTAATCCAAAATGCGTGGTAATGCGTTATTTTAACTGATTGTACTGAGCACGCACACATTCGTAAGGGTTGATCGGTAGGCAAAAACGTTGTTGCCCATAAATCACATTATATTTGGTATAATTTAAAATGGAGGAAGATGCTTTATTTACTCGTAGTTTCAAAAACTGCAATAATGTCATATCATTATTTATATATGTTACAGTTAAAACCAGTTTTTGATAGAACGCGTTCTCCCTAGTTAAAACTAGTTTTTACTTAATGCCTTTGTTATAACTAGGATTAACTAATGCTCAAAATTGAATATCGGGTAAAACTAGTTCTTACTAGACAAAACGCGTTTTTCCGAAGCGAGTCAGTTAAAACTGTTTTTATTGAATGATTAGAGAAAAATCGCTTTAATTGGGAGGGGGGGGGGGGCTCCGCCGAAATAATACCAAAGTGTAGTCGACGGTGCCCCGCTAAGCCTATTTCTGGATGGTTTATAAAAAAATAACCACGAGGGGGATGGAGGGGCCCTTCTAACCTAACCTGTCCGAGTCGGGGTGCTCCAAGTCCCGAGCTCGCTTCGCTCGCTCTTGCACCAAATAAAACACTAAAATATTAACTTTTATAATTACTTTAATAAGTAAACATATTTTATTACTTTCATCATTTCCAAAAATGGATCTTTATTATATTTCATAATGTTCCGCCTTCACAAGTACTCCACTATTCCATCACCAAAATTATCTGGATTATTTTAATTATCTTTAAAAAAACGTTTCACGGCTCTCCATTGTGACTCAATCCTTTGTGTGTGAGTCCCATTAAGAATTCAGGGTAATTTAAGTTCCGTTTCAGGTATTATTTATGAATATTTTAGAAAATGATTTTAAGTATTTAGACTTAGCTCCGGCAGCTAAAATTGCATGGGGGTGCTTGAAATAAGCCCCCTTGACCCCCACAGTGGCAGACTCCTCAAATTCCGGCGACTTGATTCTAAACCCAACCCTTCTCTAGTGCTAGTTTTAACTGAAGCTCGGAGTGATAACTAGTTTTATCTGACAATCAAATATATCAGTGGTAAATTCTAGTTTTGACTAGGTATATCTAGTTTTCACAATGGCATTTAGTAAAAACTAGTTTTAACTAGGGAAACGCGTTCTATCTAAGAACGGGTTTTAACTGTAGCATATATTTGAAATTAAGTTTAAAATTTGGCTACTCTTTGAAAAATATTATCCTGTATAACCTTAACTGTTAACAGTATCTTAACAGTTGTAGCTACAGGAAAACTTAGAAGACTGTTCTTAAGTTTTGGAAATGTTTCGACCTGCATTTCAAAAAAATATCTAATTTACAAAAACCCCTTTTTGATGTGGTTATCAATTCTGTTTCTTATAAGAATCAAAAACCTATATAGGGCCAACTAAAACTGAGGTCAGAAATCGCTAAGAACTTTTCCCATACATTTCGTAAGCCATGAGACTACAACTTACTTTTATACTTAACAAAATCTTTTTACTCATGATAGATTGAAGATTGGTCGCGAAAAGCCAATAAAGTTTTAAACTTCTGAATTTGATCGAATACATGTTGTGCATATTATACTTATGTACTTATATCTGCGATTATTGTCACGTGAAACATCGTCTTTATTTGTTTTTAATTGATAGAACATGTCAATTTCAAATTCCATCAAGCGAAAACAGTGTACATTGATTGGCACAATGTCAACTTCAAATCTAGAACGTTATAGACTAAGAGCCCGTGAATGCCAGACCCTTCTTATTTTATAAAAGCTGGAAGTTTCTCAGCGCATGCTCCTAACATGGGTAGGAACGATTGGCTACTATGAAGTTTGGATCATCGTGGCTTTGGCAGGTAACCGGTAGCAAAGGTGTATAAAATAACAACTTAAATTTGTCAAAGTATAAAGCGTAATTTTCTAATATTTTCTTCGGAATAATATTAGAAATCACGTCATTCGTTGCCAGACACTTACAGTAGATTAAACTGGCAGAAATCGTAGTTGTTTTATGAATTATTCGCAAATGCTGAGGATCATGGCAAGGATAATGTGACAAACTATTTAAATTGTTACATTGTCATAATTTAAATAGTCCTGTTTGCCCTTAATAAGTGCGCGAAGTTTCAAATCAATGCGACATTTTGAAGGGGATCAAAATCACATTCAAAAATTCCGTTACATAGATACAGACCAAGTTAATAAAAGCGTGTAAAAAAAAATCATATACTTCCTGTTTTTCTAATTGAACTTGTTTCCGTATGGTATTATCACCTTATTAAGAAAATTAATTATTGAATTTTTATATAGTAATTTTACATAACCTAACAAAATAGCGTACATACGCTGTTACCTTACTTTTCCTTGCTTTTTATAATCATTATTGATATCTTCTATAAAAGTTCTTTCTATATTATACATATTAATTTTCTTCCCGGATTTATTATATTAAATCGCGAATGCTCAAAATATTTTCTTTCGCCCTTCTTTAAATAAGGCAGCATAATTTCATTGAATCTTGTAAGGTGGACCCCAGGGAGTTGTTATGAAAATATATTTTGCTTTTGGCATTATAATGGTACTTGGCGACATTGACAAATTGCTCAAAAATGTTTTTACCGTAAAAACGTAGTCTTGTTTACTGCGAAAATAACTTCAAAATACTATTTTATTACGATTTTTTGTCTTCTTTACTGCGAAAATAACTTCTAAAATTCTTTTTTTTTACGATTTTTTATTTAGAAAGTATGTTTTTATTTGTTTATTATATATTCATCGTTTTTAGATAAGCAATAATTAATTATAAGGAAGGTGTTAAGGATGATACACTACTAATCTTCGAGGGCCATCACAGTACCTAGGTACTACTTTTCTGCTTTTTCCGTCCACAAGCATCGAACCCACATTTAACAACCTGCTGATGGGAAGCAGCATTGCCATTGCCAGCGCGAGGGCAAAGCATGTGAACTATTATTAACGCAACTCCTTCCCTAGTAGCATTAGTTGTATAATAGCCGTGCCGACGTCACTCGGTTAATCGGTCATCCCTATTAATGATGTAATCACTACGTAGTCGGTGTTATTGGTGAATAGTGTATCTCATTTATAATGCTGTAAAACAGGAAGTAATTTAGGACTATTTTGTAAAATGGTTAAATTTTATTTAAAATTATTTTATTTCGTTCGTTTATTTTCTACCAATTTTATTAAGTCATTGGGTCTCGGTCATTTTTATTGTAATATTTACTCCCAATAGAGATACATTCATTATCCTATCTAGCGATTTTCATAACATTTAATCAGTCTTATATTCCTGTGCGGACAGCCCGGTGCCCTTATAGTAGTACGTTACTAAGAGGATTAAATCAGTTCGTTTGTAAATTTGTATAGAGAGTCGGCGGTGAGGCGAGGATATCAGCTCTGCGTTTACCAACGCGCCTGTCCAGAGAAGTGAGCACGGAGTACAAATCTTCCATTTAATTCACGTGCATCTGCGCTGTTTTGGAGAGGCCAGTCAGTCAGCCGGTCCTAAACGATCCTATACGGTCTTAAAACTGTTTCAAAATAATAATTTATCACGACCAGTCAACAATAAAAATAGTTTAAAATCTTAATATTCAGTTACTCTTAATAACATCATCTGTAGTAAATAAAAAAAAGTACTTGCCACAATATTTATTATTAAAAAATATATCTTAAAAAAATATTTTTAGAAAGTCCCTTATGCCGCCCATCACTTAAACAAAATATTACTTTCCTTTACATTACTTTTATGCTCTACGTGTTTAGATTCCAAAACAAATTGATATAATTCTTAAAGAGATCGTAAAATTTTAAATTTGAGCATTCCGCAAATCTATTAAGGCATACGCCGTTCAAAAGCAAAAGTTGAAACTTGAGTATCATTTTATCTGAGCTGTGAACAGACAGCATGACGGAATTAATTATTACCTAATATAAGCCTAGTTGCATGCATTCAATTTTGCTTAGTTGCACATGTGAAAAGTCTGGGAATGTGTCAAATTCTCAATCAATTGTTGATCAACAAAAAATTAAAAAGATTACATCAACGGCTTTTTGATTAATAAGTCAAACAACTGCCGACCGACAGCTCAATGTATTACCTTGTTGTATTTTGAGACGCATACTCTCAACTAAACAGTCAATCTGCGACTATTTGGTTGTGCTTTAGCGCAGTTCAAACGACATGCCCTCTTTACCTACTTTGTTAACTATACATTATAATGAAGCAAGGTACAAGCTAGTACTTTCTTATTCATTATGGAAGTTTTATACTGTTAGTGCAAAATTACCACCCGATAGAGAAAACTAGTAAATCCATAATGACTGTATCGACTGTATGCACAACCATCGACCAAACAGCTTAATCGTCATGAAATTGTCACAAGCACACGATTTGAATATACAGGTTGATTAATTTAACAACTGTATGTATGCAGTAGGTCTTAGTTTATTAGAAGTATCTTTTTAGATAATATTTTCATATCTAGGATTCTATATGCTGAATTTGATATTAGGTCGGGAAAAAAGTTTCTTCGTATTTATACAAATTCAAGACATGTTATTAAATTTAATTAAATTTAATTATAATATAAATGTGCCATTTTGTTTGATAATTTGTTGCCATCTTGTAGGTAGTGACATAACCACGTTGTTGTAGAAATCTTGGTATTTTTGATCAAAAAATGCGACAAGTAGTTTTGACAGTCCTCTCTTGATGTTAACCTAACAGTACCCAAAGAATTCTGAAGAGACCGAAAAGATCCACCATTTTCATGGTTCAGTTAAATTACTTTTCAATAGATAACCGCAAATGAGTACACGATTCATTAGGTTTCTTTCGTGATTTAGGTTTTTTAGGTGATACCCAAATATCGAGTTTTTTGTATAGCCAGACTTTTTAAAATGGGTCAAAACTGTTTTGTGGTTAATCTCCAATTTTTTGGCTATGTCATAACTACTAATATGCCGATCTAGCTCCACTTTTTCAAAAATGGCATTGACTTTATCCCTATGAGAGCGACCAGAGCGAGCTGCATCTTTGACATCAAAATTCCCGGACTGAAAACGCTTGAACCAACGTTGTGCTACTCTTACTGACACTGCATTAGGTCCATAAACGTCACAAATATAAAGGAAACATAAAGGCAAAATGCGACTTAAGCCGCAAAAAAAATTTTTTTTCGCAGCTTAAGTCGCATTTTTTCCCTTCTTTGTAATCTTTAAAATGTATCGAATTTCTTCTTTAGATTCACTCATTTTGGCGGACAGAAAAACAATTGAAAAATGGCGGGAAAGTGTTTTTTACTTTATATTTTTTTTCTTAATATCCTATATGCATTGATATTAAAACCAGCCGGATACAAACAGTACAACCAAATTCTAATTCAATATTATACATACAAAATACGAAGAAACTTTTTCTCCGGCCAATTATATAGTAAGTATATTAAAATAGTCCCTTTAATTGATTATGCATTTTACCCGAGCTTTGCTACTGTTTGTAAGCAGAATTAAGGACTTGTCATGACAGAGTTAGCATTAAACATCAACAAGAGCACTATTTAAGGACGGTGTTACAGGTTTGTTCACCTGTATTCAAAACTCAAAGATTTATGGAATTGGTATACATGCAAACATAGAACATCATGAAAGAACACAGTTTTTATAAATGCCCCTCCGCTACCAGTAATATTTGCCCTATTTACTTTAGGAGAAAATTTTGCCCTTTCTTGTTCCTGTCAGAATATAACACATCTTCTGCCCAAGTTGTACGATACGAAACCTCACGATGCATTTCCTATAAATACTGCTACTATATACATATATAACTCTGCGTGGCTTCGTGGTAAAGACACTTTTTATATATAATAAGTGGATAATGTAACCCATAAACCCTAACTACCATACACCTACCTACGATAGATGTACTATCCTTGATTAAGAATAAAAACATAGATGCGTTGTCTTGCTGGGGGATAATGGAATGCTTCGATACCAGTAAAAGATTCTTCGGTTCTAGTCACACACCATACGAAACTCAGCAGCATTATGCTGTTAAATATTTAAATAGTATTTGTATACTACTTCCTTAACGAGTTTCATCTATATACTGCTTTATATTATTATACTCATACTATTAATGACAACTTTTTGCGTTTTGTTACTTAAATATGAAATAATTAATTTAAAGAATCACTTCTTACACCGTAGTGTTGAAGTTTCCTGATTAATGTTTCATGGTGAACACAATCAAAGGCTTTGGATAGGTTACAGAATATACCCAAAGCATCCTGTAAATTCTCCCATGCATTGAAGATGTATCTAATCAGCTCAACACCAGCATCAAATGTCGAGCGACCCCTTGTGAAACCGAATTGATTTTTATGAAGTAAATTATTTACATTAAAAAAATTAACATCTGATCAAGAATAATTTTTCAAATATTTACTAAGTGTTGGCATATTATAGTATATTGAATTCTTTTTTATGTACACAGGTTAATCTCAACAATTAATTACATCTATGACTTACCAGAATTTAATAAATTTTTTATAGAATTGCAGCTATATTACTTATATATGACAATATATTAATATAAATACAGTTAATACTGTGTTTTTATGGTATGTAGATTTACTAGGCATTATCTTAGTTTACGATCTGCATTTGATTCTTTATTGAAGATAGATTAATCTTCAAATACTTACCATCAATGTGCTTTTGTATATCATATAATATCATATAAATTGTATAATGTAATAAATTGATAGGTTTGATTTAATTTAAAGTGTATTTTCTTCTTTTTAGAGCATTTAAATAAAAGCTTGTTCTTAAAATTGTTTTTTTTTTACTATTAATTTATGTTAATCATTAAAAGTAACTACACGTACGTGATGTGTGAACACGATTTATTCTCTACTATTAAATTCACATTATAATTTTCAATCAAAAGCATAAATATTTCCGAGAGATTTCCGTTTGAACTGAAATAGAAAAGTTATCTGGCGATGTTTCCGCAAATAGGATTTTAGCATTCAACCGAAATACACAAGTCTACAATAGAATAGATTGCTTTTATATTTGTAGAAACGCTCGACAAATGTTTTGTTCACATTGGTTTTACTTTAATACACATATCGAGAAGGCAGCTCAATATCGAGATAAATATTCACCCACTGTGTGTGAACTGCAAGTAATCCCCATATATGTAAGTATTGCAGAAATGTCGGAAACAATATTTTTTTAAAGATGTTACTTTATTATTAAATAGTAATATAATGATATAAACTTTACGTGTATTCCTTCTGTTTAGCTAACAAACTTAAATCCAAACTTTCCAAGTAAATTTAGTTTTTTCTATTCTCCCTATTTGCGCTGTCGCCAAGTGAATCACGGTATCACTTGAATGTTTTCATTATGATGTATAGTTAAACAATCTTTGCCTTCTTGAGGTTTTCTATAATACGGTGTAGTGGTATGTGAGTAAAACCTAGTGATAAAGTGTGAGTGTTTCATTAACCAAATGGTCCTTCGAGACGGATAAACTGTAAGTAAAGTGCAAGTGTCGAACATAGTGCAATAACAGTGCCTCAAAGACTTGTGTTATTTCAAAGTGCAAAAATAAAAAAGACAGCTGATTTCGCGTAATAAAAACACTTAGAAAAATTTTTCTCCGTTTTTACATAGACTTAGTAGATTTGGACTTACCAAACAAACATAACATTGAGTTGTGAAAATTTAGTATCTGCGTTGAAATAGTGATATTTGTCTAAAATAAACTTTTTCATCAATTTACATTTCCGAATATTATTCAATATAACGGATCAATTTGCAAAACAACATGTAGCTATTATGATTCAAAATTCAACTAAAATCGAAAAATTACTTACCAATACGAAGAAATGTTTAAAGGATAAACGAACAAGAGGTTATTTAGATACGCTTATGGAGACATTACTTGAATATTGGCCTTGTTACACAAAAAGTTATGATTTGCTTACTGTATCGTTGGCCAGTGAGACATTGAAAACCGAATATTATTTCGATATTGATGATAATTTTGAACAAACAGGGGAACATTATTTGTATTTAAAGACTTGGCTAAAGGATAGGTTATATGATATTACACAAATGAGTGAATCTTGAAGATCTGACACAACTTCAGAACTTCCTAAACTTAGACCAAGGCTACCACCAATAGCTATACCACATTTTTCTGGTGATTATCAGTGGATGAGCTTCAGAGATCTATTTCTTTCCTTGATACATTGTAATGACCGCTTGTCTAAAATCGAAAACATCATTATTTAAAATCTAGTCTGACCGGAGAAACCGAACAATTAATCAAGAATTATTCTTTAACTGAAGCGAACTATGATGATGCATGGAAAAAACTAAATGGAAGATATGAGAATAAGCGAGTGATTATGAATAATATTCTAAGTCGATTTTTAACTCAGAAAAAACTAACAACTGAATCAGCAAAGGGTATCATAAATTTACTAGACACTACTAGCCAATGTCTCTAAAAAATTTGAAGATTGATTCATGTAATGCAATAGTCGTTCATATTCTAGTATCAAAGTTAGATATTGAATCTCACAAGCTTTGGGAACAGTCGTTAGAAAACTCAATAAATATTCCCACATATGACGAACTAAACAGCTTCCTAGAAAAACGATTACGAACAATGGAGATGGTTAATCTTTCACAACTTCGAGAAATATTTAGAAAGGATACACCGAAATCTGTTCAACATACTCCAAAAACAACTACAGTTAAACGTTTTGCTACCGAAGTCGAAAGCACTTGTAATTACTGCTCACAGAATCATTACATTTGCCACTGTAAAGAGTTTTCTGCATTAACGATTCCTGAACGCCAAGAATTTATAAAGAAAAACAACATATATTTCCATTGCCTGGTGAAAGGTCACTCCGTGTTCAATTGTAGACAGAGTACAAACTGCAAAAAATGTGAACGTCGACATCATACGTTACTACATTTCACAACCTTTCCCAAGAATAACACTTCTGATAAAGCTGAAAAGGATACCGCTCCACCAAAGGAAAATACCTCTACATTGAGTACTTCTTGTAACCTTAGTGTAAACTTGAAGGCTGAAACAAATGATGGAATGATTGTCTTAGCTACAGCCGAAATAAAGGTTGAGTCCAGGAACAATGGTATCTATACACTAAGAGCTCTTGTTGATCAGGGCTAACAGGGCTCTTTCATCTCTAAAGCAGCAGCGCAGTTGTTGAATCTCTGGTATATCAAACTCATCAGTGGTAACTACAAAATCTATGTTTCAACTTACAATATATTCTACAAAATGCGAAGCCTCCACGTTTGAAGTAAATGCATATGTACTCAAGAAACTCACGTCATTGTTGCCGTCACGTGAATTCCCACAAGATACTTGGCTTCCGTATATGCAGTTGAAATGCTGATGCAAACTTTCACAAGCCAGGATCTATTGACGTTCTACTTGGTGCCGATGTGCATGCTCACATACTACTACAAGGACTACACTAGTACAATTCTCTGATCGCACTTAACTCTCGTCTAGGTTAGTTGATCTCCGGCAAAGCTTTACAAACTGATACTGCAACACAGGAACACAATATGATAGTTGCTCACACTAAATTTGAAGCAGATCAGTTACTCAGACAATTCTGGGAAATTGAAGCGAACTTACCTCACAAAAAGCCGATGACTGAATTAAAAGCACAATGTGAAGAGCATTTTAAATTCACACACACGCGCAATGATGACGTTAAAAGTTTTGTTACATTGTGTGTTTACCGTTCAAAGATGATCCTCCAACAAATCTTGGTGATGTTAGACCTCTTGCTGTTAGTCGCTTATAGCACATGGATAAACGTTTTACACATAACGCCGACTTCAAAGAAGATTATCACAAATTTATGAAGCAATACGAGTTAGAATCTCATATGATAATGGTACCTGAAAATGAAAAGAAAACACAAAAACTTCACTAGTTACCTCACCACGCTGTTCTTCGGCCAACGAGCTTGAGCACGAAGCTACGAGTTGTCATCGACGGAAGTGCTACACCTGAAAAAGGAAAATCGTTAAATGAATAACTTTTCATTGGATATCCGTTGCTACAAGATATCAGAGATTTAATTACTCGGTGGGGACAACATAAATTTTGTTTAGTCGCTGACATTCAAAAAATGTATAGACAGATATTAGCATCTAAAGATGATGTGGACTACCAGAGAATACTATGGCGAGAATTTCCAACACAACCCATACAGGAATATAGACTGCTTACCGTGACTTACGGAACATCTTGTGCACCGTTCTTTGCTATTCGTACGCTTCACCAACTTGCTGAAGATGAAAAACATGATTTTCCTGTAGAATCTGAAATATTGAAAAATGACCTGCACATGGACGATTTAATGACTGGTGCGTCTAATGAAGAAGATGCGGTTCTCTTACAAAACAGGCTTACTGAATTGTTGTCTCGCGGTGGTTTCCCTTTACACAAATGTGCATCTAACAGTAAATTAGTGTTATCACAAATTCCTGATCATGATAAAGAATCACAAAACGCAATAAATATAAAGGTTGAAGATACTCTGAAAACTTTGGGTATCACCTGGAACTCACAAACAGATAATTTTGAATTAAATATAAACATAAATTTTACTGATGATAATCTCACAAAACGAAATGTTCTGTCCACAATTGCAAAATCCTTCGACCCTCTAGGTTGGCTAACACCTGAAATAATCTTACTTAAAAATTTTATGCAAAAGTTGTGGTTGGCTGGCTTAGCTTGGGACGGAGAACTCCCTCATGACGTGAGAAATGAATGGATAACTTACCTTGGACATTTTGCGCACTCTAAACCCATTCAGTTCAGTTCAGCTTGGGTTTCTGACAGTACAATTAGACAAGAACTGCATGGATTCAGTGATGCTTCCTGTGCCGCTTATGCTGGAGTGGTGTATCTCAGAGTTTGGGAAAATGATGTTGTTAAAGTATATCTCATTATGGCTAAATTTAAAGATGCTCCCGTCAAACAAATTTCACTTCCCCGTCTCGATCTCTGTGGTGCTTTTCTCTTGGCGAAAATGATACAACATGTTAAAACTATACTAAATATCTCTGATGAAAATGTATTTGCATGGACGGATTCGACCATAGTTTTGGCTTGGCTGCGTAAGACACCTAATACATGGACCACATTTGTTGCTAATCGCACTTCAGAGATTTTGACATTCACAAATAGTAACCAATGGCATCATGTTAGTTCGGCGAATAATCCAGCCGATTTAGCTTCCCGTGGAGTATACCCATCCAATTTGCAGCAGTCTGAACTATGGTGGAATGACCCACAATTTTTACAAGACCTCGATTTTGTTGTTCATTTAGATAACGTTGTACTTGCAACAGATTTAGAAATAAAGGTTAAAACTAAAGTACAGACAAATATAAATGTTTTGAAAATGATGCTGTTATTTCTTAACTAAAACGATACTCGACACTTTCGAAACCGATACGTGTAACTGCTTATTGTTTACGTTATATTAAACTGTGTTAACTTAAAACAGATAGAAGATCGTTTGATGAACCTGTTTATCTGAGTCCAGATGAGCTTGACGACGCTCTAAATAGATGCATTAAGATGTCTCAATCAGTTTCGTTTAGTGATGAAATTTCTCGATTGGCACATGGTGAACGAGTTCACTAATCGAGCAAACTACATGTTCTTAACCCATATCTAGATGATAAAGGCATTATTCATGTGGGTGGTCGACTTGCCAATGCAGAGATTTCAGATACTATGAAAAATCCTGTTATTTTGAGTAACGATTGTGGTCTTTCTAAGCGTATTGTTTTGAATGCTCATTTGGAAACTCTGCATGGAGGGCATAAGCTTACTTTGAACTTTGTAAGACAAAAATTGTGGATAATTAGAGTCAAAAGTATTGTTAAAACTGTCCTCACTAAATGTATACCATGTTTTAAACAAAGGGCTAATCCTTCTGTACTATTTATGGCAAATCTCCCTAAATTCGTCCACCAAGTCGTCCATTTTTGACAAGTGGAGTAGATTTTGCCGGACCTTTTACAATGAAATTGTACCCTGGTAGATGTAAAAAACCTGTAACGTTTATGTTTGCTTATTTGTGTGCACTGTCACAAAAGCCATTCATCTAGAATTGGTAACTGATCTCACTTCAGCTGCGTTCATAGCTGATTTTCGACGCTTCACTGCTCGTCGTAGTCACTGCAAGGAAATTTGGAGTGCTCATGGTACGAATTTAGTGGGCGCGGCCCACAAAATTCTCTCTCGCGGCAACTCTCGTCCACTTACCGTAGTAAATTCTACCCTTGATGAACCTCCCTTAACGCCTGTGCACTTTCTGGTTGGGGAACCATTGATTGGTGTCCCAGAACCATCTTTGATTGATGTTAAAGTCAGCCCTTTACATCGGTGGCATATTGTTCAACGTATTGTGCAAAGTTTGTGGCAACGATGGCAAAATGAATATCTGACAACGTTGCAATATCGTTATAAATGGAACAAGAGTCAGCCAGAACTTGCTATAGGTACTGTCGTGTTGATAAAAGATGATGGACTTCCTCTTGGAAAGTGGATTTTGGGACGAATCATTCAGAAGCACCCAGGTGCAGATGACGTTACAAAAAAAAAGAGTCGTGTCTTTACAATACAAGGATAAGATTATTAAGAGGCCTATCGCCATTTATTTTATGTTCACTTTTTCAAAGGACTGTAATCGTCCTTGGGCGGCGGAATGTTTAGCTAACAAACTTAAATCCAAACTTTCTAAGTAAATTTAGTTCTTTCTGTTCTCCCTAGATGGTGCTGTCGCCAAGTGAATCACGGTACCACTTGAATGTTTTCATTATGATGTATAGTTAAACAATCTTTGCCTCCTTGAGTTTTTCTATAATACAGTGTAGTGGTATGTGAGTAAAACCTAGTGATAAAGTGTGAGTTTTTCATTAACCACCTTCCATTATCAATCCGTAAATAATCCATTGGTCTCTTCCGTTAAGAATTTGCCTTAATTATCACGCTTGAGTTATTTATGGTTAATGGTAGATTATAGCAAGAGCTTTACCCTCCTGTAACCACATATATACTTCTCAAATTTAATGCACTTTAGGCTTTCTAGGTTTGATCAGTTTTTGTACCGCAGACTATTGTTCTGTCATCATCATTCATCATCATCATTACAGCCATTCACAAGTCCACTGCTGAACATAGGCCTCCCCCAAGGAATGTCACAAAGCACGGTCCTGAGCCACCTGCATCCATCGACTTCCTGCATGTCTTACCAGGTTGTCACTCCATCTAATGGGGGGTCGCCCTACACTTCGCCTACCGGTACGAGGCTGCCACTCGAGAACCTTTTTTCCGGTTTCTCGGTTGTTGGTTCTTCGAGCTATATGGCCGGCCTATTGCCACTTCAGCTTACTAATCCGTTGGGCTATGTCAGTTACTCTGGTTCTACTGCGGATATCCTCATTTCTAAGTTTATCACGCAGAGAAACCCGAGCATAGCCCTCCATAGCTAGCGACCTTGAGCGTCCTCACGGCCAGCAGTGAAGGACCACGTCTCAGATCCATAAGTCATCACTGGTTGTACAATCTAGTTTTCAGGTTTTGAGGTATACCTGACGAGAAGATGTGTCGTAATTTCCTGAACGCTGCCCAGCCGAGTTGAATCCGTCGATTGACCCTCGGTCGAAGTTCGACTTACCTAGTCGGACTATTTGTCCAGGTAAATATACTCGTCAACAACTTCGAGCTTAGTGCTCCAACAACTACTGGCATAGGTGTGACATGGACATTAAACATGATCTTTGTTTTGTCCATGTTCATCTTAAGACCTATCCGTTGGAAGACACTATTGAGGTCATTGAGCATAGTGTTTAGGTCCTCCAGCGATTCTGCCATAAGGACTATATCGGCAAATCGAAGGTGAGTGATGTACTCGCCATTGATGTTAATACCGTATCCTTTCCAGTCCAGTAGCTTGAAAACGTCTTCCAATGCAGCGGTGAAGAGTTTCGGGATATAACGTCACCCTGTCTTATATCTCTGCAGTTGGATAGGTTTCGTACTCTGGTTCTGTACTCGGATAGCCATCGTAGCCCTACTGTACAAACACTTCAGCACTTCGATATACCGACAGTCAACTTGGCACCGCTGAATGCTGGTAGTCGCTGGAATCAGCTTTCTCATAGTCCACATACGGCAAAGTGGCAGATTGTACTCTTCTGTCTTCTGTACAATTTGCCGAAGGGTATGTATGTGGTCCATGGTACTAAAGCCTCTTCGGAAACCAGCTTGTTCGGGAGGCTGAAGTCGTCGAGTCTGCGTGCGAGATGATTCGTAATGACTCGAAAACAGCACGTAGACGCGGCTCAGAAGGAAATCGGTCTGTAGTTTTCAAGAGAGCGTTGTCGCCTTTCTTGAAGAACAAGACCACCGCACTTCTGCTCCACGCCCGGAGTAGTGCCACCATGGAAGACGGAATTAAAGAGCTTTGAAGGACTTTAAGTACCAGTTTTCCACCCGCTTTCAGAAGCTCCGCTGTAATTCCATCTTCACCTGGGGCCTCGCCGTTTTTAAGGTGCTGGAGAGCCATTCTAATCTCGCTCAGACTGACGTCCGGCATATCATCGGAATAGTGTCGAATAAGACTCGCTCTTGAATCGTTACTCACACTTTCGTCAACCATGATGTACAGCTGCCCATAGAACCTCTCAATTCTCTCTCAATCTTCTTCACGTAAAGGCCAGTAGTTGCGTAAGTCCCGCCGCATGCATTTGGAAATCTGTCTATTCAGTTACCTGTATGATGTCATATCTTTTGAAGACTGCAGCTTCATTTCCGTCTAACAGCCATGAGATAAAGAGTGTGATCGGAGTTTTTGTGTTCTTCTGCGGCGGCTCTTGCAGAACTTAGCTCCGACCTCATGGACAGTTTCCACGAGCTTATCATTTATATCGTCCACTTCATTGCAGTCTT
Source organism: Parnassius orleans (assembly GCA_029286625.1). Lineage (NCBI taxonomy): Eukaryota > Metazoa > Arthropoda > Insecta > Lepidoptera > Papilionidae > Parnassius > Parnassius orleans. The sequence goes on from JAGSMP010003611.1 coordinate 52,286, forward strand.
CTAGCACTGAAAACCGTTTTGTAACTCGAGCTGAAAGGTGTTGACTTTGGATTAGAGCACGAGGGACGGAGCGTTGACTTCATTAGACGACCTCTCCAACTTAACGTTTAGGTTCAGTGTGCCTCTAACCATTCGGTGATCGCTACCAGTTTTCACCCTCGAGTTCACTGAGACATCACTGAACAGTTGTCGTCTGGTCGTCATAATGAAGTCAATCTCATTTTTTGGCGACCCATCGGGGCTCGACCAGGTCCACTTCCTGTGGGGCCGCTTCTGGAAGAAAGAGTTCATCATAAAGAGTCCTCTTTCTCCATGAAGTCGGCCAGCTGCTATCCCTTGGGTTCCGTTGCCCTATTCCAAATTTCCCACCAGCTCACCGTTCTCTTTTGTGCCTAGTTTTGCGTTGAAATCTCCCATTAACACAGTATAGTGGGTTTTAGAGGAATGTATGGCTTTAGAGATATCCTCATACATTTCCTCCACCTCCTCATCGGGATGCCGAGGTTGTTGCGTAAACCGGTATGACCTTCAACGAATACCGTTTGGTGATTCTGAGTATAAGGTACGCAACCCTCGTCGACACACTCACAATCTTTACAACGTTGTTAACGAGAGACTTGTGGACGATAAATCCGACACCTCCTTGGGACAGATGGTCGACCTCCCGGTGATAGAACAAGTTGCCGGATTCGAGGATTACCGTGTCCTCTCCCTTTCTTCGGATCTCGCATATTCCTATAATATGCCAGCGTAACTTGTCTATCTCTTCTTCCAGCTCCAGGATCTTCTCGTCAGTCCTCAGGGTGCGTGCGTTGTATGTTGCCAGGCCGAGTCGTCTTAGGTGGCAACCGAACCTCCACCGGAGACTCTTAGCACCGCTGCCCCGCCGTTACCATGGTCGCCACCGTAGCCAGGAATAGCGGGGCCACCGGGAACTGGGGTCGTCTCTTCGTAAATCTCATCATGGGGGGCTATTTGCCATAGTTGCCACGCTTGGCGAGCGGGTTGGCAACAGCAGTTTTTTTATTTTAATATTGCTGTTATCAGGAAGATGCTGCTGCCCATCTCCTGCCTGTTTCCCATTGTCGCCTCTTACGACACCCACGGGAAGACGCGGGGTAGTGGATATTCTTAACCGCCACTACACGGTCTGTCTTGTTCTGTGACTGTGTCTAATTGTTCCAATACAATAACAAACCCAAAAGAATTTGAGCATAGTATTGATAAGTAGGTACATACGTACCATACATTTTAAAATTATTTATTTCCCGCACAAATAACAGCACGTTTCATTAATTAATTCATTACAACCTATCAACCTGTCTCGTACCGGTCAGCGAAGTGTAGGGCGCCCTCACTAGATGGAGTGACGACCTCATAAGATATGCAGGAATTCGATGGATGCAGGTGGCTCAGGACCGTGCTTTGAGGCATTCCTTGGGGGAGACCTATGTACAGCAGTTGATGATGAAGGGCTGTAATGATGACGATGATGATGAACCTATCAAAGTCTACTGTTGAAAATAGGCATCCCCATAGATTGCCTCATATGGGGGATATTTGCCATAGTTGCCTCGCTTGGCAGGCGAGCCGGCAACCGCTGTTATCAGGGAGACGCATCTCTGGTTTGTGTGCGTTCGTTCCAGTACGTTTAGTATCGTTGAATTGTGTAAATGTATCAATATACACCAACGATATAAGCTGACGCCTTTTTTAAATTAATATTTAAGCATCACAGCTCGTAAATGACGATAAACCTGTACCAATCTTCTCCATGTTCTCGACAATTTCTTCTGTATTATCACTCCATATAATAAATTAAATTAAATAGTTTTTCTTTGTTGTAAATTTAATGATAGAAAGATAAACATTAAAGTCTGAGACTGCAGAATGAGTAGAGCAAGAAATAAGTGACAAAAAGCGCGTTTATATCGTACATATGCGATTGATGGGGGCGTGTATAGCATGAGAGGATAAAAAGGGGACAATTTCCGAATTGATAATTTCAGATCGCAGGTGGCTCGGATGAAATGTCACAAACACGAGGACAATTATATGACGCCCAAATCCAAAGACATCCAGACGCCAAAGTGGTATGTTGCATAATTTTTATTTAAAACTATTTACCAACTGTAAGTCCTATATTATTGTAATATGACAGTTTTCAAATTCAAATTTCTTTATTTGCTATAAATAGGGTTGCTTAAAGACCTATTTAGTCATGAGATACAGCATGCAAACTTTTTAAAATTACCAAATCTATGTGGTAGTAGATTCTAAAATGTCAACTTGTTCAATGTAATTAATATAATTCATAATGTCATAATTTACAATGTCAATCATCCAGTTGCAAAGGATAGATTAATTAGGAATTTTAATACTTGGGTTAGTTCGTTTTTAGTTGTTCAGTGTTCAGCGATGTTTAGATCGGCGTGGGAAGGTGGAGGGAATGTTAGTACGCAATCCCATGCGTACGACCAGTTTGTTCCTAGAACTTACGCGTAGCGCATCATAAACAAATAGATATTTACACCATGCACGTGTTTTGTTGTCAAAATTTAAGATGACACAGCTCATCGATTTCGTAAGGCGATACGAATGTATTTAGTATAATATTAAATTTGAATATCGCGATGTTAAATTACGTTATACAGTATGAGAAGAGATAAGCTGCTATCATTTTTGTTATTAACGAGAAAGAGAGACGTCGAGGCGCTAAATTAAAAAAAAAGTAGTTTTTTGTATTTCTATCCTAGTTATGTTGAGATATAAAACATGATTTTATAAATATTGCGGAAATAACACATTGTATTCTACATATTCATGTATGTATATGTTTGCATTATAAATCATAATTTTAAAAGAATTACAACCTAAACGTTTTCTTTGTGGCGTGGATATATTCGTTTATGAACATCAGACTAAATAAATGATTCTCCAACTCACTTTCAGAATCAGAAATCATGGTATAAATTTATACTCGTGCCTCCGGTAAGAAGTGACAAGAGTGTCTGACGCCAAACGTACGTTGCATACATAGGCCAAGTGTGTACACCAACGTGGGAGCGTTGCATCGCATACGTTGCGTACGGGGGATCAGTCTGTTTCTCCTCTAACTGTGCGCTCACGTTTAATTTTATAGTGCACAAGCAAAGTGAATTCAAGCACCGCGTACACCACTAAAATTAATAGTTATTTAGATGATCACGGCACTACGAACCACGATCTCGGCACTGAAAAATAAAGAGTTTTCTTTTAATTCATTTCATTTCACTGGACTAGTAGAGGAACGTACATATTATGTAGGCTGTTATATACCAATTCACACGACACAATACACTTATATCAATACTGATAAATTATACATATTATCTCATAGTATTCGCGATAGTTGTTTGCGTCTAGTTCTTCTGTGTAAAAGTTACTGGCAGTTTTATTTGTAGTTTACGATGGAAGTGGAAAGTTTTAATGTAGTTTGAAATTAATTTAACGTACGTTATGTTTATAATACGTAAAGTTAAATAACACGCATTTTCCATCAACACGCCAAAGTGTTTGTTGTTTTGATATTAACATAATGATTTTCTAAGTTATATTATTATTATTAGTATCATAGATTATAAACTTTCGAAAGTTATATTATTATTAATATCACAGTCTATCAAAAGTCCAATGCTGAACATAGTCTTACCCCATATATCGTTGTGAACCGCAGTTTTTTTATTATTTTCAGTTGTTATCAGGAAGATGCTCGTGCCCATCTCCTGTTTCAGTTTCCCTCTTTCGGCACTTACGAAACGGATAATATGGTAGTGTATTATCTTACGCCGCCATTACACGGCCTAATAAATAATATAATTTTATGAATTATTTACAATATATTGCTCATAGCAGGTTGGTTCTTTTTGTAATGAGAATAATTTTTTTAATCAAAGGTATGAGAAAGGCAAATGAAACATTATCGCTTTGCTTTATTTGATGCGATGGTTTTCAAGATCTGTGGTTGAAAAAAATTAGCGTATGTTGGCTTAATTTACTATATGTGAATTAAGCCAACATACGCTGTGAGTTTTTTTGTTGAAACAATTCTTTGTAGGTGTACATGCTTTAGTGTCACATGAATAAAATTTGAGAAATTAGGGAATTGACACATGTTAAACTGTAGGCAATAGACTTGTAGGCAAGCAAAAAAAAAAAAACTGCATCATTGATTACGCTTTAAATGTTAATATGAAAGTGTTTCTTTTATTCCTTCTCAAAAATATGACGGTAGGTATTTTATAATTAAATAAATAATTCGCTTTTGTTTTAAATAAAACTTCAGTCAAACAAATTCAACCAGACAGAGAAGCAAAAAATATTTTTAGTAATTGTAGTAATGTAATCGACAGGTTCTAGCTTTGCTGTTACTGTTTTAAATTAAAGTAACGAAATTTGCGTAACGATATAAGATGTACAATGTACATATTAAAATACTATTTTATATTTATTTTCGAAAGGAATTTATTTAAAATATTAAAGATATTTTATTGAATTGAATGTTACGGACATATCATACACCATATTATATGTAGTACGCCACAGTGACGAATTTGAACCGAACGGATTTGGAAGCCTTAATCACGTCACTTAAGTGTTATTGCTTTTGCTACAAAACTTTTTGCTTATGTCTATCTATAGCTGAGTACGAAAAAAATTCCACTAACGATGAATCGAGATTACTTAAAATATAAACGGGATAACCCTATGTCCAACACACTAAGTTTAATTAATTTATCGAAGAAGAAGACGAAAATATTTTTTTTAATGTTTCATTTTCTTTATGGGTCAACTTTGAAAGTATTAAAAATACCCATTAAGTTTCATTCATCAAGTTTAATTTTTGAAAAAGAAGGCGTACCAGTGGCCTCGGGCAGCAGATTTTAGGGAGCGGCATTTTGACTCGATCAGCCATCAGTGAGCTCCTTATGTATATGTTTTTTTTTTAATATTTAGTAGATAGTACTACTATATTTTTACAGAATAGCCTTGTTAATATTCGTTGGCAACCCTAATCATCACACTTGTCAAGGGTAGGGATAAATGTAAAAAGTACTTATACTTTTATGTTCATTCTAAATTATAAACAAAGACTATGAAAAAACTTGTCGATTTTATGTTTTTAAAATACTTGTGAAAATGGGAAGAAGGCGGTGTGGGGCAGCATTTTAGGCTCCATCTGGCGGCCTGAAATAACAGAATAATAGGCTTTTAATTATATTCAAACAGACAGGGCAAAAAATGAATTCACCAAATTAACATTGATTAGTAAAAGAAGAAATCTAAGAAGGTATCCTTAAATCAAGACAAAATTATTCAATCACAAAATTGAAATGTTAACATGAATTCCATTATTTTGAAATAGTTTTGATTTCAAATCACTGCTACGTAAAAACCGGTCAAATTCGGTAAGAAACACGAATGAAAACAATTTAATATTTACAATTAAAAAACCTAATAAAGCGGCTACAGCCCAGATAATAAGTCCATGGATTAAATTGGTATTATCACAAAGTGGGGTTGATACTTCAATATTCAGTGCCCACAGTACCTACACGACACGCTTCAACCTTCTCTGCAAGTTCCGCTGGCGTCTGCATCGACACAATACGTAAAACCGCTGGTTGGACCAGCCGCTCTCTAACTTTTGCTAAGTTCTATAAAATTAACATAAATAATGAAGCTGAATTTGCATAATCTGTAGGATCTCTTGTTATTAAAAGAACTGATTGTAAATTAAACGATTTACAATCAGTTCTTTGTAACTGTTTGTAACTGTGTACTTTTATATTATACTTAATCACATTAAATAAATATTTCTAAATAATTTAGTCGTTTATCTATACTAATATTACTAATATAATAAAGCGAAAGATTTTTTTTTTTTTTGTTTGTTTAAACACGCTACTCTCTAGAACTAACATTCCGATTTGAAAAATTATTTTGTATATTACAGCTAGATTCATGAGGAATAGTATAGGTGTAGCACTAGGCACACCTCACATCTAGCCTTAAACATTGATTTTTATTAAGTCAGAAGAAACAGCGCCCTGAACTGCATTATCCACGTGCGCTGGCATAATGGTTAGTGATACAAAGTTAAGTGGTTAGAAAGGTTAGTTATCAAAAAGTGATTTATGAAAGTTATTTTTCGGCATGGTATATTAATCCTTCGAACGAACGAAATCCAACGAATGAAAGTTACTACATGATCAAGACAATTATAAGGAGATAAACTTCGATCCTTATATCATGTTATTTGGACGGGTAGTTTATGAGATAATGGAACACTGTGGACCTGTTCTGGGCTCGAGCCCCGAAGGTTCGACAAAAAATGAGATTGAATTCATTATGACGACCAGACGACAACTGTTTAGTGATGTCTCAGTGATCGCGAAGGTGAAAACCGGCAGCGATCACCGAATGGTGAGAGGCACACTGAACCTAAACGTTAAGTTGGAGAGCTCTCGTCTAATGAAGTAAACGCTCCGTCCCCCTCGTGCTCTAATCCAAAGTCCCGAAACCTTTCAGCTCGAGCTAGAAAACTGTTTTCAGTACCTAGAAGATTGCAATGCAGTGGACGGTATGATCCTCTCCCGTGATTTCACCGAGAGCAGACGTACGAGCGTGTGTCAATAAGGCTCAAAATAGTTAAAATTATCAATAATATTAAGTACATTTGACTATTCAACACCAGCGACCGGCTGGTGGGGAACGCGAGTGAGATAGTAGACTTAATAATTGCCTTCTCGTTCCTGCATCGCATCTTTGCTCACTGACGCAGCAAGCTGTGCCAAAAGAAGACGGATGGTGCTTGTTTTTCATCTCTTTCCTCCCTGCATGATCGTTGTAACTATGTCAACCGCCGTAGCCACAACTACTACGTTCGTTACCAAATACATGCTACGAGACTACGACATTAGTTGAAGCATACCTACCACCTGCCAACACACTTACTACAAGTGACGCCGTAACTCTCGACTATAAAATATAACCTATCAATTTGTTCTACACTTCGTTGAGCTGGAAATAAGTTTGAGGCCATACGAGAACTCTGAAAATGTTTCGTACACCGGAAAAATGCAATTCTGATTCCAACCTGCCTAGGGTCTCCGACGACAAAGAAACATCACCTCTCAGTTTTGTTAGCTCACGAATTAAGAGAAAGCGCTCCGAAGAAATTCTGACCTTCTATACTTCATGGATGGATCAGCAAAACAGCGAAAGAACAGAAATGACATCTGCGTTGAGATCCATAGAGGAATCACTGACCTTTCTCTCAACCAAATACGACGACATGTGTAAAAAAGTGGACCTTATGGAGCAAGAGAGGCATAGACAGAAGGAATATATTACTATACTTGAAAATAAGGTGGAAAATCTCATGAAAGCCCAACGTAAATGTTCATTTGAACTTAAAAATGTCCCAAGGTCGGAAAAGGAATCCAAAGAAACGTTGTTGAGAATGGTAAGCAATTTATCTACATCACTTAAGGTAAATATACAATATAATGACATAAAGGATATATATAGGACGACCATAAAGGGCGATAAAAACCCTATTGTTGTCGAAATGTCAACTTATGTCCAGAAAATGAACATTACGAGCGCCGCTAAAAAGTACAATAACCATAATAAGAATAATAAATTAAATACCCAGAACCTAGGTCTAAATGGAACATGTACCCCTATTTTTATCTCTGACCATCTCACACCTAATGGTTATAAACTATACTACTTAGCGAGGGAATTGTCAAAAATTCTGAAGTATAAATATTGCTGGACCTCGGTAGGTGAAGTTTTGGTGCGGAAAGATGACTCATCCCCGATCATAAAAATTATGAATGAAGCACAAATAAAAGGTATTTATGAGGCCAACAAATGACTATGCATGAACTGTGTACTTAGTTTCAAGTGGATCCATGTCTTACAAAGTGTTCATGCAATTATTATAGGTTATATACTTAACTTTTTTAGTTATATGTTGCACCTATGTTCTGTTAACTCTGTCTTTGCCAGTTACTCATTCATAACTTACACACTTTTCTTGTCATACATTTACCTTAATACTTACTCCAATACACAAACACATATTACACTCACACACTTCTTTATAAAAGTTCTGTTTTTGCTAGCTAAACATAATACCTTGCAGTCACACTGTAGATTGATTGCAATAATTAACTTTGATCTGAGAGTCTGGAATAACCAATGAAAGAATATTATTTTTCACTTTTATTCTTTCGTGGTAATCAGCTATTTACAACTCCTTCATACAAATGATTTTAAATTAATACCTATTAGACAAATTCACTACACACAAAAAACTACCTAATTTTTTATGGATAATTTGTCCCATCCGTATAATGATATAGACAATATTAGTATAGCTCAGGCCGTCACTTGCACGCCTGAAGAGTGTTATTTACACATCTCAACAAAAAGTCACCTAACCATTCTTACCCAAAACATAAGGAGTATATACAAAAATCTTGATATTTTTCAAGCTATGCTCCACTCAACTAAAATCGATTGCGACGTACTGGTTATGACTGAATGTCATCTCTCAAAAATAAAAATTATTCCCAAACTAAATGATAATTATAACACACACTTTACAAAAAATACCTTAAACCAATGAGATGGCGTAGTATTTTCTGTAAAAAAGAATCTAAACATTAATGTATTTGAACCGTACATTACAAACGCGTCCTGCCTTGTTTTGACTCTTTACGATACTGTTATAATCGGCATTTATCGCACTCCATCTATTAGAAATACTGACGAATTCGTATCTTCCCTTCAATCTCTTCTCATACAATATAATTGCTATCCGAATATTATTATAACGGGTGACATAAACATCGACATCAAAATCGACTCCAAAGATCCAAACTGTCATAAATATTTAACATCACTCGCTTATTATGGGATACTCCCAGCTCACAGACTCCCAACTCGTGATAAAATAAGCTATGATCACATGATTCTGAAAACGTCTCACCCTGCTAAATCACTTGTTCTTACTAACCCTACCACTGACCACAGTACAGTCATTCTTGACGTGATGTTTGAACGTCTGCGACGCAATCTGGCTCTAAAAACCAAAATTTCAATCAATTTTGATGCCACTTTGAATGACATTAAGGCGGACTTACCTGATATATTAACAATAACAGACCCTTCTGAAGCTGCCCAGGTTTTGGTTAATAAAATCTCCACTGCGATTAAAAACAACCAAACTATAAAAAGTGTCCCTTCAAAAAGAGACATATCAAGCCCTGGATAACCCCAGGAGTTTTACGTTGCCTTCGCAATCGCGACAAACTTCATCAAAAGTTAAAAAAGAATCAAGAATCAAGTAACCTATACACGTTAAAGAAATGATTGTAGTAAACTTGTTCGAAAACTTAAAATAATGCACGAAAGAAACAATTTAACTAGGGCTAATAAAAATCCTAAATTACTGTGGAAAACAATAAAATCTATATGTAACATAAACAATAATAAAATGACCATATATAACCTACTCACTTAAATCCACACCGTTGAAGTTGCAAATTGTGCTAATAATTACTTCTAACTTAGGTAAACGTCTGGCTGAAAACTTATTACCGTCCCCTGTTTATAATTCTATTCGTGGCATAAATAATATTACTAGTCCCTCTTCATCCAATTCTTTAGTTCTTTTAGCAACAGATACAGCAGAAATTAATAGAATCATCTGTAACTTATCTAACGACTGCCCTGGGTGTAACATTCCTACTGCTTTTATTAAAATGGCCAAAAATTATCTCACCCCTGTCCTTTGTCATATGTATAACCTCTGTTTCGAAAAAGGCTGTTTCCCCTCTGTTTTCAAAAAAGCTATTGTTACACTTATCTATAAAAGTAAAAATAAAGATGAAATTAAAAATTATAGGCCTATCTCTGTACTTCCAGTTCTGGCAAAAATTTTGGAAAAGCTTATTAACAACGGCATTAACGAATTCCTTTACAAAAACAGCTTGCTATCAAATAATCAATTTGGCTTCATAAATGGCATCTCCACTGAAGACGCAGTTCTGGCACTTTCCGACACTATCTGTAAGCACCTAGATGCAGGCTATAAATGTGTCGGCGTCTTCCTGGATCTTGCAAAGGCGTTCGACTCTGTTTCAATTCCAATATTATTACATAAGCTATATTACATTGGTATGAGAGGGACACCCCATAAGCTATTCACAGACTACCAAACGAATCGCCTACAGCATCTAAAACTTGGTGATGTTATCAGCCAGTCATCTCCCATTACTTACGGCGTTCCACAAGGCAGTGTGCTCGGACCGACATTGTTTTTGATATATGTGAATGACCTCTGTAGCCTCAAACTTCCCAATTGCGATATATTTACCTATGGATGATACAGCCCTGATTTTCAGTGAAAAGAGTTGGATTCTTTTAGAATTACGACTGAATCAGGATTACGACATATATCAAATTACTTAAGATCACATCTTATTAACACTTAATGTATCAAAACCCATTCTGTTCCTTTTACGATACGAAAATCTACCTTACCACACTCGGACTTTGCTCTCAAAATTCATAGCTCCCAACACCAGGTGAAAATTGTCAATGTGTTGATATTGTTAGATCGTCTACTATTAAATACCTAGGTATCACTATCGACCAGCATCTTATATGGAACAAACAAATTGAGTGAGAACAAACCATTGACAAGGTAAGAAAGCTTATGTGGGTTTTTAGAAGGCTCAGACATGTCGCAGATAATGAAATCCTTATATACGTATAAAGCTCTAGCCCAATCTGTCTTAAGCTACTGCATTACAGCTTGGGTGGAGCAGCTAAGTCCTATTTAATAACTCTTGAAAGGGCTCAGAGAGCATTACTGAAAGTGATGTTCTTTAAACCAATCCGTTTCTCAACTCACGAACTACACAAATCTTACAAAATCTTAACAACCCGCCAAATGTACATTTTAAAGAGGCTATACGAACCACAGCACTTTACCATACACTGCCCTCAGACACTAAAACGTAGAATTCTACCTGTTTTCAATATTCCATATTGTAAACCAAATTTAAGAAAAACAATTTGCCTGTCAATCAAAACATCTATAATAAAATTAAATAGAAGGCTTAATATGTATCCCTCACTTGTGCTAAATTGAAAAATTTGCTAACAACAACTCTGCTTAGCCTCATTATGAAGAAACAGAACTGCTTACTAAACAAACACACACACACAAGCACACACACACACACACACACACACACACACACACACACACACACACACACACACACACACACACACACACACTCATACACTTTCACTCTTTTCTTAAGTATCAAAATGTCATCAATTCATGTCTAAAGGATTGTTAAAGCACTAGTATAATATGTAATATCCTATGTTTCAAATTGTTAAAATTTATCTGTTGGAAGAGCGGGGTACCCCGTAACACAGGTTTTACCAACCCAGTACCCAGGGCCCTTGCCAATTGTTTGTTACTACCTTTTGAAACGCAATAAACAATTTTTGATTTTTGATTTTTTTTTTGATTGACAAGCTCGTGGAAACTGTCCATGCGGTCGGAGCTAAGTTCTACAAGACCCGCCGCAAAAGAACACAAAAACTCTCCGATCACACTCTTAAACTCATGGCTGTTAGACGGGAAATGAAGCTGCAATCCTAAGCAGATTTGGCAGCGTACAGGCAACTGAATAGAAAAATCTCCAAATGCATGCGGCGGGACTTCAATACTGCTCGTATTGAAGAAGCGATGGAGCAGAACCAGGGCTCCAAAGTCTTTGCTAGAGATCTGTCTGCCAGAAAGAGTCAACTGTCGAAGCTGAAGACTGAGTGTGGCAGCGTCGTTTCCGGAACACCTGAGATTTGAGTGAGATTGAGAGGTTCTATGGGCAGCTGTACACATCATCGTTGGAGCCACACGCAAGTGTGAGTAACGATCCAAAAGCAAGTCTTATCCGACACTATACCGATGATATTCCGGACGTCAGTCTGAGCGATATTAGAATAGCTCTCCACCTTCCTTTCAACACCTTAAAAACGGCAAGGCCCCAGGCGAGGATGGAATTACAGCGGAGCTTCTGAAAACGGGTGGAAAACCGATACTTGAAGTCCTTCAGAAGCTCTTTTATTCCGTCCTCTATGGTGGCACTACACCGAAGGCGCGGAGCAGATGTGCAGTGGTCTTGTTCTTCAAGAAAGGCGACAACGCTCTCTTGAAGAACTACAGACAGATTTCTATTCTGCGCCGCGTCTACGTGCTTTTTTCGAGATTCATTACGAATCGTCTCGCGTGCAGACTCGACGACTTCCAGCCTCCCGAACAAGCCGGTTTCCGAAAAGGCTTTAGCACCATAGACCACACATACCTTCGGCAAATTGTACAGAAGTCCGAGGAGTACAATTTGCCACTATATCTGGCGTATGTGGACTATGAGAAAGCCTTTATTCCGTCGAAATTGGCGGTGCTGCAGTCCCCTACAGCGGTGCCAAGTTGACTGTTGGTATATCGAAGTGCTGAAGTGTTTGTACAGTAGGAATATGATGGCTATCCGAGTACAGAACCAGAGTACGAAACCTATCCAACTGCAGAGGTGTAAGACAGGGTGACATTATCCCCGAAACTCTTCACCGCTACTTGGTTAAAATATCTTTGAATGAAGCGACTGTAAATAATGATCGAACTTCGCTTTGAAGTTCGTTTGATCATATATTATAACGTCCTCTACACACCTTATGCTGGAAAACAGCAGGGTAATGCAGAAGTGTAAGAGGTTAATATCTACCCACAATATTCCTAGGCAGAAAAGGAGTGCCAAGTGAATTAAAAGCAGATTAAAAATACTAGACTATTAACAAAATGTCTTAAACACAATATTACCTTTCTTGTGGTCGTGAACAGTGGCTCAGGAAAGGATTCCCGAAAATTTCACAGTACACAAACAACTCGAGTTCGATCCTGCAGTATCGATGAATTGTAAATTGTTATGGCTGATTATCGATCAGTATTTCCTTTTCTAAAATGAAATACAATATTTCGAAGACATGTGAAATCCACCATAATTAAGCGACTGCACTCATGGTCTAGCGTTATATACCTACCTATCTGGAAGCGTACTCCCGGGAGTACAAGTATTAGTGATAGAATAGAATAGAATAATTAAGTCGTCTGGTTTCAAATCCCGCTAAAACTCTTTATTTCAAATTTCAGCGTAGTATGACATTTGAAAGTACTCTTAGAGTAGTTCAAATTGTAAATTTATTTCCTATCAAACTCCGCCATGCGGAATAACAGTGTTCGCAGCAAAGTACTCTAAAACAAAGTGTGTGAGTTTCACATTCCTCCATAACAAATTCAACCAATGGCAGTCCAATATTAGATCACGTGACACAGTAATTTAATATGGCCGATTCCGTTACCTGCGAGTGTTGTTGCTGTTTTTTATTGTTTTTGTGGGGAAAAAATGGAGGATTTACAACAGTTTATAAAAAAATCGGAGCCCAGTAAAGCACGCAAGAGATTAGTCGATAAATCAAAGTGGAAACGTGAAGTATTGCGTGAAAAAAGGTTGGTTTCTTTCTTCACCAAACAGTCAACTATTTGAAAAGCAGCAAGGACCATGAAAATGGTTCAACATACTTTGCAAAAAATTCAAATTTTAATTTTTTTTCTTTCTAAACTGAGTACTTAACTAATATAAATTTACCTAAAATAAAACATTGTTCTTTACATTATCCCTTAACAGTCTGCCGATTTTATACGAATGTGTTGTGTAATTATACCTATTTGTATGAAAATGACGGCATTTACATTAATGATTGTTACAAGCAATAAAAATACTGTTTTATTTTCGAAAAATCATATTATAGGTAAGTTACGCAGTTTAACTACAAAAAAAAAAAAAAAAGTTGTTCAGAAAACGTAATACTAATGTTATATAATATACTAATAATAAGTATATGCTTATCTTATATGGAAAAATTAGTGTTGGTTTGATTGCTCGTTACCGATGCATGGAAGTGGACGAAATTTGGCACACAGACCATGACTAAGGACAGATAGGAACCCACATTTACATTGCTTTATCGACGTACTGCATCATTTTCCCTACCCTACCCTACCATAGTAGCGTAGGGTAGAGGTAGTGTAGGCACGTCAAGGGTACAAAGTTCTGGTCGCTAGTGTTTTATAAAACATAAGTGTTATTATTGTTTTCTCATTATCATCGTCATCATTACAGCCCTTCACAAGTCCACTGATGAAATAGGCTCCCCCACGAATACCACAAAGCACGGTCCCGAGCCACCTGCATCCATTGACTTCAGCATGTCTTACCAGGTCGTCACTCCATCTAGTGGGGACGCCTACACTTCGCCTGCCGGCATGAGGCTGCCACTGAGAACCTTTCTTCCCATCGTTGTCGGTTCTTCGAGTTATATGGCCGGCCCATTGCCACTAGCTTACTAATCCTTTGGCTATGTCGGTTACTCTGGTTCTACTGCGGATATACTCATTTCTAAGTTTATCACGCAGAGAAACCCCGAGCATAGCCTTCCATAGCTCGCTGAGCGACCTTGAGCTTCTCATACGGCCAGCAGTGAAGGACCACGTCTCAGTTCCATGTCATCACTGGCAACACGCACTGTTGCTACAACTTAGTTTTGAGGTTTTGAGGAATCACGAGAAGATGGGTCGTAATTCTCGAACGCTGCCCAACCGAGTTGAATCCGTCGATTTACCCCTCGGTCGAAGTTGGACTTACCTAGTCGACTATTTGTCCCAGGTAAACATATTCGTCAACAACTGAGCTTAGTGCTCCCAACAACTACAGGTGTGACATGGACATTAAACATGATTTTTGTTTTGTCCATGTTCATCTGAGACCCATCCGGGGAGACACTATTGAGGTCATTGAGCAGTTTAGGTCCTCCAGCGATTCTGCCATATAAGGACTATATCGTCGGCAAATCGAAGGTGAGTGATGTACTGCCATTGATGTTAATACCGTATCCTTTCCAGTCCAGTAGCTTGAAAACGTCTTCCAATGCAGCGGTGAAGAGTTTCGGGATATTACGTCACCCTGTCTTACAATCTCTGCAGTTGGATAGGTTTCAGGCTGGTTCTGTACTCGGATAGCCATCGTATCCCTACTGTACAAACACTTCAGCAACTCGATATACCGACAGTCCACTTGGCACCGCTGAAGGACCAGCACCGTTCAAATTTCGAAGGAATCAAAGGCTTTCTACAGTCCACATACGCAACGCAAAGTGGCAGATTGTACTTCGTCGGTTCTGTACAATTTGCCGAAGTGTATGTATGTGGTCTGGTGCTAAAGCCTTTTCGGAAACCGACTTGTTCGGGAGGCTGGTCGAGTCTGCATGCGAGACGATCGTAATGACTCGAAAACAGCACGTGACGCGGCTCAGAAGGAAATCGGTCTGTAGTTCTTCAAGAGAGCGTTGTCGCTCTTCTTAAAGAACACCACCGCACTTCTGCTCCACGCCCTGGTGTCAAACACCATGGAGGACGGAATTAAAGAGCTTCTGAAGGACTTCAAGTACCGGTTTTCCACCCGCTTTCAGAAGCTCCGTTGAATTCCATCCGCCTGGGGCCTTGCTGTTTTAAGGTGCTGGAGAGCCATTCATCTCGTCAGACTGACGTCCGGGATATCATCGGAATAGTGTCGGATAAGACTTGCTCTTGATCGTTACACACACTTGCGTGTGGCTCCAAATGACGTGTAGCTGCCCATAGAACCTCTCAATCTCACTCAAAATCTCAGGTGTCCCGGAAACGATGCTGCCACAATCGGTCTTCAGCTTCGACAGTTGCTTGGCAGACAGATCTCTGGCAAAGACTTTGGAGCCCTGGTTCCGCTCGATCGCTTCTTCAATACGAGCTGTATTGAAATTGCGTGTCCCGCCGCATGCATTGGAGATCTGTCTGTTCTGCCTGTATGCTGTCAAATCTGCTGAAGACTGCAGCTTCATCTCCCGTCTAATAAACCATGATTAAGAGGTGATCGGAGAGTTTTTGTGTTCTTCTGCGACGGTCTTACAGAACTTAGCTCCGACCGCATGGACAGTTTCCATGCTTGTCATTCATATCGTCCATTTTGCAAACTTCGGCACTGAAAACGATTTTGTAATCGAGCTGAAAGTTTTCGACTCTTTGGATTAGGATGCGTTGACTTCATTAGACGTGACCTCCAACTTAACGTTTAGGTTCAGTGCTCTCACCATTCGGTGATCGCGCCAGTCACCTCGCGATCACTGAGACATCACTGAACAGTTGTCGTCTGGTCGTCATAATGAAGTCAATCTCATTTTTGTCGAACCGTCGGGGCTCGACCATGTCCACTTTCTTTCTGTGGGGCTGCTTTTGAAGAAAGAGTTCATCATAAAGAGTCCCCTTTCCATAAAGTCGGCCAGCTGCTGGCCCCTTGGGTTCCGTTGCCTTATTCCGAATTTCACTTTCAGCTCACACCGCCTCTTGTGCCAGTTTTGCGTTGAAGTCCCATTAACACCGTATAGTGGGTTTTGGAGGAATGCATGGCTCTAGAGATATCTCATACATTTCTCCACCTCATCGGGGTGTGCCGAGGTTAGCGTAAACCTGTATGACCTTCAGCGAATACCGTTTGTGATGAGTATAAGGTACGCAACCCTCGTCGACACACCGATCTTACAACGTTGTTAACGAGAGACTTGTGGACGATAAATCCGACACCTCCTTGGGACAGATGGTCGCCTCCCGGTGATAGAATGTTGCCGGAATCGAGGATTACCGTGTCCTCTCTTCGGACATTGATAGTCCTATTATATTCCAGCGTAACTTATCTATCTCTTCCAGCTCAGGATCTTCTCGTCAGTCCTCAGGGTGCGCGTTATATGTTGCCAGGTCGAGTCGTCGTAGGTGGCAACCGAACTCCACCGGAGATTATTAGCAACCCCTGCCCGCCGTTACCATGGTCGCCACCGTAGCCAGGAATAGCGGGGCCGCCGGGGACTGGGGCCGTTTATTTGTCGTCGCTCATGTAAGGTACATAGTTGCCACGCTTGGCGAGCGGGTTGGCAACCGCAGTTTTTTATTGTTTTTGGCTTTTATCAGAAAGATGCTGCTGCCCATCTTCTGTATCAGTTTTGTCACCTCTTACGACACCCACGGAAGATTTAGTAGTGGGTATTCTTACCCGCCACTACACGGGATATTATATATTATATTATTATTACGGGATATTATATATTATATATTATTGTTTTCTACTGATGATAAAATCTGCACTAACAGTGAAAATTCAAATGAGACTTATTTTTGTTGTAGATACGCTTCCAGCATTCCCATCATGTGGACACAGTCGCAAGACATTTCAGTGCGCGAATTAGCATCTGGCTAAATAGAATTTTACCAATCATTTTACAAACATCCGACAAAGATTTTGCAAGATAATTTTATAATAAAATACTGTATTATCACAACATCTAAAACTACAAAAGTTGATAGCAAGGAAATCATTCGTAACAAGAGCGCAAATGATCCCTGTTTGTCAAAAAACATTTATTAAGGTATTGTGTGTAAGGAAATACCGTATACAGGAAGTGATGCAAGATTTTGAAAAGGAGGAGATGGCAAAAGAGCGTAGGGTGGAGACTGAAAAGTCAGAAGTTTGAAGAGAAAAGAAAAGCAGTAGGCATGCTTATTATAGAGTCATTTAAAGCAAATGAAAACCACTACTGCAGGTCAAAAAATATAGAAATATTGTACTTGCCCCCTGAACTAAAATAAAAAACTTATGTATGTATAACAACGACCATCCTCGCTTAGAAGTAAAACAGCATTTTTTAGAAATATATTTAATTGTTGTTATAGCATTGGTTTTGGCACACCTAGGTCTGATGTTTGTTCGATGTCTTCTGTTATGAGAACATTAAAAGAAACAAATACTCAGATCACAAATAAATTAATAATTGAAAAAGAGTCCACTGTTTGAGGTTCAAAGCATTCTATGAGATTTGCAGGAGCAATGAAGGATTCAGTTTCGACTGTCAAAAAATTTTAGGCTACCTAAAAGTTGATCAGTCTGCCTACTATAGCCGCCAACACAATTTCTACAACTTCATTATAGTAGTTGGTAGCTCTAAGGCAAAATTGACCAAGAAAACATATTTGTATTCACCTGAATGAAACCATACACAACAAAGATAGTAATGAAATCATTTCAGCAGTTCATCACTTTTTAACTAATCTAGATATCAAAGAAGAAATCAAAGTCTTAAGCATAGTAGCAGATGGTTGTTCTGGGCAAAATAAAATTCCGGCATGGTAGCTATGTTGAAAAAGTCGTTGACAACAGAAGCACCAGACACATCAAAGGTTAGAAATAGTTTTTCCTGTTGTAGGCACCTTTATTCCACCCGACCGCGTGATTGCTCAAATAGAGAAAGATTTGAAAGCGTGAAGTCATTTCGTCACCTGAACAATATCAAGAAATCATAACTCAATATTGTAAATTGCTTTAGATACAATTGCAGTACGGGATTGGAAATCGGCCTATGCACCAATTATCAAACCAACGACTAGCTGGCACGTACAGTTCCATGTTTCCATAATTACAATAATTCCATGAAAGGTCATATAACTTAGCGTCGAATTTAGGAATATGTAAAAAAATATTCAAAATATTTAAAAGAGTGTGTTCACAGCCGTTTCCTTTGCATTTGAGCAACAAAATTAAGACGGCTTCTAATAAAATTAATATGACATGTAAAACATGTGAAACTGTAAGATCATCTCGTAATTCAAACTACCAGTTAAATTTTTAACAACAAATTAACTGAATCAACCGAACGTTGCAAGGGTTTTGAGAAATATATTTTACTGATATTCCGATGTTAACCACTAATCACGAATTATTCTCCTGCCGTCGCGAATCATTACTTAAACAAAATGTAAATGTGTACAATGAATTTTACATTTCATGAAGAATAAAGTATTAAAATATTTTAAAACTATTGATATTAAGAAAACTGCAGATCTGTGGAGGATTTCCGTTAAAGTTATTGCGTATATAATATAGATACTGCGCCTCATCTACCTATTATTTTAATACTAGTATCGAATCTGGTGTTTCGATTAAATGAAGCATAGTAAAGTAAAACCTTTGTTAAAATCTGGTAGTACATTTTAGACCCCGCCATTTTAGACCTATTTTTTGTACTTCCAACACTTAGTAAGATTTTTAAAAAAATATTCTTGATCAAATGTTAAATTTCTTAAATATAAATAATTTACTTCATAAAAATCAATTTGGTTTCACAAGGGGTTGTTCGACAACTGATGCCGGTGTTGAGCTGATTAAATATATCTTTACTGCATGGGAGAATTACAGGATGCTTTAAATTTGTGACCTATCCAAGGATTTCAATTGTGTTCACCATGAAACATTAATCAGGAAACTTCAACACTACGGTGTAAGAAGTGATGCTCTTAAATTAATTATTTCATATTTAAGTAATAGAACGCAAAGTTCTCATTAATAACAGTATGAGCTCTTCCGGGTCGATGGTTAAATAGGCGCCCAGGTTCAATTCGTCCTTTCTGTTTCTTTTGTATACATTAATGACTTACTTATATAGTAGGGATAACCATGATATCGTTTTATTTGTTGATGACACTTTTAATTTCCAAATTAAGATTCTTTACGTGGTAGAGCCATGCTGCAGCTATATTAATAGTATAGTTGTAGCACGAATGGGTCGGCTCGACCGAGGAAGGACCACGATCTCACAGAATACCAGGTAAATAGCAGCTTAATGCTGTATTATGTATGGTGAGTGTAGAGAACCAGACCCTTTTACTGGAAAAGAGGCATTCTATCTTAGTCCTCACGGCTGACAACGCATCTGCATTTAAATTTGCAAACGAAGATAGATGTAGATGTCTATGGGCCACAGCAACCACTTACCATCAGATGGACTATGTGCTCGTTTGTCACCCTTATTCTATAAAAAAAAGACGACAATTACCAAATATACCAAATATGACGAAGTAAATAATGCTATATCTAAATTAGTAAATTGGTTCAATGTTAATAATTTGCATTTAAATGACACTAAAACGAAATGTATGATTTTCATGACTCCAAATGTCAAACAATTAAATACTAATGTAATTTTAAATGGGGAGGAACCGAGTCTTGTCGATACCACCATTTTTTTTTTTAGAATCACACTAGACGCGAAGCTTCTATGGAGCCCCCATATATCAACACTAG
The DNA here is from genome assembly GCA_029286625.1 of Parnassius orleans. Taxonomy (NCBI): domain Eukaryota; kingdom Metazoa; phylum Arthropoda; class Insecta; order Lepidoptera; family Papilionidae; genus Parnassius; species Parnassius orleans. Next base: position 72,637 of record JAGSMP010003611.1, read on the forward strand.
TAAGCAGACTTAGCTCTGCAGCATATGCTGTAAAAACATTAAAAATCTTAGCAGTGTTGAAACAGCTACACTAGTTTACTTTAGCTATTTCCATAGCGTAATGTCTTATGGTATTTTGCTATGGGGACATGCAGCTGACACTGAAATTATATTTGTTTTACAGATGAGGGCCATAAGAGCAATTTATGATTTAATGCTTAAAGAGTCGCTGCGACAAAAATTAAAGGAAATTAATATATTAACTTTGGCCTCTCAATACATTTATGAAAATGTAATGTACGTACACAAAAATAAAAGTAGTTTTACAAAAATAAGTGATATTCATTCTGTAAATACTAGGAACAGACACAAGCTAGTAGTACCAGTTACTGACGACATGATACGCTTTACAACAAAATTTGAAAATATACAAATTTGACCTGCTCAAAGGTCAAAAACCTTATTAAATTAAGTTTGTATAAAAATGATTATTATAATATGATCGGCTTGACTCACTGGCACTGCGTAGAGATGTTGCATCTCTTTGCGTATTTTATCGCATCTACCACGGGGAGTGCTCTGAGGAAATGTTCGACTAATTTCAGCTGCACACTTTCAATTATCACACATTGCGACAAAACTCGCGATACCATCCTTACCATCTGAATGATTGGCGGTCCACTACTGTGCGATTTACAAGAACTTTTCTTCTTGTGATTTTTCCGGACCAATACGACTTAGGGACTTTCAAGAATAGAATAGAATAGAATAGAATATTTTTTTATTCAATATAGATCACATGCGTAATTCTTATTGAATATAATTTTTTACATTACCACTGGTTCGAAAAAAACTTTCTGTCCTGGGAAGAACCAGCAAGAAACTCAGGGGGACTTTTTTTTAAAGTAAATTTTACATTAATGGTTGCACAAACTATTTACAAAATTTATTTTAGAAACTTCTTGGAAGCGACCACTCATTCCAGGGGTTATTATCAACCATGTATTCATTTATATATAATAACCCTTACAGTTTCAGCTAACAAAACATTTAAACTTGTAATAGAGAGAGCCTGTACACTTTACGGACTTTGTTGTGACTCTGTGGAGACGAGAAACTGGTATCACTAGCTTGTGTTTGTTCAGTCTTTACTGAGTGTTTATCACTTTACTAAAACTACCTTTGTTTTGTGAACATACATTAAATTTTCGTAAATATACTGAGACGCAAATTTATTTCTTTTTAAATTTGTAAATGTAAATATTCTAATGGCCTCTTCTGTAAAACAAAAAAATTTGAATCAGTTGCATTTCATAGCAAATCCCATAAGACATTATGCTATGGAAATAACTGAAATAACTAATCTAGCTATCTCGACACTAGTGAGACCACTAATCTTTTACAGCATAGGCTGCAGAACTTAGTCTGTTTAGTTTGATATATGGGGCCCCACTGAAGAGATGTCGAGACTCGAGAGTGATGCCAGAAAACAGTGGATTCAATAGGGCTCAGTTTTCCCATTTAAAAACACATTGGTATTCAGATTTCATTCGATGTTGTAAATTTAATACATTTAGTTTTATTTCCGTTTAAATGTAGATTATTAACGTTAAAGTAATGGCACTAATTTTGATATAGCATTATCACTTCGCCACATTTAAATGATTGACGTTTAAGTTTAAAAATCAAGGAAGTATCATCAGCAAATATAATAATACTATATCATGATTATCCTTATAAGAAAGAGCCTACCCCTTTTCAAAAGGCCGGCACGCATCTTCAATTCTTTCTGCTGCAGTTGTTCATGGGTGGCAGTAGTCACTTACCATCAGGTGAGCCGTATGCTCGTTTGCCCCTCTGCTATAAAAAATTGTCTTTGAAAAAAACATATTGCGTTAATATGACAATCAGTCAAGTTGTTCGGAAGTTACACATTACATTTTTTATAAGATAGGGTGACAAACGAGCACACACAGTCCACTTGATGGTAAGTGGTTGTTAATGACCCAGACATCTACATCTATCCTCAATAAAGAATCAAATGCAGATGCGTTGTCACCCGTGAGGACTAAGATGGAATGCCTCTTTCCAGTAAAAGGGTCTCTGGTTCTCTACACTCACCATACGAAACACAGCATTGCTGCTATTTTACGCTGGTATTCTGTGAGAGCGTGTCCTTCCTCATGAGCCGACCCATTCGTGCTACAACTGTACTACTAATATAGCTGCAGCCTGGCTCTACCACGTATAAAAATACATATTCAATTACTAAGTAACAGACGCTCCAATAATTATATTAGGTATATATAAAGATACTATCAGAGTAAAAAAGGACTGAAAGCCGCATTACTCACCTAGAAGCAGAATACTGCTTAATCTTATTTAACTTTTCTTTTGTTTCTGTCATCCTGATAGTTAAAAGTTCTTGTTCATCTCTAAGTCTAATTTAATAATTACTTTCATCAATATCCTTTGCAAGGCTGCATGTGCTAAGCTAGTAGGATTTTGTTGTGAAATTATTTCAGTAATGTGCATATAGTACTGTTTTTCAATTTCTGATAACATATAAAGAATTATGTCCAGAATTGTAGATTGATTCAATGCCCATAGTACCTTAAAATTATTTATATTTGAAACATTATTTGTGGATTACCGTTTTCTCTTGCATCATTTTCGGGTCTTCTTTCTTTATCAAGATCAGCAGGAACATGTAATATATTTCTAATAGGAATTAGGATCCTTACAATAATGAGTCCTGTGGGCCTAGAAAAAGTCATATTTTCATTACTTTACGTGGTAGAACCATGCTGCAGCTATATTACTGGTATAGTTGTAGCATGAATGGGTCGGCTCGACCGTGGAAGAACCACGCTTTCACAGAATACCAGCATAAACTAGCAGCTTAACGCTGCTGTGTTTCGTATGGTGAGTGTAGAGAAACAGATACCCTTTTTACTGGAAACGAGGCATTCCATCTTAGTTCTCACGGGTGACAATGCATCTGCATTTTGATTCGCAAACGAAGGTAGATGTAGATGTCTATAGGCCACAGCTATCATTTACCATCAGGTGGACTTGTGCTAGCTTGTCATCCTTATCCTATTAAAAAAAATTAACGATAATGAAATTAGATTACTTCGCAATGTTAAGCTTTCGAAACATCACGTGATCGATCGTTTTCGATCGCTAATTGCTAGACAATGTCAAACTGCGTAACGAAACAATAAAGAAAACTAATAACCCGAACGATAATATTCTTAGCAATGCGTAGACAAGTGACGCTTTTGATATTCGAAATCGCTGAGATGTCGAACCGTTCATTCGATACCTTAGCGAATAATTGAACCCTATAGGAAAGCAAAACAACACGGCTGATTGTTAGTCAGCTGTTAGTGTTGTTTGCATCAATTCGTGCTTGTTTCTTCTTTTTCGTGGTTTTAAAAAAATATATTGTTTATTGCGTTTCAAAAGGTAGTAACAAACAAGTTGCAAGGGCCCCTGTACTGGGTTGGTAAAACCTGTGTTACGGGGTACACCGCTCCGCCAACAGATAAATTTTAACAATTTGAAACATAGGATATTACATATTATATTAGTGCTTTAACCATCCTTTAGACATGAATTGGTTTATTTTGATTATTTACTTAAGTGTGTGTGTGTGTAATTGTGTGTGTGTGTGTGTTTGTGTGTATGTGTGTTTGTTTGTTTAGCGAATAAGTAGTTCTGTTTCTTCATAATTGAGGCTAAGCAGAGTTGTTGTTAGCAAATTTTTCAATTTAGCACAAGTGAGGCAAATTGTTTTTTCTTAAATTTGGTTTTACAATATGGAATATTGAAAACAGGTAGAATTCTACGTTTTAGTGTCTGAGGGGCAGTGTATGGTAAAGTGCTGTGGGTTCGTATAGCACTTTTTAAAATGTACATTTGGCGGGTTGTTAAGATTTTGTAAGATTTGTGTAGTTCGTGAGTTGAGAAACGGATTAGTTTAAAGAACATTACTTTCAGTAATGCTCTCTGAGCCCTTTCAAGAGTTATTAAATAGGACTTAGCTGCTCCACCCCAAGCTGTAATGCAGTAGCTTAAGACAAATTGGGCTAGAGCTTTATACGTACATATAAGGATTTTATTATTCACATGTCTGAGCCTTCTAAAACACATGTTTTCTACCTTGTCAATGGTACACTCAATTTGTTTGTTCCATATAAGATGCTGATCGATAGTGATATTTAGACATTTAATAGTAGACGATCTAGCAATATCAACACATTGACAATTTTTCACCTGGTGTTGGGAGCAGCTATGAATTTTGAGAGCAAAGTCCGAGTGTGGTAAGGTAGATTTTCGTATCGTAAAGGAACAAATTGGGTTTTGATACATTGGTTAATAGATGTGATCTTAAGTAATTTGATATATGTCGTAATCCTGATTCAGTCATAATTTTAAAAGAATCCCAACTCTTTTCACTGAAAATCAGGGCGGTACAATCCGATTAGGTAAATATATCGCAATTGGGAAGTTTGAGGCTACAGAGGTCATTCACATATATCAAAAACAATGTCGGTCCGAGCACACTGCCTTGTGGAACGCCGCGTAATGGGAGATGACTGGCTGATAACGTCACCAAGTTTTAGATGCTGTAGGCGATTCGTTAGGTAGTCTGTGAATAGCTTATGGGTGTCCTCTTATGCCAATGTGATATAGCTTATGTAATATTGAATTGAAACAGAGTCGAACGCCTTGCAAGATCCAGAAGACGCCGACACATTTATAGCCTGCATCTAGGTGCTTACAGATAGTGTCGGAAAGTGCAGAACTGCGTTTTCAGTGGAGACGCCATTTCTGAAGCCAAATTGATTATTTGATAGCAAGCTGTTTTTGTAAAGGAATTCGTTAATGCCGTTGTTAATAAGCTTTTCCAAAATTTTGCCAGAACTGGAAGTACAGAGATAGGCCTAATTTAATTTCATCTTTATTTACTTTTATAGATGGGTGACAATAGCTTTTTCTGAAACAGAGGTTATACACATGACAAAGGAGGGTGAGATAATTTTGGCCATTTTAATAAAGCAGTAGGAATGTTATTCCGGGGCGGAATCGTTAGATAAGTTACAGATGATTGTATTAATTTCGCTGTATCTGTTGCTAAAAGAACTAAAGAATTGGATGAAGAGGGATTATTAATATTATTTATGCCACGAATAGAATTATAAGACATAGGGATGGTAAGTTTTCAGCCAGACATTTACCTGTTAGAGAAGTAATTATTAGCACATTTAAATTCCAACGGTGTGTTGATTTAAGTTAGAGTAGGTTATGTATATGGTCATTTTATTATTGTTTATGTTACATATAGATTTTATTGTTTCAGTAATTTAGGATTTTTATTAGCCCTAGTGAAATTGTTTCTTTCGTGCATTATTTTAAGTTTTCGAACAAGTTTACTACAATATTTCTATAATGTATAGGTTACTTTCAAGATTTCGTTATACGGATTTTTAATTTTAGATGAAGTTTGTCGCGATTAAGAAGGCAACGTAAAACTCCTGGGGTTATGCAGGGCTTGATATGTCTCTTTATTGAAGGACACTTTTATAGTTTGTTTGTTTTAATCGCAGTGAGATTTTTAAACCAAACCTGGGCAGCTTCAGAAGGGTCTGTTATTGTTAATATATCAGGTAAGTCCGCCTTAATGTCATTCAAATGGCATCAAATTGATTGAAATTTTCGTTTTTAGAGCCAGATTGCGTCGCAGACGTTCAAACATCACGTCAAGAATGACTGTACTACAGTGGTAGGGTTAGTAAGAACAAGTGATTTAGCAGGGTGAGACGTTTTCAGAATCATGTGATCATAGCTTATTTTATCACGAGTTGGGAGTCTGTGAGCTGGGAGTATCCCATAATAAGCGAGTGATGTTAAATATTTATGACAGTTTGGATCTTTGGAGTCGATTTTGATGTCGATGTTTATGTCACCCGTTATAAAAATATTCGGTTAGCAATTATATTGTATGAGAACAGATTGAAGGGAAGATACGAATTCGTCAGTATTTCTAATAGACGGAGTACGATAAATGCCGATTATAACAGTATCGTAAAGAGTCAAAACAAAGCAGGACGAGTTTGTAATGTACGGTTCAAATACGTTGATGTTTAAAATATATTTTACATAAAATACTACGCCATCACATTGGTTTAAGGTATTTTTTGTAAAGTGTGTGTTATAATTATCATTTAGTTTGGGAATACTTTTTATTTTTGAGAGGTGACATTCAGTCATAACTAGTACGTCGCAATCGATTTTAGTTGAGTGGGGCATAGCTTGAAAAATATCAAGATTTTTGTATATACTCCTTATGTTTTGGGTAAGAATATAGGTGATTTTTGTTGAGATGTGTAATAACACCATCAGGCGTGCAAGTGACGGTCTGAGCTATACTAATATTGTCTACATCATTATACGGATGGGACAAATTATCCATAAAAATTAGGTAGTTTTTTTGTGTGTAGTGAATTTGTCTAATAGGTATTAATTTAAAATCATTTGTATAAAGGAGTTGTAGGTAGCTGATTACCACGAAAGAATAAAAGTGAAAAATAATATTCCTACATTGGTTATTCCAGACTCTCAAATCAAAGTTAATTATTGCAATCAATCTTCTGTGTGACTGCAAGGTATTATGTTTAGCTAGCAAAAACAGAACATTTATAAAGAGGTGTGTGAGTGTAATATGTGTTTGTGTGTTGGAGTAAGTATTAAGGTAAATGTGTGGTAAGAAAAGTGTGTAAGTTATGAATGAGTAACTGGCAAAAACAGAGTTAACAGAACATAGGTGCAACATACAACTAAAGAAGTTAAGTATATAACCTATAATAATTGCATGAACACTTTGTAAGACATGGATCCACTTGAAACTAAGTACGAGTACACAGTTCATGCATAGTCATTTGTTGGCCTTATAAATACCTTTTATTTGTGCTTCATTCATAATTTTTACGATCGGGGATGAGTCATCTTTCCGCACCAAAACTTCACCTACCGAGGTCCAGCAATATTTATACTTCAGATTTTTTGACAATTCCCTCGCTAAGTAGTATAGTTTATAACCATTAGGTGTGAGATGGTCAGAGATAAAAATAGGGGTACATGTTCCATTTAGACCTAGGTTCTGGGTATTTAATTTATTATTCTTATTATGGTTATTGTACTTTTTAGCGGCGCTCGTAATGTTCATTTTCTGGACATAAGTTGACATTTCGACAACAATATGCTTTTTATCGCCCTTTATGTTTGTCCTATATATATCCTTTATGTCATTACTTTGTATATTGACCTTAAGTGATGTAGATAAATTGTTTACCATGCTCAACAACGTTTCTTTGGATTCCTTTTCCGACCTTGGGACATTTTTAAGTTCAAATGAACATTTACGTTGGGCTTTCATGAGATTTTCCACCTTATTTTCAAGTATAGTAATATATTCCTTCTGTTTATGCCTCTCTTGCTCCATAAGGTCCACTTTTTTACACATGTCGTCGTATTTGGTTGAGAAAAAGGTCAGTGATTCCTCTAGGCAGGTTGGAATCAGAATTGCATTTTTCCGGTGTTCGAAACATTTTCAGGGTTCTCGTACGGCCTCAAATTATTTCCAGCTCAACGAGGTGTAGAACAAATTGATAGGTTATATTTTATAGTCAAGAGTTACGGCGTCACTTGTAGTAAGTGTGTTGGCAGGTGGTAGGTATGCTTCAACTAATGTCGTAGTCTCGTAGCATGTATTTCGTAGCGAACGTAGTAGTTGTGGCTACGGCGGTTGACGTAGTTACAACGATCATGCAGGGAGGAAAGAGGTGAAAAACAAGCACAACACAAGTCAGTGAGCAAAGATGCGATGCAGGAACGAGAAGGCAATTATTAAGTCTACTATCTCACTCGCACGTTCCCCACCGCAGCCGGTCGCTGGTGTTGAATAGTCAAATGCACTTAATATTATTGATAATTTTTAACTATTTTGAGCCTTATTGACACACACGCTCGCGCACGTCCGCTCTCGGCGAAATCACGGGAAGGAGGTTTTTGTTGCATACATTGCATTTACTAAGGGCTGCACATAATGAGAGTGTAGGTTAAGGCGTAAAAAAGATACAATTACCGGCAACAATTGGAAAGAGTGGAAGATATGCCTGAGTTACTGTTTGTTGAACATTTTCGTTTGAATAAGAGCACCTTTCGGCGGCTTTGCAACGATTTGCGTGTTCACACGTCGCTAAGAGGATCTAAAGAAATCCCTTTGAAAATTAAGGTAACCTTACTAAACGTTTACAAATAAAAAAACAATAGATTTGATGTAACTGCGTTTGATTTCAACATTTTCTTTACCTAATTACTTTGTTCTTTTAGGTGTTCACAGCTCTTAATTTTCAGGTATGTGATAATAATTTAAAAATAATAAACGTAAATTATAAGTTTGGTGGAGCAACACACAATTCCCACATATGGTCATCGAGTCTTGTAGAACCCTATATGCGTCACCTTCATGAAAGTGGTGAACATGTTTGGTTACTTTGTAAGATTATTAAATATATACGACTAGTATAACTTTAGAAAGTATGCTTTAAATCTTTTCTCATTCATAACTTTTTGCTTTCAGGGGATTCAGGGGATGAAGGGAGGCAAATGTATTTACAAAAGGCTCATGTAGAGCCTTTTAGAACCTCCCGTGGAGCTCCTTCTCCTTCCATACGGTCTCCCGGTCGGAAAAGCTCTGTACTGCCGGGTCTTGCCATTGCTCGTTAATAAGGATAGAGGTGGATGTCCTTTATCACAAGAATGACGTTCTTATATTAATATAATAAATTAGAGGTTCCGTTAAGTACGTTATCAGGATCAGTATTCAAACGTATAGAAATAACTTTTTTTTTAAAAACTCGACCAATATTTTTTTCTATTTTATTTAAAAAAAATTAATTTGCAAATTGTATGTGATTTTATTACCTCTGCATTGTCCGGGGAATAAGAGGATTGTCAAAGATCCCGCTTTACTTTGCTTTAGCATCGGCTCGTGTCAGTAAGAGGTAATAAAACCACATAAAATTTGAATTTTATTTTTTACATAAATTTTTTTTTATTAGTCGAGTTTTCTCAAAAAAATATTTCTATACGTTTGAATACTGATTCTGATAACGCACTTAACGGGAACCACAGGGTTTTTGTTACATGTTGTATAATGAATCATTCGATCCCGTCAGGAAGTAATTGCGGAGGCTGCAAACTTCGCGATTACGCATGTCGAGCGCGCTTAAATACTTAAATAGCCACGCCCACCATGCTCCCGCGTCAAGTACAGCCTCATTACTGACGATCTCGAATGCTTTATCCTATGGGACGTCATGGTAGTGCGGACTTTTCTATCCAGGGCGTTAAGTTCAGTTTGAGTCCCCTAGAGATTGGTGCGGTCATTTTCGAGCACGGCTTCCAGCAAGTACTTGTAATAAGGCAATTTCCAGTCCACGAGACCGTATTTCAGAGCGAGCTTCTGATGTAGAATTCTGGCTACTAGGTTGTGCCTGTGCAAGAACTCAGAGTTAGAAAGTGCCGAACAACCGGAGATGACATGCCTTAGTGACTCACTGGAATGGCGACAATCTCGACAGATGTCGACGGCGCCATCTTTTAGGATGTACATATCTCCGATAGTTGTTGGTCTTAATAACCTGATCTTGTATCGCACAGAAAAAACCATCGGTTTCCCTAAAGGGGTCACCGAAGCGTAGCCAGTCAAGGAAGGCGACCGTATCTACGAGAGGCTCATGTAGAGCCTTGTAGAACCTCCCAGGATCCTTCTCCTTCCATACGGGCTCACGGTCGGAAATGCTCTGTACTACCGAGTCTTGCCATTGCTTGTTGGCTAAGGATAGAGGTGACGTCTGTGTAGAATGGATCATCCGATTTCGTCAGGAAATAATTACTGAGGCTGCACACTTCGCGATTATGCATGGTAAGCGCGCTTAAGTAAAAAGCCACACCCACCATGTTTCCGCGGCAAGTATAGCCTCATAATCGACGATCTCGGGTGATACATCCTATGGGACGTCATAGTAGTGCGGACTTTTCTATCCAGGGCGTTAAGTTCAGTTTGAGTCCACCTAAGTATGCCAAAGGTATACATGAGGACAGGCATGACCCAACCGTATATGCGTGTGTCTTATTCACATCGGATTGATAGATAGAAAATTTATTTGCTTAAAACATAGGACATAAGATGGTCAATGATGTGGAACTGACATGTTTTGCCATAATTGGCATGCGAAAATTAATGAAATACAACTAATTGCACTAAGCCAATCTTACATTTTAAAATTATTTCGTCATTACTTAAAAATTATCACAAACATTATTTTTGAATTCAGATATTATGTACAATTAAATGCTTATACAGACCCAATCAAATACAAAGAATTCTTGAATTCTTATACAATACATTGTTCATAAATTATTAATTGAATTATTACATTATTGTTACATAATTGATATTAAACATTATATGAGATTAGTTAAGCTATTATTATTTTAATAATTACTTTACAGTATAAAGTAATTCATAATTTTAAATACAATAAAATTATAATTTACAAATCCCAGGCTATTATGCAAATATTATCATTTAACTTAATACATTATTTTACATTTTAATAAATAAATAATCAATATGAATTACTTATTGTTTTTAGAAAAAAAAATGTCTATATACATTAATTTCATTATACAAAATTTTATATTAATATAATAAATTTGACGAATTTATAATTAATTATATACATAGGTATTATTATGTATTCTCAAAATATTCTGCTACACTATATAAACATTTATCAATAAGCCATGATTTTAGCGCCTTTATAAAGAGAGGAGAAGATAACTCCCTGATATCAGAGGGAATTTTGTTATAAATTTTAATAGTCATCATGTAGCAATTTTTTTCAAAAAGTGAGCTTTTACATGATGGAGCCAAAAGGCGGTTAGTGTCTCTGGGGCGTAGCCGTGGATTGACCATTTCTGAAACATTTGTGGATGATTTCTAACAAAAAGTCCTACTTCTAAGATGTAGCCTGTTAACGTCAATAATTTAAGTTCTTTAAATAATGGTCGGCAAGTATCACTTGGTCCTGCTCCTGAAATAACTCTTACACATTTTTTTTGTATAATAAATGCTTTACTTATGTCTGGAGAATTTCCCCATAATATAAGGCCATATCTCAGCACTGGTGCAACATAGCCGTAATATGCGGTTAACGCTGTTTTTTCTCCAGCTGTACATCTTAAACGCCTAAGGACATATACAAATACAAACAAAAGACAAAAGACAAAAGGACAAAAGGTTGTTAAGCACTTTGGTCAAGCGTGCATAAAACACATCGCAAACTGACTGTTTCATACCCGCCTCATCGATACCAATATTTTGTGACATACCCAGATATCGGTATGTTTCAGCCTCGGAAAGGGTCCTTAAGTTGATGGGCATAGATAAGTCTATACTAGTAACCCTTCCCTTTCAACATGGAGGACCTCACACTTATCCATCCCCAGCTCCATTCTAATAGAATTACTAAAATCAGAAGTGATGTTTAGCAATTACATAAGATGGGAGCGACTGGAGGCGAATAACTTGAGATCATCCATATAGAAAAGGTGGGTCACTGAAATCCCCTCCCGGAGCCCTGCAGTGAGGTACTGAGAGGGTTCAGAGAGAGGCAAAACGAAATTTTACTCAAACAATCGCCCTGGAAGATACCCCTTCTTATCCTTATGTGGTCCTCTACAGCTGTCATCCGGTCGCCTAGATGACATAGGATCGTACTCCACTGCCCCATACACTACCCGAGGAAGTCTTTAATTCTACAGTCAACCTTTGTTGAGTCGAATGCCTTTCTGTAGTCTATCCAGGCGGCGGAGAAATTCCGTCGGTAGCGTTTAACCATTTTGCCAATGACCGCGTCAATAAGGAGTGGTTCCTTGGTTGCATGACCACCGCCTCCACATCCATTTTGAGCACGCGACATCACATGATTTGAGTTCAGGTGACGAGTGATTCTCGCGCTCAAAATGGATGTTAGTGTCTTGTATATGGTAAGTTGAAACGTGATGGGGCGGTATTTGCTCGGGTCTGTGGTATCCTGATCTTTAGGAACCAAATGAGTGATCCCAGTAGTGATGAGGCTCGGGAGCTCTTGAAACTGTCGGGCGAGCACAGCGTGGCACACCATGAACCCCTTCAGCCAGTAGTGATACAGCTCGTCGAGTCCCGGACTTTTCCAGTTCGGGGCCCTATGGACCGCCTCAGCTACGTCGTCCGGCATTATGATGACGGGGTCCATGGGCGTAACATTCGCACACTGGCTCGCCACAACTTCTGTCCAAGGGCCCTCGCTGTGGTTTACGGGCTCTGACCACAGGCCGCGCCAGAGTCGGCCTGTTAATAAATAATAATAATATATATAAACATAATAATAATAAGTATTATTATTACATAGCAAAAAGTCTTAACTTCGTCGATGCAAGATATTTGTTACTATTTGTGATAATAAATAACAATAATGGTATATGGAGGAATAAATATTTGTAGAAGAAATACCTCAACAATGCAGTCATTTAAAAAGTATTAAGAATTTCAGAAGCAGATACTTAAGTAAAACGGAATCATAATAATTATCCCCTTGCAATATGGAGATGCAAAACAATGAATCAATTAAAACTTGAAATCGTCTAATGGTGCGACAAACTCTCCAAAGTTGTTCAGTATGAAAAGTTTTCCTACGGTTTATCACTTTTACTGCGTGGTACAAAGAGAAACATTATTAAATATTTTAAATTGTCTTCTACGATTTTTTTCAAGAAAAACCTTTTAATGCAGATTTTTCGACAAACTATTTACTATTTTGTGCAGCGCCTAGATTGGTATCAAATCTGACGTATTAGAGATTTAACCGCAGCTGAGTAATGTAAAAGGGGATTGTGTGTCAGTCGGTGACTGTGGGATCTATTGTGTTTATGTTAGACGAACAAGCAAAGATTTTGTATTGTTTTACCAACGTTTCCTTTGAGCTCACAGGAACAAATTTCCCTAACGATGCTTTGCGTCGGCGTTAACCCATTTCTCTCGAAAAGTGTCTACGTAACAATGCACTAGACTAATTCTTAATTATTGTGGTATGGTAATTGATTCTATATGCTATTAGTAAATAAGCTATTTTTTTGCGAATCACTACAATTTTAATTACTATATTATATTACAACTTACACAAAAACTACAGCATCATGCTTAAACTTCCTTACATATGCAGCATTTTTCAAAATTTTATGAACGATTATATTATATTTATCGCGTAAAACTATGTAAAATCATTTGTCCCACTAGATGGAGTGACGACCTGGTAAGACATGCAGGAAGTCGATGGATGCAGGTGGCTCAGGACCGTGTTTTGTGGCATTCCTTGGGGGTGGCCTATGATCAGCAGTAGACTTGTGAAGGGCTGTAATGATGATGGTGATGATGATGATGATTTGTCCCGTTATAAAAAAAGATGAAATATTGAGACCACATTTTATTTTATCTTTCTTTTATCTTATGAAAAAATGAACAAAATGGAATAGTTCAAGTGCTCGTGGTCGCAGCTGCCCTGTCCCGGCCAGTGCCCTTCGACACATATTTGAGGTTGGACGAACAATGTGTTTTCTAAAATTCACCCCACTTTAGTACTATTTACAATTACAACTATACACTTTTTACTATTCGTTTGACAGTTGCGGGGAGCAGGGTAACGTTTTCATACCTAAACACCAAGGGTGTTGCAGATATTTGCATTCGCATCCGCATCCGCTTAAATTAATGCGGATCTTTGATGCGGATGCAGATGTGGAGCAAGTCACGACACGATTAGAAAATGGAAATGCACACGCTGGTGATAAGATCCAACAAGTCTACTTATTTTATTTGATCGTGGTGATTCCTGTGAGCTCAAAGGTAATGTTTCCTGTATTTGCCTAAGTATATTGTGTGTTCCATTAATAAATATTTCGCTGTATATATATTCAAAAGTGTATAAAAAATGTCGGACAAAGCAATATCTGGAAATTTTAATTTAGACGAAAGTACCACTCATCGAGTAAAGATGAAAGTCAAGAAGAAACATTTGGCAACCTGGATGCTCTTTTAAAGAAAGAGTTGGTAATGTATTGCCAGATAAAAATATTGGATATAGATCAAAATCTACTGACTTGGTGGAAAGTCAACAGAGGAGAAATAAAAATTCTCTGTGTGTGTGCACACAAGAACTTATCACCTCAACCGGCCAGCATTCCCAGCGAACAATTATTTAGTAGCGCTGGGCTAAAAATACAATCCACCAAGAAAACGGCTGGAGGGTGATAAAGCTGCGATATTACTGTACATTAAATATAATGCACCAATTTTTAAGTTAAATATTAAATAATGTTTATTAATGTTACTTAAATAAAAGTATTAATAAAAAGTAGTATATTCTAAAAAAAAACTTGAAATCCGCATCCGCTTCCACGGATGTCAAAATTTATTATATTTTATGTAAAACATTATTGTATAATGTTTGTTTTGGGAAACAAAGATATTCTGTAATAAAGGGAAATGCGATAGTGAAAAATGATAGCTAAATATTAGGTCAAAATGTCTTTAGGCGCGCGGCTCTCTTTACGGTTTAGCTTCCGGAGTACGATAGCAACGCACCCAATTTGCAATTCGTTGATGTAAGAATCTCCTAAGTGTGTGTTGTTTGTGGATTAGCAGTGGTCCCAAGCAACCGCCGGTACTACATACTCCGCCGATCGTTGAGTCCGCATACTCCGTGAGGCGTCGAGGTCACCGGCCCTTAGGTAGATTCTTAGGCACCCTAGAACGTTCTCGTGCCCTAGGTGTCTAGTCACGTATCTAGTGTGCCACCTTAGCACTTCCCCCAACCCTTTCGTTAGAAAGGGGTAGGCAGTGCTCCTAAGTGTTGCAGCCAACTCTTTATCACCCACAACCTACCATTCGCGCCGCGCTTCATTGTCGGCTCGTAGGTAAGTTATCAGATAGGACATACTGCATTGCATCGTATCATTACACAGTAGGGACTGTTAGGAATCAACAACAATGACGGGTAAGGGGAAGGGGGAGCTCCAACCCACCCCCTCGCGTTACGAAGCCCCCAGATCGCCCGGGCGTACTGGAGCGCCCGCTACTTGCTCGCGATTTGTCAAACCGGGAACGGTCCGTAGTGGCTACATTTAGCCATATTCCGCGCAGTTAGGCCCAATCGCCACTCAAGGAGTCCGCACCGAGCGCCGCGCTCTCGCCCACCGTTCTTGAACGAACGGCTGGGCTGGAAACGACGCCCATGCCGCAGCGGGCAAAGAAAACGGCGAGAAGGCATACACCACCGGAGACCGAGGCATCCCTCTATGAGAAGAGGCAATGCATCGGCTCCCCAGCCCAACAATCACCATCATCATCATCATCATCTTCGTCCTCATCGTCGTCCGAAGAGGATGAACCTCCAAGAACCTGCAAACAGGTCCAGCTCTTGGTGGACGATGTCTCTCCTCACTAGAACCGCCGTGCCTCTATAGGCGGTCCCATGAGGATTGACCTCGTCCCGCCTGTAGATGTAGTGTTGGCTTCAGATGCGTCGAAGGTCTTAGTTTCGTCTCTCCAGCAAGATCACCTGGATGTCCTGTTGTTGGGCGACTGTGCGGGTTCATAGATCCTCTGTTGTATCCCGTCCGGGTTCCAATAGAGGAGGCGCAGTTACTCTCCTCTCCGTAATGCCAGGCCAGTAGTGATGCCAGCGCCTTCATTACGGCGGTAATGGGATCTGTCCGGCCCTTATATCGGCCAGGACTTGACTGCCGACCTCGATAGCAATGCCTACCAATTTTTGGATGGCATCCGCTGTCTCGTGGCCGGCTGGTGGTGGTTGTCTTCTGCTGGTATGCGCTGGTACTGGTCTCGGGACGTTGGTATTAATCTCCTTCCTGGAGGTAGAGCGCGCTCTATATGTAGAGCGGGCTCTATTTTCCGATAGAGCCCTTTCCGGCGCTCTACCTATGTTGGTTTCCGTCCTCGTAACCTGCGCCTTGGCGGCTATCTTAACTGACGGTGTCGGGGTAGAGGTGACAGCCTGCGGAGGAGGAGGCTGTTCCTTGCTCTTCTTACGCCTCACCCGCTTCCTCTTCTTAGAGGGTTGACGTTCAATAGCGTCATTAGCGGGGGGCTGGAGAGTCGCCCCGGTGGTTGCCCTTGTTTCTGTGGGTTCCACTGTTTCCATAGGTGTTATTGTGGGTGGGGCTGAATGCCTACCCTTACCTCTTACGGTTGCCTCTCTATTGATTTTATGTCTGTGCCCACTGGCAGCCCCGGATGCCCACCTTCGTGGCTTCTCCGAAGTGAAGTCGGCAATTTCAGCCTATTTTGACGCCCAAGTCAAATTATTTTTTTAGCCGTATTAATAAGTTATTTGACAGATCTAATACATGTATTAGGGTTAAGGAAGAATACATTGAAAAGGAAAAATAGTTTAATTTATTATTTCATTATCCTTCCCTGCCAATCCGCGAACTTTTTGACCTCCCCTCGTATATGACAATTCATATCAACGATATATCAAAAATATGTGTTAAAACAATTTTGTTTCAGAATAATTAACTCAAAGTTCGGCAAAGAGGAAACGAGACCATGCGTGAATATTTATTCAATTTAGGCTGATTTGATGAAGCTATCCATCAAATAAGTTTTAACATTACTGAATATAAACAATTGAACTATTTGTTATTCTATTTTTCCTATACAGTTACAACCTATAAAAGTCCACTGCTGAACATACGCCTCCCCCATACATTGCCTCATAGGGGGGATATTTGCCATAGTTGCTACGCTTGGCAAGCAGGTTGGCAACCGCAGATTTTTTATATTTAGTCGTTATTAGGAAGACTCTGCTGCCCATCGCCTGATTTGATGAATTTTTCCTATGAATAACTTTTATCTGATG
>JAGSMP010003618.1:0-10114 GCA_029286625.1 Parnassius orleans
TTAGTAAATCAGTGGACAAATCTCCCGTTCAATGTGGGGTGGGCATAACGAAATCAAATTTTTACCTCATTGAATTACAGCGCTCTGTATCTTCGTTGGCCTATGCTGTCTCCTGATAAAGCGGTTTTGTATTTATACCAAAGTTGCGAAGGCTTTGAAAGGCCAAAATTGCTGATCAATGATCATGATAACAAAGAGCTTTCTAAACTTGATTCGTCAGGTCGTCAATTTCCAACAGTCATGCCTCACATGCTACCCGGATACGTTTCAGGAGGCATGTGAGGCGAACGGACTGCTCTCGATAAAGTCAATTGTTTTGAGAGCCTGAAAACTTATTGAACCCTGGAAGCAGTTCAGCAGCAACCGCATATTATAGCATCACTCAAAATGTGCGCAGAGTTTATGGTAAATCGGTGCTTAAAAAATGCAATTAGGTAATAGTTGCATTTATGCCAAAGGAATTCGGTTTGCTTGCGTACTACAAAATTTGAAAGCAACCATTTAATCCTGTATCACCTAATTTTGTACAAATAACATTTTTTTTAATTTACAAAGGTTCATAATTGAGCCCTCTATTAGCACAAAGTCATTATAACTTTTGTTTCAAAAGATCTTTCTAAAATAAAAACATACGTCCCGCATCTCGTATTGTCATAGAATTACCCTACGTTACTTGTATTATTATCTACTAGCTTTTTACCCGCGGCTTCGCTCGCGTGGCCTTCAATTTAGAAACATCATTAAATGCTATTTCGCGCCAAATTTAGTAAAATTCGATCACTTTTAGAGTCACTTCGGTGTCTGTGTATCTATGTCAGTTTGTCAAAGATTATTTTTTTTGATTTCCCAGAGACTATTGGACCTAGATGATTGATAGATGATTTTTTACGTGGTAGAGCCATGTTGCAGCTATATTAATAGTATAGTTGTAGCACGAATGGGTCGGCTCGACCGGGGAAGGACCACGCTCTCACAGAATACCAGCGTAAAATAGCAGCTTAATGCTGCTGTGTTTCGTATGGTGAGTGTAGAGAACCGGAGACCCTTTTTACTGGAAAAGAGGCATTCTATCTTAGTCCTCACGGCTGACAACGCATCTACATTTAAATTCGCAAACGAAGATAGATGTAGATGTCTATGGGCCACAGCAACCACTTACCATCAGGTGGACTGTGGGCTCGTTTGTCACCCTTATTCTATAAAAAAAAAAGGAACACGTGAATAAATAAGTTTTTCAGAATTGCATTAATTAATTGCTTTTTACTGGAAATGAGGCATTCCATCTTAGTCCTCACGGGTGACAATGCTTCTGCATTTTGATTTGTAATCAAGGATAGAATGTAGATGTATATGGGCCGCAGCAACCACTTACCATCAGGTGGACTGTGTGCTCGTTTGTCACCCTTATCCAATAAAAAAAAAATCATATGTCTAGAAACATCTACAATTTTTTATATTGGACGTGTCTTCCGATGTATCCTTATGAAAGATAATTTGTCTTGGAATAAAAATTTACTATTATTTTATAATCTTTACATTCATTCATAGTTAAAGTTAATTTAGTTTTAACAAAATAATGATGAATTCATGGTCTTATATGCGATATTTGATTCATATCATTGTTCTCATTTAATATTGATTGACACCATAAAATAGATAGATATTTTGTCTACGTTGGAGTAGATTTCAAATTTTAATAAAACAAATTTTAATAAATCACTTTACATTTTAACTTTTATTAAAGCGGTTTGTATAAAACACATCTTTGGAAGAAAGTTCCATAAAAATTTGCGTAAAAGAACATATTGCTGATGTGAAGCACTGACGCTCCGAGAAGTCTGAAGTATGTCAACACGTTTAGTATCGTCCCAAACATTATATCAGATTTGATAAACAACAAATCCTCGCAATAGAACGCCGAATCCTACCAAGTATGATTCCCGAGGCTATTGAAATTAATAACATCCTAACTTCAAACCCAAACATACTACTGCAAGATACTGTAAGCTCGTCCTGCGTAGATCCGACAAAACATCATTAGTTAAAAGTTGATTGTAGTCTTCGTAAACTATGACACCAGGACGTTAAACAACTCAGCCCCTCCCCCCGTCTCCATGGGTTGTGATAACGATGATGAGTTCTAATCTTTCGAATCTTTGCTACCATTAATATTTACGGTAGTGTGAAAACAAAAAAGTAACATCTCCGAAAATATGAACGAAATAAAAACAGCATAATTGCCCCATTAAAACTAAAAAAGTAGCAGCCTACATACATGTCACTACTGGGCACAGGCCACAGAGCTTTTGGCTAAAAAAAGTGCCATCGCGCGATCACCTCAACTGGGGAACTTCTCAGATATGCAGGTTTTCTTTCACCGCCGAGAACGTGGTAAATTGACACTTCAAATTGCAATTAACATACATAAGTTAAAATATAATAATGCTTATGTACTATGAAATTTACGTCTGGATCAGTGTGATTACCACCTTTGACAAGTAAAATAAAATAAACCTTTGTTTAAGTAAAATCTGCTATCTTTGATATTTAAAGTATTTTTTCGCAACAGCCTGTTCATTTACGTATCTCATGTGAGTTATGAAACAACTGACTGTCACAAAAATCTTGATTTGTCTGATAATATGAAAACTCAAAAATACAAAAATCTTAAATGACAAACTGATTTATAAGTCTCATTAAAGGTATAAAAACTAAAGTAGCAGCTTACATACGTCTCACTACTGTGCACAAGGCTCCTTATTACCTATAGTGTTTGTGGGCAGAAAAGAGTATGCCGCTATCCTTCCACTACTACTCAAACATTTAGGTTTGCCCACGAAGTTATTCTTCACCACTTCACCGGATACGGGGTAAGTCAGCACATAAAATTTCCCACAACAGATTAATTTGTCCTCAAAGGACTCATACACGTTTTGCTCCCTTGCCGTGATGAAATCTCACGGCGAGCTACACGGCTCTCGTATTTGTTTAAATAAAATTCATAAAAACTAAAATAAAGCTTTTATACGATTGTTGACCATATCTACCTAGTAATTAGAAACCCAACGATGCCACGAGCTATTCCATCAAATAGAGATAAAATCACACAGTGCACTTAATTTCCAATTATTTACTAAAGAGCTTCTCCCCTAATCTCAGTTTTGTGTACACAGTACTGGATACTGTGCACACAAAACACACGTGTTGTGTATAACAGTGTTGTTAGCCATTGTGCCAAACGTGGTAATTGTGGTAAATCATCCCGATAATGGCCACCGGTCTAGATATTTTTAAGTGTGACAATTTTTGATGCTGCACGAATAAGTATTCAGTAGCATTCTAAAATTTAATTTTATCAGTTACTAATAATTAGTTTATTTAGCAGAAAGTAGAGGGCGCTATATTACATTAATACTATGAAAGTCAAAACTATACTATCTAGTAATATCAGACATAGAAGGTTGGGGTGCGACTGGCTCAAGAGCCACCCCAAAGCCGGTAACATTTATTGATTATATAAAAAAGGCGTAAAGTGATGTTGATTCTGTTAAAAATCTGTTTCTGTTAAAAAACACGCTATCAGTGCCGCTAGCGGTGAAAAACTATTAGACGATATGACCATATTATCATGAAATAGCAATGTTGTGTTTAGTTATTTAATTTCGTTAAACGATCTCTATTCATTGATTTGGCTAAGCTTTATCATGACATGGTCAACAAAAAGTGATAAATATCATGAGATGACACCATTTCACGAAATAATGATTTAATGAGAATTTTGCAATAATTGCAGGCAGACCAGTATTAATCAGTTTATGTATAAAAAGATATAGTATCAAACGTATGAAAATTGATATGTTTTTTAGTTCAAAAAAATATCAATTTTCATACTTTTGATAGATGTCACTATTATCTATTATTTTTTAAATTTTTATTATTACACTTTTAAAATTAAATAACGATTAAATTAAACGTTAGGATTTTTAAATCATTTTATTAATGTAATTATTTAAACATATAAATGGAAGTTATTTATGTTATTTAATTTATTAGTTACTAAAGGCAAAATATGGGCTTTTTTCATTTGATGATAGATAGCGCTGTTTTGATAATTAAAACGTATATCGTCAGCGGAGTTTTAAATTGTTATGCAAAGGTTATAGTTTTAACCTTTGCATAAATTTATTTTAAAAATTTTATTTACAAATATGATATTTATTTGAAAAAACACCCGTCATCCCACCTATTAACTAACATAATCATATATAAAAGAAAATTAACATCTAAAGGAAGAAAAATACTTAACCTTCTTTTCTAAGTTCCGTAATCGGATAAAAAGTGGCCTATAAGTTGCCCAGGGTAACTAACTATCTACATATAAAATTTAATGGAAATCGGTCCAGTAGTTTTTGCGTGAATCGGTAATACACAGACAGACAGACAGACAGACAGAGAGACAAAAATTCTAAAAACCACTAATTTGGCTTCAGTACCCTTTACTTAGTCCCCTACACTTGTTTTTTAAAGAGTATATTAGAATTACAGACACGATTTTTCTACAGATTTATTATATATGTATAGATATAGATTCTGTGCCTACTTTTTATTTGTAGCTGTACAGAAAATGCTTTCTAATGACTTTATAAGAGGCGATGCGGAAGCAAAAACGAATTAATTTCGGTGGTCTCTGCCTTGCAATCTCGTCACAGTCAAGTGCCTCATTAATCACGACGGAGATTAGAACATAATTTAGATTTTTAATAAAACTCATAAACATTCTTATTACAAAAAGTGATTTATTGATGTAAAACTGCGTATAAAGAAATTTTTAAAGTATGATTTTACCTAAAAATAAAATTTTATTTAAAAGGTTTAAACTATGCTTTAAGAACAGTCCTTTTTTCTAAGGAAGTCTGTTAACCGTGACACTGTAGTCTTCGAAATTTGCTTGAAAATACCATACTTTACAGTTTAGTTCGTATATTTCACGGAACTTCTTTCGTGAAATAAATTTAATATAGAATTATAAACTAAGTATTTTTGTATAATAAGTTATGCTAAGGATAGACTTGTAAACTAAAATAAATTTATTATTTTTATTTTTAAAATACCGTAGTGACCAACATCGAACCAGATTGCTCACACTCTCTAGTATGTAATATATGAAGGCCCTGATCGAAATGGTCAACGGGCAGGCTAGAACCTTGCGGTAAAAATTACGGCGGTTTTACTCGCGGCCCCTTCGTACCTGCTATACTGACGAGCCAAACAGTTATTCGTAAGAGTTTGTCAAAGCAACGAGCCAAATGTTATGTAACACTGGTGCGGTTTTGTGATGACCCACTTAGCTTTACCGGCGAGCCACCAAGACTGCAGTAAAGCTCGGCCGTCAATCAGGGCTTTAATATATATGACACACCTAATGCTGCACCCTATTGAACTATGTATGGGCTAGCATTTCGTTGAAATTATTATTCCGCTATACAATAAATGTCACAAAATTCTTAAGTAATTTCCCTTTGACTTATATAAAGTCAAATCCTAAGAAAAAAATAAAATACTATTCAACGTATCTGATATGTTAAACTTAACGTGTTCAACGAAAAATATTTCAAGATAAAGTTAGTGATTTTACAAAGCTTTGTGGGGGGTTTATGCGGATCATTAAGTTTATCTACGAGCCCATGGAAGATAAATCGTTTCATCCGTCACCGTTCACAAAGGACTTTCACACGTAATAAACACTGGTTATTGTGGACATTGAATAGAAGCGGCCAAATTGGTAAGTAATTTTTTTGGTAATTTCATCTATATTGTTTTAAAAAATGTTAACCAAACAAATTACATACTTGTGAAATGCTTTATTTTATTCCGAACTAGTGACCCGCCCCGGATTCGCCTGGGAAGTATCTATTAATAATTTAAGTCATCATTTAGATTTAAAATAATCATTAATTTCCTTATCGCACGGATATTTGACGGATGGGGGCTAGGCGAGAAAAAGTGAAAATAATTTTCCGTCACGACCCTTTCTATAGTGCGAGCGAGATGGAATAATATCCATTTCCCTCGCACTTTTTCTTATCTTGCCATGAAAGAAATATTATTTTAAATGACGCTTCATTTTAATAGACGCTAGTGATTCATTTATTTGTATTTGTTAATCAATAATATAATACGTTTATCAATAATAATATACTACGAAAGGAACTTCGTTCCAACCGAGTGTTTCACGACACTCACGCATGTTTTTTTTAATAACTTTTCGATTTCAAGAAAAAAGTCACCTAGCTTTTTGGATAAAATATACCCTAGATAGATAGAATAACCATATAGTGGCAGTGTAAGATTATCTACAACCCTATATCGTGTCGTAAGAGGCGACAGAGGGAAACTGAAACAGGAGATAGTCAGCATCTTCCTGAAAACAATACAAAAAAATGCGTGAGTGTCGTGGAACACTCGAACGAAGGAGTTTTTTAATTGTTATTTTGCTGTTATCAGAAAGATGCTGCTGCCCATCACCAGTTTCAATTTCCTCTCTCTTGGGACACCCACGGGACTATATGTGGTAGAGGATATTCTTACACCGTCACCACACGATCAAACAGCTGTGCTCGGAGTTATTTCATAGAATATCTTTTTTCAAAACCCGGTACTTATCCGAATAGATTAGTTAGAAGCAGTGGCAATTTATCGCTCGGAGGACCTTTGGATTTGGCTTGCGATATGTGCAATCTGGGGCAAACTTTACTTGGTGGATGACATAATTCGGTGCGTCAACAGATGCATCCTTAATGATTAGTCATTCGGAAAGGCTTAATTATGTATATTATATATAACTAGTTTAAGCTAGTTGGAACGAAGTTCCTTTCGTAGTATATTATTATTGATAAACGTATTATATTATTGATTGACAAATACAAAAAAGTGCGAGGGAGATGGATATTATTCCATCTCGCTTCCATAAAGCCCCCAAGGGTCGTGATGGAAAACTCTTACACTTTTTTTCGCCTAGTCCCCATCCGCCAAGTCCGTACCGTGCGATAAGGAGCTTCGTTCCAATTATAAAAACTGCGGTTGCCAACCTGCCGAACGTGGAAACTATGGCAAAATCCCCCTGAGAAAAATTCTTTGGGGGAGTCATATGTTCAGTAATGGACTTCTAAATGCTGTAAAGTATAGATGGATAGCCTAGATAACTCCTGGCATTGTTCTCTATCTGTTCGTGAAGTTGCATCATAATCGGTTTAGCCATTTCGATTTTTTTATTGGGACATAAAACAGTTACATATTAATGTTATACAAGACAGTTAATTTATAAAGGAGTGCTTATCGTGTAACCCACACCTATGCCCACTAAGTAATATTATATGCTTGGTCTTAATGTTTAATACAATTGCGCAATTTGTGAAAGTGTAGGTAATTATGTTAATTATTACATAATTTATAAATCATTATAGTCAGCAACTTAGTTATCATTTTTAAACTTTAAAGAAGACAGAGCAAAAATATCACATTCTGTGAAGTGTGTATTATAATTATCTAAGAGGCGGCGGAGAGGTGCCTGCGCTCCAGCGTTTGTTTTACACCTCATGGTGTAACTCAATTTTATTCATATGTATAGATGTTTAGATTAACCAGATTTATTGTGCAGTGGCGGTGTAAGAATATCCCCATTATATATCCCCAAATCATATCTTAGGTGTCGTAAAAGACAACAGAAGAATACAAATCAGTAGATGAGCCGTAGCTTCGTTCTAATAACATCTATCAATAAAAACTGTGTTGCTAAGCGTGGCAACTATGGCAAATTATGTTTTTTTTATTTTGTGATTTTTCGTTATGCTGGCTACTAAACACTAAAAATTAAAAAAGGTATGTTAGTCGATATTTATCCAGGAGTCATCAACCTCAGATCTTGAACAGTATTTTTCATTTTCATAGCATTCCTTAGCATCATTCATTAGCATTTTACATAGACTGGTGGTAACGAATAGTTTCCCACACAGAGTTTCATAAAGAAGAATGTTCTTTTCTTGAAGGTTGTTTTAGTCCAGGGAAATTGTTGATGGTAGCCGATTCCACAAAGAAGACGTGCGACGAAGAAAAGTCACACAATGATGGACCACCAAATATCCAAATAGTGTTGATGATATCGTGAGTTTGATCTGTGCAATGGTAAAATTTAGCGGCTGTAATTAATTATTAATTTTAAAGTGTGATGTGTTTACATTAGTTTTCACTCACCGGTTATTAAAAACTATAATTGATTATAATAATTCACTTTGATAAATAACAACAATTGGACGTTCGAAATAAAACAATTTCGTTGTTGCTCGAGTCTTTGCCGTTTAATTTTTTATTTTATATGCAGTAAGAATGTTTTTTCTATAATATTTCACAAATCGTAGTTTAAAACAAAAGCCCTCATACTTTACCTACTATTGTTTAAAATGGCGTCCTGTTAAAAAAATTAACAGTGAAAATTTTAAGCAATTCATCTAAAACCTTGATACATCGAAAGGACAATATCTACTGATTAATTTAATTAGAAATTAGAATTCAAGCAGTCTCCTTGAGTTTTTAGATAGCTCACATTGCGAAGCGGCGACAGATGACGTGATTCATCACTTTTCGTCTTGACAATGCAATAAATAGGGTGACAAACAAGATTGAGAAAATGTCAACGTAATAAAATACAGTATAGGGACAAATGGCAACATTATTTTATAATGATTTCCTATGTTTACGCGAACACCACAAAGGAAACGGTCCATTTCAGGCCAAGTCTAAGTACACTATACCGTATAAAAGCGAAAAATTCAGGGATTTTATTAAAAATAAAATAAGAGAATAAATCAAACTAAATAACTTATTAAAAATAAAAATGCAATCCCAAGTTTCTAATGGTTTTACAAGATAGCGTCCTTCCAGTCATAAAAAGACGCGGTTAGTCGTAAAATGTCATTTCTGACAAGTGACTTGAGTCATGAAATAATATAGATTTTTATTTATTCCGAACTTGGTCGTGTAGTTGGGAACTCGTGAATGCGTTTATTATGTTTCTTGTGGATTTCTTTGGAATTTGGTTTTTTATTAGGATTTTGGATCTGTTACTACTTGTTTGACTCGGCTTTTGTTTTATGGAATCATAATTTACTTGAGATTTTGATTTCGTAGATATCGGACATCTGTAGAATCACATTTTGAATCAGTAGGCAGGCATATACTAAAGAAAGATGTTTCCTTAAGTTATTGATAAATAGCTATCAATAAATGGATCAATAACTTCATGACAGTTGACAGCTTACATCAAAACGACGTCAATCCTCTATTAGGCTTGCATTTTTTGGTGAGAATAAAATATTAATACCACTGAAATAAAGCCAAATTCGTGGATTTCAAACGACTGCATCCTGGGCCTAGACTTCATGAGGAAGAATTGTTGTGAGATCGATGTTAAGCAAGGTGTTTTGAAATGTGGACATGAGGAACTTTTCGTGGAAGGGCGATACCGGGAATGTGTACAGCCTTAAGAAGATTGTTCTGCCGCCGAGATCGGAAACGATTGTGCCGGTTAGTCTTCCTCGGAATCCTGGGCAAGCTCATCGTTGTGTACTCGTGGAAAGGGTGGACAATGACCTTCCGTGGAAAGTGGCTCGAACCTTGGTCAGAACCACCGACATCCCAAGAGTACGTGTGCTGAACCTTTGTGATCAGGAACAGATTATGGAAAAAGGCACACTGGTTGGTACTTGTGAGGAAGTGGATTGGTTGCGTAGGTGCCAATATCCATCGACTGGGACCCCAGCAAGGATGCACAAACGAGGGTGACCACACTTTAGAAGACTGTCGCAGCGTTCTCTCCCGAATGAAGTGGTCAAGGCGAAGAAGTTGTTACTTAAGTACGCCGATGTTTTCTCGTCAAACGATGCTGACATAGGAAAGACTGGCTTAGTTCAACACAAAATAAACACAGGAGAAGAATTGCCTATCCGTCAGCGCCCAAGAAGATTGCCGGTAGCACGTGAAAAGAAGTGGAAACCATGATTGAGGGAATGGTGAAGGATGGTGTTATTGAACCTTCATCTAGTCCATGGTGTTCACCTGT
>JAGSMP010000362.1:600000-772563 GCA_029286625.1 Parnassius orleans
TTGTTATTTGTTGTTATTATTTCAGAAAAGATATTACATTCTCTAAAGGTACTACTGTAGTAAGCCTTACTTTACGAACACATAATTGAAGCGTGGGAGAGTAAAAGTGTTTTGTGACCTATATAAAGCGTTCGGCTGCATAAATCATGATACACTGTTAAACAAATTTAAGCATTATGGTGTCTCAACAAACACAGCTCTCTCCAAAACCATTAAAAATCAACCTGTCTGACCGTTTGGCATCACTGCTCTTTTAAATTTATATGGTAGAGTCACGCTGCAGTCAACCTTGTAATTGTGTTTAACCATGTAATGGCGGTGTAAAAATATCCACTACCCCATATTATCCCGAGGGTGTCGTAAGAGGCGACAGAGGGAAAATGAAACAGGAGACGAAAGACGGCAACTATGGCAAAATCCACCCAAGAGGCAATCTATGAGGGAGGCCTATGTTCAGCAGTGGCCTTTTATAGGCTGTAATGGATGGATAATGGATGACGCTTCAGCTATAGCACTAATGGCACACATAAGATAATAGTTACTACGTAACTAATGGGTCGGCTCGACTGGAGAATGACCACGCTTTCACAGAATACCAACGTAAAATAGCAGCTTAAAGCTGCTGTATCGTATGGTGAGTGTAGAGAACCGGAAACCCTTTTTACTGGAAACCAGGTATTCCATCTTAGTACTCAGGGGTTAACAAAGCACCTACATTTTGAGTAAATGGACTAGTATCCACTAACCATTAGATGAAGTATGTGCCCGTTTACGACTACTACTTCTAGGGAGTATGTAAGAAAAATGAGCGTCAGTTTAAAGAAGCAAAGTTTTTACAGACGCTCCAATTTATGCTGTTTTCGCGGTTGCTTTATTAAAATATTCATTTTGTAAATGTGTCCGAATTAATTTTGAGTTTATAACTAGCGCTCCCGTGTAGTTTTGGGTAAGAATATCCACTACCCCATATCTTCCCGTGGGTGTCGTAAAAGGCGACAGAGGGAAATTGAAACAGAAGGGCAGCAGCATCATTCTGATAACAGCAAAATAACAATAAAAAAAACTGCGGTTGCCAACCCGCTCGCCAAGCGTGGCAACTATGGCAATATACTCCTCATAACGAAAGTTACAAAAAGCCAAGAATAGCCGGGCCCCCAGTCCCCGGCGACCCCGCTATTCCTGGCTACGGTGGAGGCCATGGTAACGGTGGGGCAGGGACTGCTAAGGATCCCCGGTGGACGTTCGGTTGCCACCTAAGACTGGCAACATACAACGCACGCACCCAGAGGACTGACGAGAAGATCCTGGAGCTGGACGAAAATATAGACAAGTTGCGCTGGGATATTATAGGATTGTTTGAGGTCCGAAGAGAGGGGAAGAACACAGTAATCCTCGAATTCAGCTACTTGTTCTATCTGCTGGAGGGAGACCATCTGTCCCAAGGAGGTGTCGTATTTATCGTCCTCAAGTCTCTCGTTTACAACGTGGTAAAGATTGTGAGTGTGTCGACGAGGGTTGCGTACCTTATACTCACCACACTCGGCACATACCGATGAGAAGGTAGAGAAAATGTATGAGGATATCTCTAAAGCCATGCATTCCTCCAAAACCCACTATACGGTGTTAATGGCAGACTTCAACGCAAAACTAGGCACAAGAAAGAATGGTGAACTGAAGGTAGGGAAATTTGGAATAGGGCAACGTAACCCAAGGTTCGACAAATGAGATTGACTTCATTATGACGACTAGACGGCAACTGTTCAGTGATGTCTCAGTGATCGCGAGGGTGAAAACTGGTAGCAATCACCGAATGATTAGTGGCACACATAATCTAATCGTAAAGTTGGAGAAGTCTCGTCTAATGAAGTCATTTCCATGTCCCACTCTTGCTTTAATCCAAGGTCCCGAATCCTTTCAGTTCGAGTTACAAAACCGTTTTCAGTGCCTAAAAGATTGCAATGCAGTGGACGATATAAATGAGAAGCTTGTGGAAACTGTCCATGCGGTCGAAGTTAAGTTTTGCAAGACCCGCCGCAGATGAACGCAAAAACTCTCCGATCACAATCTTAATCTCATGGTTGTTAGACGGGAAATGAAGCTGCAGTCCTCAGCTGATTTGACAGCATACAGGCAACTGAACAGATGAATCTCCAAATGCATGCGGCGGAACTTTCGCCATTTTAATACTGCTCGTATTTAAGAAGCGTTCGAGTGGAATCAGGGCTCGAAAGTATTAGCCAGAGACCTGTCTACCAGAAAGAGCCAACTATCAAAGCTTAAGACCGGATGTGGCAGCATCGTATCCGGTACACACGAGATTATGAGTGCGATTTTATGGGCGAGAGGTTTATGGGCAGCTGTACACGTCATTGTTGGAGCAAGTGTGAGTAACGATCCAAGAGCAAGTTCCAACTGACACTATTCCGATGATAACCCGTCTGAGCAGAGCAGAGTCAGTCTGAGCGAGATTAGAATGGCTCTCTAGCACCTTCAAAACGGCAAGTCGCCAGGCAAGGATAGAATTACAGCGCAACTTTTGAAAGCGGGTGGAAAACCGGTATTTGAAGTCCTTCAGAAGCTCTTTAATTCTGTCTTCCATGGTGGCACTACTTCGGTAGCGTGGAGCAGATGTGCGGTGGTCTTGTTCTTCAAGAAAGGTAACAACGCTCTCTTGAAGAACTACTGATTTCCCTTCTGAGCCGCGTCTACGTACTGTTTTCGAGAGTCATTACGAATCGTCACGCATGAAAACTCGACGACTTCCGGACTCCCGAAGAATCCGGTTTTCGAAAAGGCTTAAGCACCATAGACCACATACATACCCCTCGGCATATTGTACAGAAGTTTGAGGAGTACAATTTGCCACTATTTTCGGCGTATGTGCACTATGACAAAACTTTTGATTCCGTCGAAATTTGGGCGGTGCTGCAGTCCCTTCAGCGGTGCCTAGTTGACTGTCGGTATAGCGAAGTGCTGAAGTGTTCGTACAGTAGGGCTACGATGGCTATCCGAGTACAGAACCAAAGTACACACGAAGTGTATACACCTCTGCAGTTAAATAGGTACATTTCTGGGTCGTATTGATAAATATAAGATTCATCATCTGTAATAAGGTCGTTAAAACGCTGAGATGAGCTTGTTTAAAAAATTTGAAATTTTTTCTAATCAAATCTATCAAACGTTCAACCGTTTTTAGGTGACATTTAAAATCGGAAAAAAATCATCGCACGAAAATGTTCCTGACACCGATTCATTGTATAATTAATCACAATATTTTAATTGAGCACGTAAGACGAAAATGGGGTTAATTTGAATATGGAACATTCCTATTTTTTAAATATTCGTATTTTCAAAATAAATTATTATTGATCAGTGCCTCATTAAAAAAAAAAATTCCAAAAAATTGTACTTAGCCTGTCGTATTTAGAGTTAATTCTATAATTTTTTTATCATTGTAGGACGTCTACATATTATATATTATGTTCAACGCTGTCGTAATTCAACGTAACTTTATTTTGCGCGATATGAAAGTTTTCTTGCGCGACATCGCTCTTTTTCTTTTACCTCCATATTGCATTTTCTTTGTATCGAATTTATGTTTCATTGTTGGCGACATATCATCCCTATTCTAAGTAGGTAGATAGAGGCTTAACATGTTTGGTATAGGGATAACTGTATTCGTTTATATACTTCTACCTTAATTTCAGTCAGTCAGTCAGTCAGTGTTAGCGATGTGATTACGGAGAATACTTGCAAAGTGTAATAAACTAATTTCAACCCTACTGTTCTTAGCTTCAAGCGGTATTAAACTAAAGGGTCGACGGATAAGTCGAATCCGAGACATTTGGGAGCTTAAATACTATTAAACTTTATGGTTGATAATACTACAAGTGTCTATTGAATTGGTAATGAATTTAACTTAATAACGTACTCAATTGTACTAAATCCATTAAGAGAACATGAGCATGATCGTCATGATCATGAGGGAATGACTAACGTGTATTCGCCTCGTGAGGCAAGGGTAGATTGTCCCTCCCTCCCTCTTATGAAATAATCTATGGGGGAGGCCTATGTTCAACAGAGGACTTTTGATAGATTATATTCAATGGATGAAAAGTGTATAGAGAGAAAGCTAATACAAAATCACTTGATACACTACGTGTTACTTGTTTCTAAAAATTCTATATATCAAGATAGTATACCTATTTGTGTATCAAATCAATACAAACATTGTGTAAACAAGTAACGACATCGAAGTAGGATCAATGCCGAAGGGTATAATACTGTCAAATATTTGCCAGAATGTTTACTGCTGTGAGCAACAAACGAAATATCACAGGGCTTTGCGGTCTACTGCTTCACCATGACAAAGTGAAGCGATTGAGATGCGTAGGACAGATTTTGATCGCTAGGTTTTTTTTTTAATTTTTTGGGGTCTGTGTGATGTCAACTTCTTTACGACATCGAAGTAGGATCAATGCCGAAGGGTATAATACTGTCAAATATTTGCCAGAATGTTCACTGCTGTGAGCAACAAACGAAATAACACAGGGCTTTGCGGCTTACTGCTTCACCATGACACCACGTCCGCGCATTCAGAGCTCACAACAAAGAACTTGCTGGTTAACCTTTTGGGTCATCCTCCTTACAGTCCTGATTTGGCACCGTGTGGCTTCTTGTTATTCCCTTAAGTAAAAATTCAGCTGAAAGGTATACAGTTTTTATAACCAGTAGATGCATTTGCAGACCGTAAAAAAGGCTATCTGAGGCGGACTGGAAAAATTGTTTCCAAAATTGGTTCAGACACAAGAAACTTTGTACAGATGTTTGTTGCGAGTTCTTTGTAAAGATTTAATAATAAGTCTTTATCCATAGAGTTTTTTTTAGTTTCGTACTTTCTGAAGTGGCCCACGTATTTTACTAATAACAAACTTAAGGATACTGTGCATTTCTTACAGAAGTTTATTTGCTGTCTAGTGACGGTGTAAGAGAATCTATTATCCCATTTAATCTCGTGCGTGTCGCAAGAGGCAACTATGGATAATGTAAGAAAAATCTTATGGCTTCCGATAGATGGCGGTATTATCATCTCGTTTACGCCAAACGTAAAATATTCAAACCGGCAACGAGCAGCAGCGTCACAGCGTGGGATGCTGATACTGCGGTTGTCCCTCCGTCTGCCAAGCATAACGATTAAGGCAGTTTATCTTTACAAAGGACTTATGGCCAGCAGTAGACTTTTGGCTGATAAATATGATGACAGAAAATATTGTGCAAAAAAAAGACATCTCATGCACTGATACACTTGTAACACATGCTCTATCCAACAATAGTTGAAGTTAATTAATACAATCAGGCGTTACTTTGCGGAAATATGTTATGTTAAAGATGTTAAAAATAAGTTAGCTTAGAACTATGCGGGGGCTGACTTAGCGGTAAGTCACCGCAGAGTTTTAGAGTTCTATCACCTGAGGATGCCTCGTTTAGAGCGAAACACGAGTCATATTATCGACGGTGGTGTGTCTTTCCTAGTGTAGTGGTGTTGGAAGTAGTGATGCTAGGATTAGTGGTGACGGAGTTAGTGCGCGCAATTGAGGGATTAAATCATGTTATTTCATTACGTGGATCTTAGCTAATTAGTTTTTAACACATTTAATTAAAAGTTGAGGTTTTATGAGGATTATGAAAATATTCACAAGACGAAATTGCAATACTTTTTAACTCCTTTGAACCTTGGCGTAAAAACAAAATCATTTTTTTTTAATTGATTAGATAAAAGATTTATACGTATACCTAGCAGAGATACCATTTCATATAGTGTAAAACTTATGTTATTAATTCATGATATTTTAGGTCATGTTGAGAACACATTTTACAATTTTTTTTTAACTTTTTAAATATTTAAAAAAAAAAAAAAAGTAAAAATGCTCGCGGACACCCTGACCAATGCACACCGAGACATCTTTGAGGTAGGACATGTTTAATGTTTTTTCTAAATGCTGCTTACCTGCTTTACAATTGCGAAACTGAGGTAAAGTTTTCAAACCAAAAACAATCAATAGGGTGTACACCATATTCTACAAGAAGACCTTATTATACAATATTATTTTCGTGTTCCTTTATTTATGAAAGAATGGAATGATGACAAGTTTGTCAGTCTTAAATGTTGTGTATCACGCAAAAGTCGTTGTCATAAGGAAAGTTCTAGACAAAAACATTTTACGAGAGATTCATTTGTTTCAATTTTTGCAAAGTTTTGTATAAAATGCGGCCTTCTTGAAATTCTTTACTTTGTTTGAACTGTTTTTTGGTATAATATAATATAATAATATTGTACCTAACTAGACTACGAACGCGATGAATTTTTTCATGGCATGTTTTTTCCTACAGTTTTTTTCTAAGTTTGGAAAAAGTGAACCATTCTCTTTCTTATTGATTTTCGTAGAATTATTGAAAAACATACTCTTCAAAATAATTAACTTTTGCTCAATAGACGTAAAGAACATATCACTACTTTTCAGGAGAGAAAAAAACGAAATGTCACCTAAGAGAAAAGTGCTGTTTTTATTAAATATATTTAAAATTTGTTCTTGCTTGATAAATTCTTACATAAATTACTTACGACCAAAATGTAAAAAGCAAAATATGACCTTTATAGCCCTAAAAGCTCAGCTTACATGAAAAACCAACTAGAGTAGTAAACACACGTAAATTTCATAAAATAATTAAGTAAATGACTGACATGTTTTAGAATTAAAAGAAGTTAAAAAATTAAAGTCTCGACTTAAGAATTAAATTTTTATTCTTTTGTTTGTAGTCGATTTTACTTTTCATAAAAGTTTTTTTCCACACAGTGAACTAAAATAAATTCTGAAATTAAATATAAAGCGTTCGTTAGAACTACTAATAAATGCCCTGGAACTAAGCAACCATAAAAACATCATTAACTGTGAACAAAGCTATAAGCATAACATATGAAGTCCATTAACATCCTACGCTAATAAAAATAGGTACCTATTATACTATTTACCGAGCTCATGGCTTTTTCTATTCCATTAAACATTGTAAGAGAATTTATGACGTGTTAAAACATAATGTTATACATGTTTAACATTATACATTATTACTTTTAAATAAGCCACAGTAACATAAGAGGCTACAACCGTATTTTTATTAATGAGTTGTCAAGACGCCGCCCATCTCCTGCTTTGTGAAAATGAAAATGGACTGTAATTTCATAGACGCTGGCTGATTCTACCGATACCGTTGTTAGACAACAGTACTCAAGGTCGGACGTACCTGAATATACGAAGGCGGATGTTCCGCACTCGTGTACTGCTCGGGATCCCAGCGACACGGATTTCGATCACCATAATTATCCAATTCAAAGAAGAACTTGCGGCAGAACATATATTTGAGAGCAGCGAAAAAATGTGGTTTTGCTCACGACGCGTGGCGTTGACACTTACTTACTTCGATCACGTGACGAAAGATGTCCATGTTTTAACGGACCAATAGTAAGCAAGAACATCGAACCGCGAAATACACGAACATCCAAAGCCAAAGTAACATTGGTGCAACAGTTGCAGTATTCAGAGCAAATAAACAAACAATTCCGAGTGTTTATTAAACTAGCCGACTCTGCTTACCGCACCGCTCTCGAGCGGTGTTGTTGCCGCGCTCACGTCCCGTACGTTGAGTGCCTCCGCTCGCGCCTTCCGCCTCCCTCACAGTGCAGAGCAGCCGCTCAGAGTTTTTCGCCTTCACTTATTGCTTTGCCTCCTGCCGCCTGGCAGGGAGGTTTTGACCGCTTGTTACTGCTTACTTGTTATTGTTACTTGTTATTTGTTATTTTTATTGTTATTATTTTCTGTTATTGTTTTGTTTATACTGTGTACTACTGTTTCTTGGAAAGATGTCTTTGTTCTTTGAGAACAAGCCCTGTTCTTTGAGAACAGGACAGTCCCCTTACTGTTTAGAATAGAAAGTCATCCCCCAACATGTCCACACCAGACCTTATTAGGTCAACCGTCGCCCTGGTCAGCTGGACAGGCACCGTCAAAACTCGCGTCCCTTGCCTCAGGCATGCGTCCTGGCCCCTGTCGCCCCCATGGCTGCCCCTGCAGACCGACCCACCCATGTCTCACGACGACGCCATGTTCACCCAGAGCGTGCTCAGATTCCTCACGTCCTCCCGGAAGAGGCCCATCACCCCAACTGCTACACATCTAGTAGCAGTTCCGTAGACCTGACGGTACTATGACCGATGAAACCCCCTTCACTGTAGTGAAGTCAAAGCGGCCCAAAGCGCGCCGCTAGAACTGCTCTCTGTCCCGCAGTCCCTGCCGCCACCTCCAGTTCCCGCCGCTGCCTCGCCCCGCAGCTCCACCGCTGCCTCCACCTCCGCAGCCCCGCCGCTGCCGCAGTATCCCTACTGCCGCTCCACCTCCCCGCTCTCCAAGCGCAGCTCGCTGCGAGCCAAACTATTCACAGCCCAACGTATGTCCTAATACACGTACGCGCCTCCCAGAAGAGCGCAAAGTCAGGGCTGTAATCCGCGGTGTCCCACACGAGTTCGCCAACGAGTAATCCTGATACCCTTAAGTCCCAAGGTTTTTGCAGAAGCAGTGCATAAGATGCACAGCAGCAAGGGCAAGAGGTTCGCTTGTTTTGCCAGAATGTTCACTGCTGTGAGCAACAAACGAAATAATACAGGGCTTTGCGGCTACTGCTTCACCATGACACCACGTCCGCGCATTCAGAGCTCACAACAAAGAACTTGCTGGTTAACCTTTTGGGTCATCCTCCTTACAGTCCTAATTAGGCACCGTGTGGCTTCTTGTTATTCCCTTAAGTAAAAATTCAGCTGAAAGGTATACAGTTTTTATAACCAGTAGATGCATTTGCAGACCGTAAAAAAGGCTATCTGAGGCGGACTGGAAAAATTGTTTCCAAAATTGGTTCAGACACAAGAAACTTTGTACAGATGTTTGTTGCGAGTTCTTTGTAAAGATTTAATAATAAGTCTTTATCCATAGAGTTTTTTTTAGTTTCGTACTTTCTGAAGTGGCCCACGTATTTTACTAATAACAAACTTAAGGATACTGTGCATTTCTTACAGAAGTTTATTTGCTGTCTAGTGACGGTGTAAGAGAATCTATTATCCCATTTAATCTCGTGCGTCGCAAGAGGCAACTATGGATAATGTAAGAAAAATCTTATGGCTTCCGATAGATGGCGGTATTATCATCTCGTTTACGCCAAACGTAAAATATTCAAACCGGCAACGAGCAGCAGCGTCACAGCGTGGGATGCTGATACTGCGGTTGTCCCTCCGTCTGCCAAGCATAACGATTAAGGCAGTTTATCTTTACAAAGGACTTATGGCCAGCAGTAGACTTTTGGCTTATAAATATGATGACAGAAAATATTGTGCAAAAAAAAGACATCTCATGCACTGATACACTTGTAACACAAGCTCTATCCAACAATTGTTGAAGTTAATTAATACAATCAGGCGTTACTTTGCGGAAATATGTTATGTTAAAGATGTTAAAAATAAGTTAGCTTAGAACTATGCGGGGGCTGACTTAGCGGTAAGTCACCGCAGAGTTTTAGAGTTCTACTTCACCTGAGGATGCCTCGTTTAGAGGCGAAACACGAGTCATATTATCGACGGTGGTGTGTATTTCCTAGTGTAGTGGTGTTGGAAGTAGTGATGCTAGGATTAGTGGTGACGGAGTTAGTGCGCGCAATTGAGGGATTAAATCATGTTATTTCATTACGTGGATCTTAGCTAATTAGTTTTTAACACATTTAATTAAAAGTTGAGGTTTTATGAGGATTATGAAAATATTCACAAGACGAAATTGCAATACTTTTTAACTCCTTTGAACCTTGGCGTAAAAACAAAATCATTTTTTTTTAATTGATTAGATAAAATTGAATTAAACTACTTTTACGGATTATATCGCGTTTAATTAACTTATTTTATTAATTCCGACGTTTCAGGTGCTTTACAGCACCCATGGTCACGGGGACTGAGGTGATTGACAAGAGCACACACTAAGGATTCATACCATTTTGTTAGTGAGATAAAAGACCTATGTCTTACTGACAATGAAACTATGGTCAGTTTTGATGTTCAGTCTCTGTTTACATGCCTACCTGTTGAAGACTGCATCTCAATTGTAACTAGGAAACTAGAGGAAAACAACATGCCAGCAGAATATGCAGTACTGCTTAGACATTGCCTTACATCTGGCTATCTATTGTGGAAGGAAGAGTTTTACAAGCAAGTAGATGGTGTTGCAATGGGCTCACCGGTATCTCCCATTGTCGCCGATATTTTCATGGAGGACTTTGAGGAGAAAGCCCTGCTTACTGCACCAGTAACTCCAAAGTTCTACAAGCGGTACGTAGACGATACTTTCACAATTTTACCATCAGACAAAGTAACTGCATTTTTAGAACATCTTAATTCCATAAACTCTAAAATTCAATTTACTATGGAGTTAGAGGCAAATAATTCTTTAGCTTTCCTAGATGTATTAGTCATTCGAAATCCTAACAACACCATAGGTCACACCTTGTATAGAAAAAGACCCATACAAACAGATATTTAAATGGTTAATCCCACCATCATCCTTCACAGTTGGCTACCGTGGGCAAATCTTTGTTACAGAGAGCACGAGGATCTGTGACAGCAAACACCTGGCCGCCGAGCTTCAGCACGTCAAGCAGGTTCTGCACGACAACAAGCTTCGGGTCCCGCGCCTACGTCACAGTGACCGAGTGAAGCCGGCCACGGTCGAGCGTGTGCTGCTGTACTACCATATGTCAGAGGTGTCACAGACAAGATTGGCTACATCTTGAAGAGCAGCTTCTAAGAACATTCTTCGCCGCCGAAGAAGATTAGTCAGTTCTACCATCCGTCAAGTGCAATATTCCTCTACAAGATGCAGGAGTGTACAAGCTTGATTGTGAATGTGGTCTCTCATATAGGGCAAACAAAACGATCTATTAAACCCGCGTAAAAGAACACATAGCTGACGTGAAGCACCAACGTTCCGGGAAGTCTGCAGTTTGTGATCATATCCTAGACGGCCCCGCCATTACATTAGATTTGATAAACCACAGATTCTCGCGAAAGAACATCGATTCCTGCCAAGGATGATATGAGGCTATTGAAATTAAAAACACCCTAATTTCAATAGAGAGGGAGGTTGGTATTACCACCTGCTTGGGATCCTGTAATTAATAAAATTAAACTAAACCCAAGCATACCACTGCAAGACTTCAAGACACAGTTAGTTCATTCTGCGTAGATCGGACCAAAATTAATAATTAAAAAAGCTGAAGGTACCCCGGATTAACTTTGACATTGGGACGTCAATCACCTCAGTCCCCCGTGACCATGGGTGCTGTAAAGCACCCGAAACGTCGGGAATTAAACGCGATATAATCCGTAAAAGTAGTTTAATTCAATGTGTAGTGTTCGCGTAAATATAAGAAATCATTATGATTAGATAAAAGATTTATACGTATACCTAGCAGAGATACCATTTCATATAGTGTAAAACTTATGTTAATAATAAGGCTTATTATATTTTAGGTCATGTTGAGAACACATTTTACAATTTTTTTTTACTTTTTAAATATTAAAAAAAAAAAAGTAAAAATGCTCGCGGACACCCTGACCAATGCACACCGAGACATCTTTGAGGTAGGACATACCTACGTTTTTTTTTCTAAAATGCTGCTTACCTGCTTTACAATTGCGAAAGCGAGGTAAAGTTTTCAAACCAAAAAACAAATTGGTCAGGGTGTACACCATTCTACAAGAAGACCTTATTATACAATATTATTTTCGTGTTCCTTTATTTATGAAAGAATGGAATGATGACAAGTTTGTCAGTCTTAAATGTTGTGTATCACGCAAAAGTCGTTGTCATAAGGAAAGTTCTAGACAAAAACATTTTACGAGAGATTCATTTGTTTCAATTTTTGCAAAGTTTTGTATAAAATGCGGCCTTCTTGCAATTCTTTACTTTGTTTGAACTGTTTTTTGGTATAATATAATATAATAATATTGTACCTAACTAGACTACGAACGCGATGAATTTTTTCATGGCATGTTTTTTCCTACAGTTTTTTTCTAAGTTTTCTAAGTCTTTCTTATTGATTTTCGTAGAATTATTGAAAAACATACTCTTCAAAATAATTAACTTTTGCTCAATAGACGTAAAGAACATATCACTACTTTTCAGGAGAGAAAAAAACGAAATGTCACCTAAGAGAAAAGTGCTGTTTTTATTAAATATATTTAAAATTTGTTCTTGCTTGATAAATTCTTACATAAATTACTTTTACGACCAAAAATGTAGCAAAATATGACCTTTATAGCCCTAAAAGCTCAGCTTGCGCGAAAAAACTAACTAGAGTAGTAAACACAACGTAAAATTTCATAAAATAATTGAAGTAAATGACTGACATGTTTTAGAATTAAAAAAAAGAAGTTAAAAAAAATTAAAGCCTCGACTTAAGAATTAAATTTTTTTTATTCTTTTTGTTTGTAGTCGGATTTTACTTTTTCATAAAAGTTTTTTTTTCCACACAGTGAACTAAAAATAAATTCTGAAATTAAATATATAAAGCTATGTTCGTTAGAACTACTAATAAATACCCTTGGAACTAAGCAAACTTTTATTAAAAACATCATTAACCGTGAACAAAGCTATAAGCATAAGCATATGAAGTTCATTAACATCCTACGCTAATGTAAAAATAGGTACCTATTATACTATTTTACCGAGATCATGGCTTTTTCTATTCCATTAAACATTGTAAAAGAATTTATGACGTGTTAAAATATAATGTTATACATGTTTAACATTATACACATTACTTTTAAATAAGCCACAGTAACATAAGAGGCTTGGCAACCGTATTTTTTATTATTTTGAGCTGTTGTCAGGAAGACGCTGCTGCCCATCTCCTGCTTTGGTGAAAAATGGAAAATGGACTGTAATTTACATAGACGCTGGCTGATTCTACTCGATACTGTTGATTACACAATAGTACTAAGGTCGGACGTACCTGAATATACGAAGGCGGATGCTCCTGCACTCGTGTACTGCTTCGGGGATCCCAGCGACACGGATTTCGATCACTCATAATTATCCAATTCAAAGAAGAACTTGCGGCAGAACATATATTTGAGAGCAGCGAAAAAATGTGGTTTTGCTCACGACGCGTGGCGTTGACACTTACTTACTTCGATCACGTGACGAAAAGATGTCCATAGTTTTAACGGACCAATAGTAAGCAAGAACATCGAACCGCGAAATACACGAACATCCAGCCAAAGTAACATTGGTGTAACAGTTGCGAGTATTCAGAGCAAATAAACAAACAAATTTCGAGTGTTTATTAAACTAGCCGAACAAGCTTCATTTCCCTCTTTCACCTTTAACGCCACCCACGGTATGATATGGGAGTGCTTTTTCATATGTTGCAACTATTTTTTTTTTATAGGATAAGGGTGAAAAACGAGCGCGCAGTCCACCTGATGGTAAGTGGTTGCTGCGGCCCATAGACATCTACATCTATCCTCGATTACAAATCAAAATTCAGATGCGTTGTCACCCGTGAGGACTAAGATGGAATGCCTCTTTTTCAGTAAAAGGGGTCTCCGGTTCTCTATACTCAGCACACGAAACACAGCAGCGTTAAGCTGCTATTTTACGCTGGTATTCTGTGAGAGCGTGGTCCTTCCCCGGTCGAGCCGACCCATGCGTGCTACAACTACACAGCGCAATCTTAATATTAATCTATATTTTTTGGAATAATTACCGGATATATCATCATCGTCATCAAGCACTGCTACTTGGCGGCAGAAATAAGAGAAAAGTAA
This sequence comes from Parnassius orleans, assembly GCA_029286625.1. Classification (NCBI taxonomy): domain Eukaryota; kingdom Metazoa; phylum Arthropoda; class Insecta; order Lepidoptera; family Papilionidae; genus Parnassius; species Parnassius orleans. The sequence continues at coordinate 613,916 of JAGSMP010000362.1, forward strand.
GGTGAGTGGGACCACACACCTTATAGTAAGTAGATGTCTAGCCTAATGACACATAAAACACACATCTTCAATTAAGAATCAAAATGTAATCACGTTGTTGAGGACTACGATATAATACCTATTGTATAAGTATTCCGTGAGAGCGTGGTCCGTCCCCGGTTATAAAACAGCTGCAGGGTGGTTCTATCACATTAATATCTACCACGTCATTATATACTTTATATTAATATTTTAGACTAATTTAAAAAACAGCAACTGACGCTTTATAGGGTTAATATAATGCTTGAAACTCAACTCAGCTCAGCTGAGTTACGAGTATTTAATGTGATAGTGTATGCAGTTGAAACGAACATTTATCTTCGTGAACATACAACTTTACGGTACATTTTGCTAGAGAGCGTTAAATAGTTATACTAATTTTATATTTTTATATACACCGTATAATTTATACTTACATTTACAGATGGCCTTATGTTAACAATAATTTAATTTGAAAACTTTTCATTCATATATAGCATGGCGACTGCTCAAAATTTACCATCTGAGACTCTGTCACCACTTATTAACAGGTGAAATTCTAAAATTTGGCATGGGCTAATTGATCGGCGGTAACATGCGCAACCCTTTCGGTGTTATACAACATACATTTCGGAGAGTTCGATAATCAGACTCAGACGCTCGGTTATTCTCAATCCATTTGTTGTCGACATACCACGCATTAACACCAAACGGTTTGCTTCCTCCTTCGTAATTTATCCAGCAAAAAGTGGAATAATTTGCCAGAATTTGTCTGTTTATTTGTCTTTTCATCCGATTACAATGCGAGTGTTTTTAAGGCAAGAGTGAATACGCTTTTCTTAAGCTAAATCAGTGCATTTTAACATCATCATTTACATCACAACTTGATGGTATAAATGTTGCTGGTGATGATGGTAAAACGCTTTCTAAGTTGGTATAGTAGTAAAGCGCTTATAATAGTGAAAAAAGTGAAACATTCCGCAAGAGAGAAATAGAGAGATTCATTCATCTCTTTATTAACTTTATTGCTTTGAATAAAACTAATTTCACGGATATTATCGAGTGTTTAACTTAATTTACGCTTATTTTTAACTGCCGAGGTATATTGTGCTTTACATCACCTGTGGTAATGTTGGAACTTCAAAATAAATTTAAAAATGAATTAATATTTAACGCAACAAAATCCGTTCCATTTGTTTTATTCTATGTGTGGTATTCTTATAAATATAAGAAATCTATTCAATTGCTTTTTATGACTGCCTATATCAAAGTCTGGAAAAGATCACATTCGTAGATTCTTCTACTAAATGATTTAATGCCCAAATAAATTATATTTTGAATTCGTACGAAAAACACTAGTCTTAAGAGCTGTTATTTTTTTTATCAAACAGTTAAAGGCCAAAAATGGACCCTTTCCATTTTATGGATGATTTTAATGCCTAACGTTTTATGTTTGCCGTGTAATGATACGAGTACTGTTAGAAAATCTACTACCCCATATTAGCGATGGGTGTTGTGAAAGGCGACAGAGGTAAACTGAAACAGGAGATGGACTGCAGCATCTTGCTTATAGCAGCTCAAAATAATTAAAAACTGTGATTGCTAGGCGGATAGGTATCCGTAGTTTTTAGTGGCAGACAGTGCCAGGTGTGGCAACTACGGTACGGTACGTATACCCCCTATGAAGCAATGTATGAGACTTTTGACATCATTTAGTCCAATAGGATATCTAAAGAGAGCTACACATTAGACCAGGGCTTCATGACTTTACCAAATCTAACTAAAAATAAACGTCTATTAACATTACTTTCATATAAATACCTACAAAACAGTTGTACGAATTATCGTTACCTTGTAACTATAATGATGGAAAAACGTCATCAGTTCGTGGTAATTATACAACGATAAACGAACGAACAACGATAGAGCACGGAATCACCGCACCGGCATCAATAAAATTGTTAGTTGCAATTTTAAGAGTTCATTAACACTGTCACATTTAGTACGCAGTTTCGCCCGCAAAAAAGTCAAATCGCAACAGCTATAAAATAAAGTTAACGATTAACGTTAAATTGATTGATAACTAGCGATCGCATCTATTAATGTCGCGACATTTAGATTCAAGATAGTCAAAGAACATTTATTTTATCAATTTCTTGTTTTTGTAAAAAAAATGTCACCAAGCTTTTCGGCTTAAAATATAGCCTACATTACTCCTAGAATTGCTCTCTATCTTTTCGTGAAGTTTCATTGCGATTGGTTCAGCCATTCTGAAGATTAGCACGAACAGAAAAACAGACAAAAATGTTAAAAATGATTATGCATGTCTTAATGACATGCAAATAACACACTAAGCTTTATATTATATTTCGATATTACAGAAAGACATTCCAATTTTATTTATATATTTATGTATAGAATATTACGTAAAGTTACTTAGATTTACCTAAAACACGTTGACTGATTAACGTTAAATCATTTACATTACGAGTAGCTCCAACGTTAACATTGTTTGGCATTGGTAACGACACCAATTTTACTGATATTTCAATCAATGACCCATATAAGACCTTCACACTTGCAGTGCCGATATCTATCACGTCTGATAGATTTTCCGTGGGTCATCATGTAGATCAGGTTGACATTTGCAAATTCCCTCTCACGTAAACTTTTGTTACCTATATAATAAATAAATAGAAAGAAAACAAATGCAATTTCGGTCACGGCGACCACTCTCAACGGTGACTATGTATTTGCGCAAGATAGGATTATATTGCCCAGGTGTATGCGCAAGCACAGGTGTACTCTCTATTTTTTTGTGACCTATTATAGTAATTTATAATGGAAAAAATTGGTCTTAAAGTTATAATTGACAAATAGATATAGAAATAGAATGTTTTTATTCAATATTTATTATAAGACATACTTGAAAGTCATTCTTATGTATAATTTTCCACTGCTTTGAAAAAACCCCAGTCCTGGGAAGAATCAGCAAACCCAATTGAACATTTTTTATACAGCTTCGTCTAGTATAAATATACCAGACATAGCTGGGTAGTGACCCCTTCATTCCCAAGAGCTAATAACATCCACAAATTCCTTAATATTACAATAACCCTTTTTATACAATCTCAAAGATATTTTACTCTAAGCGGTGAAAAATTTTTGTCTATTTTCTGAGATTATATTGCTCCAATAATGAATTACTGATAAAGTCGAGTAACTAGCACTACAAGCATGTGTCTTTTTCAAGTATTCAAAGAATTTATATCAGGTTTTCATAAATGTATTGCGAGGCCAAAGTTAATATACTTATATATTTTTTTTTTATATGATAGGGTGACAAACGAGCACACAGTCCACCTGATGGTAAGTGGTTGCTGTGACCCATAGACATCTACATCTATCTTCAATAAAGAATCAAAATGCAGATGTGTTGTCACCCGTGAGGACTAAGATGGAATGCCTCTATTCCAGTAAAAAGGGTCTCCGGTTCTCTACACTCACCATACGAAACACAGCAGCATTAAGCTGCTATTTTACGCTGGTATTCTGTGAGAGCGTGGTCCTTCCCCGGTCGAGCCAACCCATTCGTACTACAGCTATACTACTAATATAGCTGCAGCATGGCTCTACCACGTAAAAATATATATATATATATTTACTTAAACGTCTGTCTTAGAGACTTCTTAGGTTTTAAATCGTAGATTTCTCTTAAGGCCCTCTTCTGTAAAACAAATATAAATTCAATGTCAGTCACGTACTGGGAATATGGATTCTAGTTTACTATTCTTAGTCGACATCGAAACAGGAGGATGTCCTCAGTTCGACTGGGTGTTGTTTTTTGTATGTTTGTTACGCCATATCTTCCTCAAAGGTGAACCGATGTTGATGATTGTTCTTTTATGTAAATAGGTTATACTTTAGGCGTGGTCCCATATAAATTTGAGGAAAAAAGGGGTACCCCTTAAGAATGAATCAAAGGGGATGAATTTTTAATGTAACTAAGACGTCATTCTATTCGTATCCTGGAGCTTTTGTATTCTTTAGACCACTCAAAAGTGTCAAAAATTAAACTTTTAAAAGCTAACTTCAAATAACTAACGGAAATTAATTGATTACCACTTAATAACCTGCGAAGTCGGGGCTATATTTCTTCTACACACTATGTTTGTTTAATAGTGTAAGGGTGACAAGGGGGCACACAGTCCATCTGATGGTAAGTGGATGCTGTGGACCATTGACAGCTAAATTTATCCTTGATTAAGAATCAAAATGCAGATGTGCTGTCACCCCTGATGACTAAGATAGAGCTAGCAGCTCGGGGATGTTGAAAACTTTTTATAAACCTCCTTAGGCTAAACCGCAGCTGCGTTGTTAAAAGTAAGTTTTGATATACGATACAATTTATTCTACTTAGAGGTGCTCGTTGCTCTATATTTTTTTGTTTTGTTACATTTATATACGTTGTATTTGGTTCCTGGCTATATAAGTAAGGAAATTGATGTAGTAAATAGTATAGTAATTAGTATTTTTAATTCTTATTTTTGCCGTGTAGTGGCGGCGTAAGAGAATTCACCACCTCATATCATGATATAGGCGTCAGAGGGAATCTGAAACAGGAGATGATCGGCAGCATTTTTCTCATAAAAATAATTAAAAAATACGGTTGGCAACCTACCTGCCAAGCCATGCCTATGATTGCCTCTTTTCTCGATTGTGTGACAAATGAACTATCAGCACAAATAGACTGTTAGGTAAGTGGTTAGTGCAGCCCTTGAACACCTATTTTCCATTATATTATATTCTGCCTTGGAGTCCGCTTGTGTAGGTACCACCTTTTTACCAATTTCTGCCTCCAAATAGCAGAGCTTATACTACTGTGTTCCGCGGTAATTATAGGTTGTGAGGCATTTCATCTTAGACCTTAGAGGGAATCTTACCACCTATTATTTGGAACACACAGAAAAAAAATTTTAGCTTAAGCCTAAGGGTTCCGTCCAAAGCGTTTGGCAGAGCTTGCGGCATGGCGGTGTATTTCTCATACAACTTGAGCGATCGCCACTCAAGAAGGACAGTGCAATAGGTACAGCAAAGGAGGGAATAATTTACCAGCAGTTATCTTTCCACCCGATTTCAATGTGGGTGTCTTCAAGGCAAGGGTGAGTAGGCTTTTGTTAAGCTAAGTCAGTGGTGTTTTACTATCTTCGGCTGCAACACCACTTACCATCGGGTGGGATGGAAAATACAGCAGCATGTGTTTGTCACCTAAGTAATAGCTGTCGTAAAAATTAAAAGAAAACATTTTGTAACTTTAAAAGTAACAGTCCATATTTAAATTACCTAAGGAAAAATGTATGTATAGTTGCAATAAAACCCTAACTCCAATATTATGCACGGTCCTGACACACCTCTCTCGCCTCATTTACATCCATATAACTACGCATACATACTCGTTGGTTAATGGTGGTCTTAATCTGGCCCATCTTCAATAAATCGCCAATTTGGTTGATAAACTTTCGTCTATGGCGCCCCTTCTCGACTAATCCTTTCACTTCTGCAACATAAATTTGCTTTGTCTCTCTTTCCTCGTTCATTCTTTCCACATGACCAAACCACCGAAGCATTTCTTCCATCACACAATTTCTCCTCTTCCTTATTATCTTTTAAATTCAAAATGCGTTGTAATGCTTTATTTTAAGTGATTTTCATTCATAAATATAAAACTTACTATTTTACGCACGTACACATTTGTACGAGTCACTCGGTAAGGTACTTTGTCACGCATCTCCCCCGCGCTTCCCTTCTATTTACCGTTACACCGCTAAGTACCTACGTCCGCTCGCCCGGCCGACAGCTGACAGTGTTGATCGTGACCTCATTATGTACGCTTCGTTACCAATGACTTAACGAAAATATTCGAACCGCGGATACTATGAAACTATAAAATGGTGCGACATTACATTTTAAGCAATAAAAGTTTATGTGGTGCGCAAAGATTATACGAAAATAAGTCTTTGCTACGGTAAGAAATTAACGAACGTGTGAAGTACCAATCGAAGAACAATTGACAGCTAATCAAACTATTCAAGTACAGTGAGAGAAAACTTAAAAAGTGAGTATGAAGATAGGTGGATTGCGCACGGAGGTCCTATACTTTGGTCTGCAAACTCGCAGGATCTTTCACCAATAGTCTTTTATCTGTGTATAAAATCGTGTTTACGTCCAAGAGGTCCAAATTTATGAATACCGCTACAATAAAATTATTGCTGCGTTTACGGAAGTTAAAAGTGCTCAAGAACAGGTAGTAAGTGTAATTATTTTTTAAGAAAACCTGCTCGTCTATGCATAAAGAAGCTGATCGACCGTTGAGCTGAGAGCTGATCGACCGTTCGGCAATCTTCGGAAGTCCTCGGCTGCGCTTCAGCAAAGGGCTAAGATTTTCTCGCCTCGCCAGTCTTTTTTTTTACATAGGGAAATGCCTACGCATACCCGCCTCGCGGGGACAAGGACGGGTTATGTCGGACTCGCACCGACTAAAAACACATGGTGTTCCACCTTCGCTGCATATTGGCAGGGCCACGGGAACGATTTCGCACACATCCGCGGCCCCACCAGTGCCGGCCGCACATGGCAGACCCTTCTCAGGGAAGGACCTCTCCTCCCCATTCTCCTTCTCAGGCAAGGCGCACCAGGAATACAAGGCACGTCCCCCTCCATGGCCTCCAACTCCACCTGCGTAACGGGCCCCCCCGAGTCCGATACGTGGAGGCCATGGGGCCAGGAAAATAAGTAGCACCCGCTTTCCCGACCCCAGCGGCGGATCTGGTCTCTGGCTCCGCCGCTAACCAAGTTTCGGCCGCGGAGGGTAGGGAGAGCGGTGCCTTGCAATACCGACACTCCTCTCCCCCCGCGACTCCACCACCACCGCATCAACGGTGCGGCACCATCAGAGTTGCGGAGGATAGGGCGAGTGGCGCATCGCCATACCAACACTCCTCTTCCTCCGCGACTCCACCTCGGCTGCAGCGGTAGGGGGAGAAGACACCCCTCTCGCCGCAGCCCACCGACACACATCCGAAGTGGGCTCGGCAAGCCCACTTCGGATTGGCCACCACGGGCCGGCCCTACACCACGGGCCAGCCAAGGGGTTCCTCTTTGTTCACCACGGGTGAACATGCCACGGCTATTAAGCCCCCCCCCCCTCCACCACGACAAGGTGGGAACCCGTTCAGGTGGGCGATATTCAGCCATCTACCTCAGCATCATCGCAAACTAATAGAGTAGGTCGCTGCTACGAATTCGGAAGATCGCACAATAAAAGTACGCACCGATCGTGCACTGCATGTCGCAAATTCGTTTGTCCGGGTCATCACAAGTGCATATTTTGTTCCTCTTGTTTAGAAACCAAGGATCGGACGGTCCGATAGACTCGCCAGTCTATCCGACCGTCCGAAACCGTAAGGCCACTCATTCGCGCTTCAATCTGCTACTTTGAATTTACGTTGTTAATAAACGGTTATTTAATATGATGATTCCATTTTGAGATACCCCTACCGATTGTGCGTGGCGTCTTAGCGCATAGCGTTATGATACGTCGGCTATCTTTCGGATTAGGGTGTGTTTGGTAGTACTTTTAAGTGCAGCAAGCATACTCAGCTCCATGTCTTAGTGCAAAAGCGCTATGATATGCGAATTTTTGGCTACTGTCGTCTTCGTAGCATGCGATTATGATATTACATTAGTGCTATTTTTAGTTAACAAGAGTACCAATGTTGTTACCAAAGTCGGATTATAATATATGGGTCATAGGGATATAGGGATCATGTGGGTGCGTTGTGAGGGGGCGCCATCCGTATGATAGTTGCATTGATGCTTACTGCTACTTGCGGTATTGCGTCTTGTGATGTATCTGCGGATATGCTGCGCTATGCTATGCTATCGTTTTGGTCGATGGATGTATGCGGGTGGTAATATCTGATTGGATTGTATGGGGGACCTTGGGATGGTGTAAGCCCGACGATATTCGTTTTAATGCTAGTTGCGTTGTGCAGCTGTGCGTCTCTGCGATGGTTGTTTGGCGGGTCGCTATTCGCAATAGCTTTGCCCAAGTTGGGTCCCTTCATTATGGGGCTGCAGACTGTCTGAACTCCGTTATTTTTTATATAACAACATAATAATATATCTCTGTAAATTTTCCACCCTAGAATGATTGACGGCAACTTGTTGGTGGGTTAGACAAACATTATCGAAAAATGCATTTACTCAACGTCAGTGACACCAACCCTTTCTGATGGCGAATTATTATAACTGCCTTTTGGCTATATCTGCCGTTGTATTTATTGGTGCGGATGGTAGCTAGTGGGGGACTCTGAGAAGACTCTAAAGGCTGCGGCCGAAAGCCGCTCAACGTGTGATCCCTTGAGGTGAGCAATAGACTCATGACACGTTCTGCGGCTAGTAGCCGTGCTGATCATGCAATTGGTGGTGATGCCATACACTTACATCACGTCTGCGGGGCGGCGGTCTGGCAGGTGGCGGCGCTCACGGAGTACTTTTTATGGCCAGTGTGACTATTATTCGACGTATTGCCTAAACCGTGTGACGTACATGGCTAGATTTGATCGTATTCTGTATGGCGTTTACACGTATTGACATGCGCGACTTCGGTCGATGTTTGTGCTTAAACACTACCAAGGAGCCAAGCCCTCTTTTACAGGTTCACCAGTTATTTTGCTGTGGACTACGGTCCAGTTCCTAACTTAACGTCCCTCTTCGGGGGAGGGCGTTGGTTCGTTGGCCTCTCACCGCACATGGCGTGTGTGAAGCCGTGTGCCTCCCCCACATTTGTTTTAAATGTAGGGAGCGAAAGCCCTTTTATAGGGTATTTTATATAAATATTGTGAACCTTTTCGATGCAGTAAGGGATTCATTAATAAGGAATTGACTGATGTAAGCCTGATACAAGTGGAATAGGGACTATTTAAAGTTTTTAATCTACTTTCTTCGTGAACAGTGTTCTTTAGCTTTAAATAATTATAAGGCACTACTAACAGCTTTCGACTGCTCTGGTGAATATTCATTCTTCCAAGAGACACCTAACTAGAAACTAAGTTACTAAACAAACACAACATAAATAAGGGCCCTAAATAAGGCGATCACGACATAAATTTTTTTTGGCGTGCAGTTTCGCGGTCACTTGGAAGAGAAGGCCAAATTGGCCTCTAAAAAGCTTGGCGTGCTCAGCAGAGCAGGACAGTATTTCATGCCGGCACAACGCCTGCAACTTTACAAGGCGCAGGTTCGGCCTCACATGAATACTTTTCCATCTCTGGGCTGGGGCTCCCAGTGCCAGCTCCTTCCACTTGACCGCATCCAGCGCAGGCGGCTCGAATCGTCGACGACCGAGTCCTTTCCGATCAACTCGATTCATTGGCGCTGCGAAGAGATGTTGCATCTCCTTGCATTTTCTTTCGCATTTACCACGGGGAGTGCATTAATCCCAGCCACCAAATTTCACGAACGCACATCGCGGCAGAACTCCCGATACCATCCACACCATCTGGATGATTGGCGGTCCACCACTGTGCGATTTAGAAGATGTTTTCTTCCTCGCACAACTTCCTTGTGGAATAGTTTACCACCAGCGATTTTTCCGGACCGATACGACTTAGGGATCTGCAAGAAAAAAGCCTACTTCTCTGGTTCCCCTGGTGTTGCAGTTGTTCATGGGCGGCGGTAGTTACTTACCATCGGGTGAGCCGCAAGCTCGTTTGCCCCCTCTCCTATAAAAAAAAAATATAACAAACGACCTATTATTAAACCTTTAGAAAGATCCTTGAGAAGATCAATATATGTTTATTATCCTTTTATAGGCGGCCATATTTATTTCTTGTGGGGGAACGTTACACTTGGATAGATATAAATATTTATGGGCCACATTATATAGATATCAAACATACACTTACCATCAGACTGTGTACTCGTTTGTCACCCTATTCTATAAAGAAAATCTGTCGCCAGTTTTACGAAGCTTGTACTTTTGCACAGCAAGCTTAATTTAATTCTTCATCGGCATTAAGATAATATTATCTATGTTCCTCAATAGTAAGTTGTCAAAACATTTAAATATAATTATACGAAATGAATTATTTATTAGTAGCAAAATTTTACCTTCGGAACCTACAAAGCTAAAACTTCAGCAATCACTTAACTGGATCATTTTGTCAAATTATAATATCTACAAATATTTAATATTAATAACATTTTATTCTACAAGTTTGTAGAATTGCGAATAGAAAATAATATTAGAGTACACATTTGATATTATCTTCAATTTAAGTGTTGGGGTCCAGCGTTTTGGATTCACATCGGGTTGTTCGATAAAATTATTTGACACTTCAAACAACATATTCGGATTTCACATATTTAAAAAAAATTCAATCGTAATAATAATCACCGCAATTATTTGTAACTATTTCCCAACGTACTGGCAGTTCTAGAAATAAAGCTTTTCTCACACGAAAAGATAAAAAAAAACATCGAGTACACATTTGATATCGACAAATAATTTAAAGTGTTTCCCGTAATTTATGCTTCATAGCTCAGAACGCAGCTAAGTTTTGCAGTCAAGAAACTGGAGAAAAACCTAAAAGTGTCTTAGAATTGTTTGAACAACTCATTATTCTTCATTTTCGGTCGTCACAACTTAGTTCGTCAGTTGCAAGACACATCAAGTAAAGGTGAGATTACCATTTGTAGAAACAGTTGGAAAATAAATATTAGAATAGTTTTTCTAAGTCATTATTTAGTAAAACTTATCGTAAGCCGTATTGTTAAGACACCATATTGTAAAGACATCACTAGATGTGAACAAAATCTGATTAAACGACTGTGACCGAGATTCGCCCGAAAGGCACTTTACGTGGTAGAGCCACGCTGTGGCAAATTATGGCTGTAGGTGGAATGGGTTAGCTCGACTGAAGAAGGACCGTGCTCGCACGGAATACCAGTAGAATATATCCGCATAATACGGCTGTGTTTCTTTTGGTGAGTGACGAGATCTGAATACATTGACAACGAAGCATTTTATCTTAGTCCTATCGTCGGTGACTAGTCATTTTGATTCATTATATTAAGTATATATAAACCGCAGTATCCACTTACCATCATATGAACATAAAAAATATAATATGAAAATAAAAGTAACCTGCAGCGGACTAATAACAAACAAATGAAATCAAAAGTCAACTATCAAAGTAAAAGCTAATTCTCGTTGCAAATTAAAATACTTGTTTGTAAATAAATTAATCAGTCTAAATTATACGCGTTTGTCCTTAATCGCTTTCAATTTACCTGAACCGTAAATCCTGTTTAAATCTTTCATTCATCTGAGCTTAACAGAAAATTCAATCTTATTCACATTTAAGAAAAAGAAGAAGAAATTATTACTTTTAAATATTTGTACCAAAACCATCAAAAACAGTAATAGCCTTGATTTTATTGGACATTTATAATTTATTTACGGGAATGTTCTACCCACGGCATGCCATGCATTGAATGAAAGAAAATTTTCTGATTTTATCGCTATATATAAACTAATTTCGTAAACCTGACTGTTTTAACCCATAAAATTATATAATTTAAGACTAACGGTACTTCAAGTTAAATAAAGCATCTCGACTTTACTTTAAAACAAACGAAATATCGGTATTTCAAAATAAATTAATATATAGGTACGTAATAAAACTCAAAAAAGAACCAAGTGCCGAGTAGTGGCGGTTACAAAATAATTGACTACCCTATTTCACCCCATGGTTTTCGTAAGAGGCAGGGGAAAACAGCAGCATCTTCATAATAATAACTCAAAATATTAAAAAAATTTCGTTGCCAACCCATCTGCCTAAAAATCCAATGTGAGTATCCACAGATTGCAGGCAATCTGATGATAATAATGAACTTTTGAGTAATTTTAAAATATTATATTGTAAATTATTTTTTTAAACAAAAGTCCCGCTGCATTTCTTGCTGGTTCTTTCAGGGCCGGAGGTTTTTTTCCGAACCAGTGGTAAAGTTTCAATGACTTTCAATATACAATATAGATTACAATAATACTTTTGATTAGTCTTCTTGTAATTTATATTGAAAGTGTTTAACACCTTTTAAGTGTTGTACACCTTTATCCGTCTAATACTTAAAACAAACTGTTTTTTTACAGGACCATATTTTACTTCGTACACACTATCAATTTCCTGAGCAAATTAATGTGAAAGAGAATGCAGTTTCACTTCGACATCCATTTGTCTCCGTTAACCTGCAACCCATCGAGATCGGGGCCTTTAGTTTAGTATATAAATTACTTACAGTGTTAGGACACGTTTCTTGGATAAAGTATATTTAAAGTCATTCTAAAGAGGTTGTAATTTTTTTCCTGTTTTTATTTTGACACTAACAGTCACTAACAAAATTTTTATATAAACACAATAATACCTTTAAAAAGATAAAGATTGCGTTAACATTTCCATATGTATCTTACATAATTAGACATAAAACCTAGAACTATCTAGATATACTATATAGATAGGATTTATAATACGTGAGGGTAATAATATGCTCATCCGGTTAATGTGGTCAGTTTCTTATAACTCAAAGATCGCAGCCTTGTTTGCATGGATAGCTCTGTGATACAATAGCTCTTCATCAGGCAATTAAATAATAAAGGGTCAAAAGGGCGCTGCTTTATCGACAACATTTTTCTTTTGTAAATGAATTAAGACGCACAGCAGTGTATCAGCCAAGTTAAAATAATCGGCCAAGTGCGAGTCGGACTCGCGCATGAACGGTTCCGTACCATCGTTATACACGTTTCTAGTAGGGGAGCCCCTTTTAATTTTAATTGATTTTAATTAATTTTAATTTTTATTATTTGTTGTTATAACAGAAATACACATTCTGTGAAAATTTTACCGATCATGAGATATAGCCCGCTGACAGACAGACGGACGGATGGACGGAAGGACGGATGGACGGACGGACAGCGAAGGCTTAGTAATAGGGTCACGTTGGTTACCCTTTGGGTACAGAAACCTAAAAAGGCTAAAGTTAAATAAAGCAGGATTTATGTTTTATTTATACTCATTAAGAATACCGCTCCCCCTTCCCGAAACTCAAATTTAGACGTACGAACTTGTAACGTTGTTTGTTTAATAATGCTCCCTTAAATACCTAGAATCCTAAATTTCTCGAATAAACCTATTGTAGTTCTTGAGTCTCATAGTTAACTATTGTATCACTCACTTTACTTTACTGATTGACTGATTTGCAAACTCACTGACTCACTCATCAAAACCCAGAAAACTTCTTGTAGATTTAGATATTTGATCATCCATAGAGATCATTAAAAATCTGAAAATTTAAATTATCGCTATACGGTGTCGAAACTAGTCAACAAAATCATTGATGCCGTTAGTTCCAAGTATTGTTAAAGTTACAGGCTACATACGTTCCACTGCTGGGCAAAGGACTCCTCTCAATTCTGAGAGGGTTTTGGGGCAAGGGAATGTTCGCCGCGCTGCCCCAATGCATGTTGGCGAACTTCACATGTCTTTGAAATATTTTTTTCTTTTTTCTCAGACATGCAGGTTTCCTCACGATGTTTTCCTTCACCGCTGAGCACGTGGTAAATCAGCACTTAAAACTGCAATCAACAATTTAATTGGTGCCGGCTGGGATCGAACCCAAGTTGCTCGCGTACTGTAAAATTTACAACGAGGGCTAAACCCCTGAGCTACCACGGCTCAAGTATTGTACTTTAAAATAATTGCACCATTAACTTTATCGATATTTAATTCTTAACATAAACGCAGAGACGACATTGAAGGTTTCTTATTATCCACCAAAAACATAAATGTGCAAAATGGAACAAGTTCATTACAAACGACGATCGAGGTATTTAGACTCACCGACAAAAGAGTTTAGATCTGAACGGGTTCCAAACTTCCATAGCAGTTCCTTAAATCATAGCTAAAGTAATATACAACGTTCTTCAATTAATTTTATTTCAAATATAATATTGTAGTTATTTGATACTGAATTTGTAATTAGGCAAGTATTAAAAGTCAATTAATTATGTTTAACGTGATGATATTTAAAATACGGAAAGGGGTGAAAGGATTGTACCAACTCACACGGATAAAGACAAAGAGGAGTCATTACCACCAAATTTATTCAAAATTAACTAAAACACGTTAGCTGAGTTTTATAACTTTAAGTAAATAGAGACAGGGTGATGTTATAGCCCGAAACTCTGCATTAGAAAAGGTTTCAAACTATTGGACTTGAAAAGACACGGTGTCCACATCAATGGCGATTACATCACTCACCTTCCATTCGCTGACGATACAGTCATTATGGCAGAACTACTGGAGGACCTCAGGCCTACGTTCAATTATCTCAATAATGTCTCTCAACGGATACGTCATAAAATGAATATGGACGAGACAAAGGTCATGTATAAAGTCTCGTCAAGTTTACTTTTACAATAACTTTTTTTCCATATTTATCATTCAGATGAAGAATTTGTGTAGCAAACTGTTGAATACTAGGTAATAAGTAAACTAGGTCCGAAATATAGAGGATAAATAATTATAATTGTATAGTTGTACCCTATAATTTGACCTTAAACTAATAACCGTAAACTAATAATTAAGTAATATAACACAAAGAGTTATCTAATCACTTAGTCAAAAGAACACTTCCTTTAATGTAATAACTTATTTATGTATATTTCATCACTTAGGTAGTAATTACTTAACAAGATTACGTGAATAACACCGTTTTGTAAAAGTTTATCCCAAAAATAATTTGAATTATTTTCATAAAATAAACAATTGGTATTGGTATTGCTTATAAACTGTTTCGGATCTGTGTCTTTGTGTAATTTATATATGCTAACTGCCTGCACGATACAGGAGAAAATCCTAGTATGGGTAGTGCTTTTAATCGTAAACAGTGAGCATGATTAGTTAGTAAATTTTTCAATAAAATATACTAATTTAATTATGAATCAGAAAACTGGATTTTACCGTGAGTAGTGGCGGCGCAGCGTAAAGAATCCATCGCCCCTTTTCATTCCGTGGGTGTTGAGTGATGTGTATATGGAAAATGTAAATAAGTTGTAATGGCTTTCGATAGATGCGTTATAACCATCTCGTTTGTATCAGACGACCCCGACCGTCGACGTGCAGGAACGTCGTGACAAAGGTGCAAGACGGCTGTTACATCGGTCGTCGGCCTGACAAGCGTGGCGATTAAAGGGAGGACTTTCTACGTTAAAAGGCTGTCAGTGTTCGATTTTCCGCTGCATGCACATTTGTCCCACGAACCTTATAAGCGTGCGACATTCAGTGTATAAAAAGTTAATTTATTTGAAACGTTTATTAGCTTCTGAAAATGGTGCTCTATTTCATCAGTTTAAATAAATAATGAAAAAATAATACAGTTTGTCTTAGAACCGTCTTCCAAAGCTATTAAATTCTGTCGAAATTATTTAATTAATTTTAGTTTTATTTAAGTTACTTTTTACTTTTTATATGTTTAACTAGCTTTTGCCCGCGACTTCGTCCGCGTGGAGTTGGGTTATATCGCGCCCATCTGCGAAAAAGAGTCTGCTGGTACAAGCCACAATTATAATTGGATGTCGCGGGCAAAAGCTAGTAAACTACAAAAATTCTTTATACACCACATTTTTTGCTAATCTATTACTGTGTGACAAAATTATCAGACTACTGGGCGAGCTTACGCGTGAGCAAGCCACATAGAATTGCCCGTGTGAAAAACAATTTTCTCTCAAGTCTATACCCGCAAATTTTAATGTCTGCCCTTGTGATTTGTTTATGGTCATTGCAAATCAGACTTTGAGGGAAAACTGAATTCGTTTAAATTCAAAGGGAAGATCATTCGGGATCAAGGGAATTCTCGGTACTAATACAGTTTCCCCTTGCGCACATCCAGTTATAATTGTGGCTTCCACTACATTGCGATGTAACGCTTTTACTTTTAGTCTGGTTCCGTTGCATAGTTGAGGAGGTTTTAAATTTCGCAACAACATAACAGGAGTGCCCCACGTGCAGATAAGCTTATGATGTGGAAGACCCGATGGTTTCAGTGAATTAAGAAATTCGACAGGGTAGTTAATTGCACCATCTAACGTACTCTGTGGTCAACACAGATGTGTTGACCACAGAGTATATTGACGTATACACCATTTCTTCCCCCTCAAAAGCGTTAACAGTATATCGTTAATTGCTGCTGCTTGGTCGTTTTTCGGGGTTAGTATGGCACGTTCACAGAACCATTCCATTGGCTTATCGTGGATATGAGCAATATCTGAGTAAATTTTGGATATTAACTCCTGTAACGTAAATACAACTGTGCACAAATTATCAGGGATGGTTATCATTCCGTCATATATTGGGTAATCACCGTTGCCGATTTCAAGTAGGAGATTCGCAAATTCAGCAGCAGACTCTTTTTCTCCTAAGTGTACCCGCATATTTTTCGAGAGCTTAAGGATTTTAATTAGAGGCCATAAATAGGATCTCTTAAGTCACGCCTTAACTTCATCTGCTCTAGTTCCTCTTGGCATTACTGGTAGAGTCTGGCTTAAATCTCCAGCCAGCAAAACCGTTACACCACCCATTAACTTCTTATTTCCTCTTATATCTTGTAGAGTTTAAAGCCTCTATGCCACCCTTATGAGCCAAGGTTATTTTATCCCACACTATCAGTTTCGTATGTTTTCATACTTCAGCAAAATTACGTTGTTTCGATAATTACAAATAGGAGTATCAGCTGTTGTTAAATTGAGTGGTAACTTGAAGGTAGCATGAGAAGTTTCACCGTCCACCCTCAAGCAGTGTAGCTGTGATCCCAGAAGAAACCACAGTCAAAGCAATTCCGCGAGTACTTCTAACTTTTGCTAATAGCAAATTTATGAGGAATGTTTTGCCTGTTCCACCGGGAGCAACTAAAAAGAATATTCCACCCTCATTTGATTAAATTTTTGTGTTAATTTGATTTTAAACTGCTTTTTGTTCGTCATTCAGTGATGCTTTATTATTTTTAACTGTGTTTTCTAATGATCCCAAGTCGTAACTTGTCTCTTTAAGAAACTCTCTATTTTCAAATTGATGTTCTTTGCTTGGCTGAGGTAACCCATACTCTTTTAGTAGCCGACCACCCAACGCTAATACGACATCTTCTATTACCGAAAGGCATTTGTTAAATACATGTGGTATATGTTTTTTTCTAACAAATGGCATTTGTTAAAAACAACATACCACATCTGTGCTCAACATCCGCATCACCCTGTCTTCCTAATTGCCTTTTAAAATCTTCAGATAGGTATTCTTTAAATTTCTCCCAAAAGCTTAAAGGGTCTGATACTTGGCAGAACACTAGAATAATCGTAAAAAGATCCCGAATCATTTGCGGTGATTGGCAAAGTGCTGCCTCTTCCATTGCTGCGAATAAATGCTGATCATCATCAAGCAAGCCGAGAGCTTTGCACGCTGTTTGGAACGTGGTATGTACATGACCATCTACAGTTTTTAACGCTTCAAACGAAATTTGGCCCCGGATCTCATGAAGAAGCATGCGAAGGTGATAGTATTCTGTATTGTTCAGATGCAGTATAAACCCTGCCCAGAACGTGCTCTTTTTGATCCCTGGCCAGCCTTCAACGTTTGCTCCTCTCTTTCTCCTTTGCAACTTTCTTTTATCCCAAACGTAGTATGCAGGTACTTCTAGGTAGAGCAATGTTTTTGCAAAGTTATTCAATTTACACAAATCGAAAAAGGATAGGTGTGCGGTTGTTGGAGGACTATTCACTCTTTTATTCAGATTTTGCTCATTAAAATAATCCCTTTGCCCATTTTCCATATGAACAGCGAGATGGACTACGGGAGGGAAATGCTCATGAATGGGAAATGCAAGGATTCTATCTATATATCTATATCTATATCTATATCCACTATATCTTCCACTTGTGTAGGTTTTAACTTCATCCTTCTCATTTTATAAAGCAAACGATGCATGGTCTGAACCTTTATTTATGTATTTACAGACGTATTTTATTGATTTCACCGAATGACAATATTCTACATTTAAGTGATCGTTAATTTTTTTTAATAATACTGGATTATAAGCGACTACCCAGGGATTATCTATGGTTGTGCCTTTTATATCAACAGAGAACCCACCGATATCTAGTAAACGTCTCTTGTACTGCGGATAACCATCTTTACCAGTTTGAGTTTCCCTTATGAGAGCCCTGGGGTATCGTTTACTGCACATTTTATCTTTCATACATGGTGACTTTCAATTTAAAGTTCCACATGGATGTATCATATAACATTTAATGATTTTGTGAAGCTCTGGGTCACGTTTTGGATCCGGTATTTTAGCACAAATTACATTGTCGATTTGATCCGGAGTAATAAGTTCGTGAAGCCATAAAAGAATATGAAAATATGGAAGACCTCTCTTTTGCCATTCCGTTGAGTACATATAGCATCGCACTTCACCAAATATTTTGCCCTTTGTCAATAAGTTCATGATCTTTTTCACCTTTAGTCGAAACACCCTCGAAATTATATTGTGTCTATTATGAGATTGTTGTCCTTCAAGCAATTGCTCTTTTATCTCGTCCCAGCGAGTATTGCATGTGAAAGTGATAAAAAAATCAGGCCGGCCGTAACTCCTAACATAGATCATAGCATCCTGTGTTGTTTCGTGCATATACCTAGGTCCCCCCGTAAAAGATGATGGAAAGACAACCGTTTGTCCTAGTTGGTTGGCTTCTGCGTCTTTTCGTCCAATAGCATCTTTTAATGGATGTAACTATCAGCACGTAATTTGGCTTGATTATTTTTGATACAATTTAATCTCTCTGTTTCTATTCTGGCGTATTCATCAACCAAATATTGACTAAAAAGGGCACGACAGTTGCCTAAATAGTTATCTTCTCCTTCTTTAATCATTATTCTATACGAATAGAAACTTGCAGAAGAGATAGTTTTATTAAGCGGCAACTTAGTTGTGGGATTGCGTTGTGGTATGTTGATTGAATACCCATCATTCCCTCAGCAAAACATCAATGGGTACTGTAGCGCATCATATGCTCGATGTATCTCACTAACACGCTGAAGTGAATTATTTCGGCTCTCGAGGATGATGTCCCTTTGATCAAATTATTGATTCACTAACACTAAAGCCACTTCATTTGTAGTTGCTGCATTGTGTCTCCCTCTATGTTCTTCTTGTGGTTTTTTATCAGCATGTATGACAACTTTGTATGACTCTGAAGGAGGGGCTTTATCAATGGCACTTTTCAGATCTTTTAGGTACGGGTTCACTTGATGCAGCATATTCTGCAATTGTTTGATTAAATTTGGCTCTAAGTTAGGAAATTTAGAACATCGAATCTTTGCTTCTCGATCATCTTCACCTACAAAATATATTTTAAGTTACTGAGTGTCATGTTCGGCTTCTGGTTATATACTTGCAATTAAATTGTAGACCTGGCCTTGTAATTTTAAAGTCGGTGAAAAACCATCTGCTGTTACCCGTTTACCACCAAAGGAAGTCATCTGGAAACAGGCATTATATTTACGAATATTACCCATAAAATGGTCATGATCTGGGTGTAGGTCATTAATCAAACTAAAGAGTGGTTCAGGCAGTTGTTTCAACCGATCAAGTTGCACTTTTCCAGCGCTGCAACACATACCCTGTGTCTCATCCTTCCATTTCAGCGAATTGCACCACTGACATTTGTATGTCATAGAACTCAATGCTACACTGCTGTCAGTTCTATAAGCAATATCAGAGTCATACTTCATAGCGGAATGGACCATGTTTTCCATAAACGCAGTGTAATGTTTTCCTCATACCGTGACTGAATTGCTCTATGCACTTGTGGATTCGCAGTTTGGTAATTTGCAACAGCTTGCCTGTGTACATAGGGATTTTTTTCTGATAAGCGGACACAGCTTTACGATTTGAATCTGGCTTGTTCTGCCTATATCTTTCTTGTGCACTTTTTAATTGACGTTTTCTTGTGTAATTAGTAAATCTCGACCTTCGTTTATTTTTCTTTTTTTCATATTTTAATGTTAACGATACAGATTGATCTGTTCGGCTGGATAGAGATGATATTTCACTGTATACAAAAGATGTAGCAGTTAAATGGTCAAGCTCTGAAAAAGGATTGAGCGTGAGCGTACGCCTCCATGCGACGCTGTGTAATTTTCTTTGCAACCATAGGCAGATAGGCGTCAAAATTTCCATTAGATAAATCATGGCTAAATCGTTATCGCCTTACTGGACAGATATCTGTTCCGGACTCTGTGTATAGCAGACCGTTTCGATATACTTTAAATCAAAACGGAAATATTAATCCAGCAGCTACTAATTCACAAAGTCCACCGTAAGTTTCATTTTTTAACATATCGGCTGAATATTAATTTGCTGTTGAATAATTATCACCATTTTTGTGTCATAACTGAAAACCTGTTCCAATCATTTACCACAAATCTAACAATTTATGAACGCACCACCATTGCATTTTCTTGGGTTCCGTACATTAAAAAAGAAAGAGCTCGAAACAAACAGGCGAAACAAAATGAAAGAGCTCGAAGAAACAACCTATAATGGGGACGACAGTATGTTCTTCCATTTTTCCTTTAATATTAAGCGTATCTGTAGTCATTTTTTTTTTCAGTGAGAAAAAATACTTCTATCAACAATACCTAATTACAAAGCAAATCGAATGCCAAGTTTGAAATGTGGTTGTAAGAAAGACAAAATCAGGCAACTAATCCGAAACACGAAGCAAATCTTGAACCGTAAGCAAGCAAACAAAGTCCAAGTCTAATCAAATATCCGTTAACAGAATTGGTACCGTATGTGGTACAGATTGAAGCGCTCATTCACCATCCACTTTATATTAGTTCGAAAAAACACAACGTTACCGCGTTCTAAAACGATACCAACGCCATCTATTGGTAGGGATTAGAACTTGAAGATCAATAAAAAATAGGTAGGTACCTTAGTATTTCTTTTGGTTTTGCCTTTTTATTAATTTGTAAAAAAATATATTTGGTTTGGTTGTTTATTTTCAATGATTTTTAATTTTTAATTAGTACTTTTTGTTCAGGTGTAATTTTGTGCAAAATTGTTACTGCAGATATCATGTAGGAAAAGCATCTGCAGTAAAGTTCGGCGATCTTTCAACTGCATTAATTTATAAAAGTTACATGATTCTTTATAATTTTTTAATGTTTTAATTTCAGATCGAAAATTCAAGGCCTTAATAAATTTTGTCTGTATTCGTTCTATTTCGTGTATTTATGTTATATAATTTGGGTTCCACACAACACTGCAATATTTCAAGACACTACGGACGTAAGAATAATATAAAACCTTTATACATTCTATGTCTGAAAAAGGTTGACAAACCCGTAATACAAAACCAATATTTTTATAAGCCTTTGTAACCATTGCCAAGATATGATCAGATATCATCATTTTTGAATCAAAAACTACTCCGAGGTCTTTGGTTTTGTCTTTTTCACATTCCTTCTTGTTCACATTCCATCCATCGGAGAAAGTTACCAGGTATTCCTAACTCCAGGAGCTTTTTAAGAAGGATGATATGATCAACGCGGTCAAAATCCTTTTCTAAATCCGTATATATAGTATCAATTTGGAGACCATTATCCATCCCTCTAAGAACATCATTGCTAAAGATGGAAAGATTAGTCCTAGTTGAGTGACCACGTACAAAACTATGTTGTTGGGAGGGAATATTTCGAATAACTAACAGGTATATTTGTTTATGGACTATTATTTCCATTACTTTACTTAATACATTCAGTATTGATATTGTCCTATAATTCTCAATGGCTATATTTGTTCCCTTTTTAAGAATTGGTACAATATTGGCGGTTTTCCAAATTTTTGGAAGGTATCCTTCTTTAAAACATCTATTAAATATTACTGTTATGGGAGCTGCCAACGACTCCGCAGATTCTACAAAGAAAAGAGGGGGAATTCTATCACAACCGGCGCCTTTTGAACAATTAAGACTTTTTAGAAATTTTACTCCTGTGAAGTTTCGAATAAAATAGTTTAACTAATCTTGTTTCCCCATATAAACTTTCAACCCATTTTAACCCCCGTCCGTTGGGCTATGTCAGTTACTCTGGTTCTACTGCGGATATCCTCATTTCTAGGTTTATGACGCAGAAAAAAAACTTCAACAAGGAAACAAAAGGGCCGCAGTTTTTATTCTTAAAATAAAAGGCGCATGACATAGAATTACTGCAATAGCTGCAGAGTTCCCATTTGTGGCGAACATACAACGAACGACTTTTGCCCAACTTGTTCCAAAAAAATCGGAGTCATTTGATAATTACCGTTCATGTTAGTGGTTTTTCTTTAAAAAACAATAGTTCCTAAATTAGTAATTGTAAGATTTTGTGCCTTACTGGTCTCAAAAAAAAAAATGTGCTATTTAATATTTGTGATTTAGTACTTAAAAGTCAAATAAACTTTCATTTTTGTAGTAATTATCTTAAATTTATATCCCATGTTTTCTATAAATATAATAAAACTGTGTATGATACACAGAGTAATAACTTATTATTTTGAGGATACTTAAAGTACATAATATGCAAGATGTATATTCTAAGCTAAAATATGTGACGTCCCCTAATGTACAGACGTACAATAGAGCAACATGGCGGACGAATTGCTCCATAACCCTATAAGAAATAACAGGCCGGAGCCCAGCAATAGGACTAATTATAGGCTGTAACTTTAAATATTCAATTCAAACAAGTGTAATTCTACGTAAGCCCATTATAAATAATTATTATTCTTTTGAATAGCGAATATCTACTTGACTTTGAGCTAGTACCATACATAAATGATTAGGGCAACTAGTTTTGTTAATGTTAATTTGATTAGAAGGAGCCGTGATAGCTCAGGGGCTAAGCGCTCGCTGTAAATTTCACATTACTCAAGCAACCCGGGTTCGATCCCCACCGGCACCAATTAAATTGTTAATTGCAATTTTAAGTGCTGATTTACTTCGAGCTCGGGTTGAAGGAAAACATCGTGAGGAAACCTGCATGTCTGAGAAATAAGAACAAAAAATATTTCATAGACATGTAAAGTTCGGCAATACGTATTGGGGCAGCGCAGCGGACATTTCCTTGCCCTAAAACGCTCTTAGAAATGCGAGAAGGATTGTGCCCAGCAGTGGGGCTTATGTAGGCTCTAACTTTAACACACTTTAATGTGATTAGATAGACAAGGTTATCAACCTTGTCTATCTAATTTTGAAGGACGTACCGCCAAAGGCGGATTATAAACACTAAAAATCAAGATGGATGAAGGATGGATTTGTAGCCCAATACCAGGTAAATACCATGACTACACACTTTTATACGAAATAATGTATAATACTGTGTAGTCATAGGATTTTTTTTAAATTCTTTTATAAATTCAGTAAAATATTAACTAAATAAGAACATAATACTAATTTTACGGTTACATGCGTAGAAATAAGTTTTATTCCACTTTAATCACTTAAAAGGATATATTCTCTTTGATATTTTATCTACGTAATATCACCCCTAACCAACCCTTACTGAGAAACAAAAATTTTCCTCATTTGGGGATTAAACTTGTTACATTATTTGTTTTTAATACACATATTACACTTTCCGGCAGCACGTGCACAAAATTACACCCCTACGGATTTAGAACGACACATTTAGCGTCCTTGGTGACTGACCTCGATTCCGTGTCCACCTACCTATTCCCATAGCGCTGAGACCTTTATTACTTGACGTATGGGCAACAGTTGTTTTCTCTTTTACGGATGTATTACTGAACTAATCCATTTTACCGTGCAAATTATTTGACAGATTTCCTTCATTCAAACATATCAAATAATTTGATTATATAGATGAACTATTTTTATTTTACTTAATGAACTAATTAAAAAAGAATCAGAAATAAAATATTTTTTAAATGTGTGTTGTCGAGTTTATAGTTATCGAGGCTTATGGTTACCAGAGCAGTCATTATGGACATGGTGTTAACGATATTTATTGAGAGTTTTTATTAGTTCATGCGTGGTAGAGCTTTTATATAGAACACGGGTAGCAAACGAGCACACGGCCCACATGATGGTAAGTGGATACTGGGGCTTATAGACATCTCCATCTATGACGATTAAGAATCATAATACAGATGCGTTGTCACCTCCATGGACTAAGAGGAAATGCCCCGTTTCCAGTAAAAAGTGTCTCCGGTTCTATACAATCACTATACGAAACACTGCAGAATTAAGCTATTTTATGCTGGTATTCCGTATATAGATTTGTCCTACTCCGGTCGATCCGACCCATTTGTGATATGACCATAATATAGCTGCAGCGTGGCTCTATCACGTAAAATATTTTTTTAAGTTTTTATTAGTTAGTTGCTTCTGCTCATTTCCTCTCTCATTTTTTCCTTTACCTGTTACTACACCCACGGGATGATAAGAGGTAGTGGATTCTCTTTTGCCACCACGGCGCGCTGATATTTTCTAACAAAGGAAAATTAATCAACAGTACTCTAACAACAACGATAAAGATACAAATACTTTGCAAATTTAAGTCGGGGAGAAAGACTTCGTAAATAAAAATCAGTGTGAGCATGAGCCGTAGTCTTATTCTTGATTAAAGGCATTATGTCAAACACTCAAAGGTTGTGTTTATTCGTGTTGCCTCATTAACACATATTTGCGCTGAATAAACCCTTTCGACTAAATTCTTTTTTAGATCTGGTTGTATATATTGCTTACAATTTCACTTTAAATACGCATGTTGCACTATTTTTTTTAATTTCTTTTATATCATTTCTTTTTATTGTTTAACTCATTAAATATATTAAAAGATTAAATAAAATAAAATTGGTCCTTGTACGATCATGTTATTCGACAGTTAATACTAAAAAATATTAATGTTTTTAGTATTTATTATTGCTTGTAACAAAATATGAATATATAAACAAAATATATTTATTTAACATATTTTTAACTATTCTATGCAAGTGCATGACAACTATCCCACATGGTGGTAAGTGGTGGTGCAGCCGAAGATGGTAAAGCGCACTGACTTAGCTTAACAAAAGCCTATTCTCACTGGTGTTGAAAACATCCACAATATAATCATATGGAAAGCAGATGCTGGCAAATTATTCCACTCCTTTGTAGTTACACATTATGAACGAAGAAGCAAACCGTTTGGTTCGAATGCGCGGAATGCCGACGACAAAGGGGTGGAGAACAGTCGAGCGTCTGGTGTTAGTGATGATGAATGATGATTAATTGATCTTAGTCCGACCCGGAATTCAAACCGGGATCATATGATAAGCAGTCGCGTTTACGAACACTAGACCAACGTAACAGTAAATGTGTGTGACATATATTTAATATTAATTAAAATACTACAGTCACGGTTCTTTGTTTTTTTTTTGGCCACAGTATCCACTTACCATCAGGTGGACTGTGTGCTCGCTTGTCACCCTTATAAAAAAAAGTAAGAATATTGGTACTTGTGTACGAAATTTTGCAGGTGAGCCGGTAGCCGAGATACGAGAGGCGTAATGTAATAAACGACATAATGTAAATAACACATTAAGCATCATAGCCACTACCAGCAGTCACGCTAACATAAACTAACATTGAAAATTCGTCTATATGTAGATCATCCTTTATTTCATTTTTTGGTCTATAATCGAGAACGATTTCAATTATGAAAGTTTTTCATTAACCGTTTCATTAACTTTGATAGCGCGATTTAGGCTTCGATGTATTTTCGCTTGTGGCGCGACGACAGCGCCGCCACACAACTATAGTAATAGTTCAGAGGTTTGAGGGAAAATATAATCGAATATTTCTTTCAGAATTGTTGAAGCCAAAGTAATTACTAACTTTACAAACTATCGTTAACAAGCAGTTGTTAGACGAATTTACGTGGAACATTTAAGATAAAAGAGAAGTTTAAAGTGTTTTTTTTTATATAGAATAATGGTGACAAACGATCACACAGTCCACCTGATGGTAATAGGCCCAAACCCCTGAGGACTAAGATAAAATGCTCTTTTTCCTGTAAAAAAGGTCTCCGGTTCTCTAGACTCGCCATTCGTAACACAGCAGTTAAACAATTCTATGTTTTTTTTTTTATAGAAGAGGGTGCAAACGAGCATGCGGCTTACCTGATGGTAAGTGACTACAGCCGCCCATGAACAACCGTAACACCAGGAGAACCGCAGGTGCTTTGTTGGCCTTTTAGAAAGGAGTAAGCTCTTTTCTTGAAGGTCCCTAAGTCGTATCGGTCCGGAAAAATCGACGGTGGTAAACAATTCCTCAAAAAATTTGTACGAGGAAGAAAATACCTAGTAAAACGCATTGTGGTGGACCGCCAAGCATCCATATGGTGAGCATGGTATCGTGAATTTTGACGCGATGTGCGTTCGTGAAATTTGACGGGTGGAATTAATCCGAACAATTCCTCAGAGCATTCCCCGTGGTAGATGCGATAGAAAAATAATTAATGAAGACATTAAAAACACTCTTATGACATTTGCGATAATTATTACATTTTATTTTAAAAGTGACACATCATTACTTTTTCATTTATTGTAACAGAGATATGGCCAGTAGCAATAAGCGGACAGTTACAAAGCTAAATTATGGTAAACACTATCTAGTGTCCAACTGCTTTACACGCTGGTAGTATCTGAGAGCATTGTCCTTCCCTGATTGAGCCGACGCTTTCGCGCTGCAACCATAATATAGCTACATCATGGCTCCTTTGAAAGTATATTCTAGCTATCTATAGTCAATAGAACAAATACACATAATTTTGTACCTACTCTATCGATACCTTTTCTCTTCTTCTTTCTTTTAATTAAAAATCAAGGCCTTCTTAATAAATTCGTCTGAAAATTCTGTAGGTTAATTTATGAGTTATTAAAGACATTTTTAAAACAAGAGCCATTTTGACAGCATTTTCATAAAGTCATGATGAAAAGGGCTCTCAGAATATTTTGCCAAGGAATACAATCGAAGTAAAATGAGTCACCGTGTTTTTTTAAATTAAATAATATCCTATTAATTTAACTACTAATACTTCTAAATAAAATCTTATTATTTTAACTACTACTTCCACAAAACACGGTCCGAAACCACCCGCATCTATGGACTGACTTCGTGTTTTATCAAATCGTCACACCATCTAGTGCGCGACCCGCGTGCATTACTGCGCTTGCCAGGAGGATATCTGCTGAAACACTGGAGTAACTGACATAGCCTAGTGGATCAGTTTTGTTTTAAATTTGTTTTAACTACTTAAAATAAATTACCGTAATCTATTTTGGTAAAGTTGACAGGAGTGATTTAGTAGATGTAATAATTTTTGACATCTGCAATACCTGAAATGAAAAAAATATCATATTAAAGCATAGAGCAACACGAGAAACTGCCGGACCGGAGGGGAGTAGCCATACGCAGGTGTTCCCCTTTGTCAAAGTATAAGTCCACGCGGTCCTATGCGTACAATAAAACAGTTGCAGCCGCACTGCACTAGACTAAATCTAGTTGCGCGGCTGAATCGACGTCCTACAAAAATGCCGAATTGTTCAGATTTTTGAAGCGAGACCCAAGGCGACATAGTACGTGCCCCACGCCCCACGCCTCGCGCCACTTTGTACTCGAATATTTTTTAATAGCATGATTTCTTTCGTAATAATTATAATATAATTATAGTATTAGAAGTTAAGACGTTGTGTCTCGCCAGCAACGCAAAGTCAGGAATTATAATTTCAAAAAAGCCAAAATTAGGGACTTTCTAGGTGCTAATTAGGTGCCAAGTTTAAAAATTAGGTGCACTAAAATTTTCACCGCAACAAACTGTTGAAATTTTCGTTGCTGGCAAAACGTATCGCTAGCAACGCAGTGACGATAATAGATATACAATAAATATTAATAGCAAGGAGTAAAGTGCTAATTAAGTGCTGAAAGATTATTGAGGTTGGATGTAGATGACGGTAGTATTCTGGGAATTATCGGGTCCAGGACCATTACCTTACTATAAGGTATGAACGGCATTTTTTGTTCTTTATCAGTTATATCATCATCATTACAGCCCTTCACAAGTCCACTGCTGAACATAGGCCTCCCCCACGGAATGCCACAAAGCACGGTCCCGAGCCACCTGCATCCATTGACTTCCTGCATGTCTTACCAGGTCGTCACTCCATCTAGTGGGGGGACGCCCTACACTTCGCCTGCCAGTACGAGGCTGCCACTCGAGAACCTTTCTTCCCCATCGGTTGTCGGTTCTTCGAGCTATATGGCCGGCCCATTGCCACTTCAGCTTACTAATCCTTTGGGCTATATCGGTTACTCTGGTTCTACTAAGGACATCCTCGTTTCTTAGTCTATCACGCAGAAACCCGAGCATAGTCCTCTCCATAGCTCGCTGAGCGACCTTGAGCTTCCTCATACGGCCAGCAGTGAAGGACCACGTCTCAGTTCCGTATGTCATCACTGGCAACACGCACTGGTTGTACAATTTCGTTTTGAGGTTTTGAGGTATGCCTGACGAGAAGATGGGTCGTAATCTCCCGAACGCTGCCCAGCCGAGTTGAATCCGTCGATTGACCTCTCGGTCGAAGTTGGACTTACCTAGTCGGACTATTTGTTCCAGGTAAACATATTCGTCAACAACTTCGAGCTTAGTGCTCCCAACAACTACCGGCATAGGTGTGACATGGACATTTAACATGACTTTGTTTTGTCCATGTTCATCTTAAGACCTATCCGTTGGGAGACACTATTGAGGTCATGAGCATAGTGCTTAGATCCTCCAGTGATTCTGCCATAAGGACTATATCGTCGGCAAATCGAAGGTGAGTGATGTACTCGCCATTGATGTTAATACCGTATCCTTTCCAGTCCAGTAGCTTGAAAACGTCTTCCAATGCAGCGGTGAAGAGTTTCGGGGATATTACGTCACCCTGTCTTACACCTCTCTGCAGTTGGATAGGTTTCGTACTCTGGTTCTGTACTCGGATAGCCATCGTAGCCCTACTGTACAAATACTTCAGCACCTCGATATACCGACAGTCCACTTGGCACCGCTGAAGGGACTGCAGCACCGCCCAAATTTCGACGGAATCAAAGGCTTTCTCATAGTCCACATACGCAAGGCAAAGTGGCAGATTGTACTCGTCGGTCTTCTGTACAATTTGCCGAAGAGTATGTATGTGGTCTATGGTGCTAAAGCGTTTTCGGAAACCGGCTTGTTCGGGAGGCTGGAAGTCGTCGAGTCTGCATGCGAGACGATTCGTAATGACTCTCGAAAACAGCACGTAGATGCGGCTCAGAAGGGAAATCGGTCTGTAGTTCTTCAAGAGAGCGTTGTCGCCTTTCTTGAAGAACAAGACCACCGCACTTCTGCTCCACGCCTCCGGTGTAATGCCACCATGGAGGAATTAAAGAACGATGATGCCACAATCGGTCTTCAGCTTCAGCTTCGATCTCCAATATATCTGTCTGCCAGAAAGAGCCAACTGTCGAAGCTGAAGACCGATTGTGGCAGCATCGTTTCCGGACACCTGAGATTTTGAGTGAGATTGAGAGGTTCTATGGGCAGCTGTACACGTCATCGTTGGAGCCACGCGCAAGTTTGAGTAACGATCCAAGAGCAAGTCTTATCCGACACTATTCCGATAATATCCGGACGTCAGTCTGAGCGAGATTAGAATGGCTCTCCAGCACCTTAAAACGGCAAGGCCCCAGGCGAGGATGGAATTACAGCGGAGCTTCTGAAAGCGGGTGGAAAACCGGTACTTGAAGTCCTTCAGAAGCTCTTTATTCCGTCCTCCATGGTGGCATTACACCGGAGGCGTGGAGCAGAGTGCGGTGGTCTTGTTCTTCAAGAAAGGCGACAACGCTCTCTTGAAGAACTACAGACCGATTTCCTTCTGAGCCGCATCTACGTGCTGTTTTCGAGTCATTACGAATCGTCTCGCATGCAGACTCGACGACTTCCAGCCTCCCGAACAAGCCGGTTTCCGAAAACGCTTTAGCACCATAGACCACATACATACTCTTCGGCAAATTGTACAGAAGACCGACGAGTACAATCTGCCACTTTGCCTTGCGTATGTGGACTATGAGAAAGCCTTGATTCCGTCGAAATTTGGGCGGTGCTGCAGTCCTTCAGCGGTGCCAAGTGGACTGTCGGTATATCGAGGTGCTGAAGTATTTGTACAGTAGGGCTACGATGGCTATCCGAGTACAGAACCAGAGTACGAAACCTATCCAACTGCAGAGAGTGTAAGACAGGGTGACGTAATATCCCGAAACTCTTCACCGCTGCATTGGAAGACGTTTTCAAGCTACTGGACTGGAAAGGATACGGTATTAACATCAATGGCGAGTACATCACTCACCTTCGATTTGCCGACGATATAGTCCTTATGGCAGAATCGCTGGAGGATCTAAGCACTATGCTCAATGACCTCAATAGTGTCTCCCAACGGATAGGTCTCAAGATGAACATGGACAAAACAAAATCATGTTTAATGTCCATGTCACACCTATGCCGGTAGTTGTTGGAGCACTAAGCTCGAAGTTGTTGACGAATATGTTTACCTGGGACAAATAGTCCGACTAGGTAAGTCCAACTTCGACCGAGCGGTCAATCAACGGAATTAACTCGGCTGGGCTGCGTTCGGGAGATTACGACGCATCTTTTCGTCAGGCATACCTCAAAACCTCAAAACTAGACTGAACAACCAGTGCGTGTTGCCAGTGATGACATACGGAACTGAGACGTGGTCCTTCACTGCTGGCCGTATGAGGAAGCTCAAGGTCGCTCAGCGAGCTATGGAGAGGGCTATGCTCGGGGTTTCTCTGCGTGATAAACTTAGAAATAAGGATATCCGCAGTAGAACCAGAGTAACCGATATAGCCCAATGGATTAGTAAGCTGAAGTGGCAATGGGCCGGTCATATAGCTCGAAGAACCGATAACCGATGGGGAAAAAGTTTCACGATTGGCAGCCTCGTACTGGCAGGCGAAGTGTGGGGCGTCCCCCCACTAGATGGTGTGACGACATGGTAAGATATGCAGGAAGTCAATGGATGCAGGTGGCTCGGGACCGTGCTTTGTAGCATTCCTTGGGGGAGGCCTATGTTCAGCAGTGGACTTGTGAAGGGCTGTAATGATGATGATATAACTGATAAAGAACAAAAAATGCCGTTCATACCTTATAGTAAGGTAATGGTCCTGGACCCGATAATTCCCAGAATACTACCGTCATCTACATCCAACCTCAATAATCTTTCAGCACTTAATTAGCACTTTACTCCTTGCTATTAATATTTATTGTATATCTATTATCGTCACTGCGTTGCTAGCGATACGTTTTGCCAGCAACGAAAATTTCAA
The DNA here is from genome assembly GCA_029286625.1 of Parnassius orleans. Classification (NCBI taxonomy): domain Eukaryota; kingdom Metazoa; phylum Arthropoda; class Insecta; order Lepidoptera; family Papilionidae; genus Parnassius; species Parnassius orleans. Next base: position 645,516 of record JAGSMP010000362.1, read on the forward strand.
CAGTTTGTTGCGGTGAAAATTTTAGTGCACCTAATTTTTAAACTTGGCACCTAATTAGCACCTAGAAAGTCCCTAATTTTGGCTTTTTTGAAATTATAATTCCTGACTTTGCGTTGCTGGCGAGACACAACGTCTTAACTTCTAATACTATAATTATATTATAATTATTACGAAAGAAATCATGCTATTAAAAAATATTCGAGTACAAAGTGGCGCGAGGCGTGGGGCGTGGGGCACGTACTATGTCGCCTTGGGTCTCGCTTCAAAAATCTGAACAATTCGGCATTTTTGCAAGACGTCGATTCAGCCGCGCAACTAGATTTAGTCTAGTGAGCAGTGCGGCTGCAACTAGTTTTATTGTACGCATAGGACCGCGTGGACTTATACTTTGACAAAGGGGAACACCTGCGTATGGCTACTCCCCTCCGGTCCGGCAGTTTCTCGTGTTGCTCTATGCTTTAATATGATATTTTTTTCATTTCAGGTATTGCAGATGTCAAAAATTATTACATCTACTAAATCACTCCTGTCAACTTTACCAAAATAGATTACGGTAATTTATTTTAAGTAGTTAAAACAAATTTAAAACAAAACTGATCCACTAGGCTATCAGTTGCCTGTATGCTGTCAAATCTGCTGAAGACTGCAGCTTCATCTCCCGTCTAACAACCATGAGATTAAGAGTGTGATCGGAGAGTTTTTATGTTCTTCTGCGACGGGTCTTACAGAACTTAGCTCCGACCGCATGGACAGTTTCCACAAGCTTGTCATTCATATCGTTCACTTCATTGCAAAATTCTAGGCACTGAAAACGATTTTGTAACTCGAGCTGAAAGTTTTCGGGACTTTGGATTAGAGCACGAGGGGGGACGGAGCGTTGACTTCATTAGTCGTGACCTCTCCAACTTAACGTTTAGGTTCAGTGTGCCTCTTTTCGGTGAACGCTGCCAGTTTTCACCCTCGCGATCACTGAGACATCACTGAACAGTTGTCGTCTGGTCGTCATAATGAAGTCAATCTCATTTTTTGTCGAACCGTCGGGGCTCGACCAGGGCCACTTTCTGTGGGGCCGCTTTTGGAAGAAAGAGTTCATCATAAAGAGTCTCTCTTTCTCCATAAAGTCGGCCAGCTGCTGGCCCCTTGGGTTCTGTTGCCCTATTCCGAATTTCCCTACTTTCAGCTCACCGCTCTCTCTTGTGCCTAGTTTTGCGTTGAAGTCTCCCATTAACACCGTATAGTGGGTTTGGAGGAATGCATGGCTCTAGAGATATCCTCATACATTTCCTCCACCTCCTCATCGGGGTGTGCCGAGGTTGGTGCGTAAGCCTGTATGACCTTCAGTGAATACCGTTTGGTGATTCTGAGTATAAGGTACGCAACCCTCGTCGACACACTCCCGATCTTAACAACGTTGTTAACGAGAGACTTGTGGACGATAAATCCGACACCTCCTTGGGACAGATGGTCGCCCTCCCGGTGATAGAATAAGTTGCCGGATTCGAGGATTACCGTGTCCTCCCCCTCTCTTCGGACCTCAGATAATCCTATAATATTCCAGCGCAGCTTGTCGATCTCTTCTTCCAGCTCCAGGATCTTCTCGTCAGTCCTCAGGGTGCGTGCGTTATATGTTGCCAAGTCGAGTCGTCGTAGGTGGCAACCGAACCTCCACCGGAGATTCTTAGCACCCCCTGCCCCGCCGTTACCATGGTCGCCACGGTAGCCACGAATAGCGGGGCCGCCGGGAACTGGGGGCCGTTTCTTTGTGTCGTCGCTCATGGGGGGTATATTGCCATAGTTGCCACGCTTGGCGAGCGGGTTGGCAACCGCAGTTTTTTATTGTTTTTGGCTTTATCAGAAAGATGCTGCTGCCCATCTTCTGTATCAGTTTCCCTTTGTCGCCTCTTACGACACCCACGGGAAGATATGGGGTAGTGGGTATTCTTACCCGCCACTACACGGGGGTAGTCAGTTATATATAATAGATAATATAGGTCGAATCTGTACTAAGCCCGAATCAGAACGCCCCGACTCCACGTAGTCTTGTCTGCCCTACCCCTAGAGTGTTTTGTAACGCCATAGGCGCGGAATAAGAGCAGCCCCCGTCCGCTGTCAAATCGCAGGCATCTGTGCGAGCCGTAGCGGTTGAAGTTGGTCTAATCTGAAAGAAGAGTTGCGATAGGCTCACCTGTATCTCCCATTGTTGTCGATATATTCATTCTCCTTTACTTTTTTATGAATTAAGCTCCGCTATATTCTTCCTAGGTTGAAATAAATTTCAGATTATTTTTTTTCATAATATTTCACAGTAAGTTATGAATAACGATAAGAATATTTCTGTTTGTAGAATTTATAAATAATGCGTATCAGTTAATCGTGAAATAGTGCTTCCTAATTTAAGATTTTAATGCCATAACTTAAAGTGCTCACTCCCTCATCCCCATAAATTAAAGCTCACTTATGATTGAACATAGCTAAAGTAACAAAACAATTTTGAATTCAACTCCTAAAGATCGAAAAAAAACATTTTAGAAGTTGAATTCAATTTATTTATTACTAAAAAGTATAAAATAAACTTACACATAATTTAAGCTTTATGAAATCGCTGATAAGTTATCATGAATTAAAGATCCCGACTTCAGAAGTTAAATATGTTTATCATTTATTTCCTTGAAGTCGGTTATTAATCAAACTTTATTTTTTACCTTTTTGAGTGGGCTAAGGAATATCACAAGCTCAAGTTCTAAATAGTTTAATTAAAACTTTATCCCCTCTAATGTAAATTTTTCTTCATAATTTAGTGGGGTCACACTTGAAGCGACCCTGTTTGATGATAAAAGAATCGTTACAATCGGTTCACAATTGGAGAGTATATCGCGTATATAGAACAAAAAAAATGACGCACTGATCATTTTTACAAAATCAGACGCAAGAGAGTGGCACCCCTAATTTACAAACAAAATATTATAATTTTATTTACTTAAACTATTCTAATCTTAATATATTATAACAGTAATGCTTGTTTGTTCGTATTTTATGCGCTGCCATGCCGTTCATCAGAATGCGCTCAAACTTTGTCAACTTATTGTTTGCACTTGCGCCACATGAGTAAAGAACGGTACGATTTCTTTACTCATGTGCTTGCGCTAAGGTTATAGCCATAGTACAATTAACTTATAGTAGGTGGCGTGCGTACAAAAATTTATTTGAAAGTCATATTATATCATTAAATTTCAATAAAACTAAAAAACAATTATATCTCCTAAATAAACAATATATCTCTTCCAAATTTGAAACGATATTTCCACTATTATTTCTTCTGCGGCAGCAATTCGCCGGGTACCAGCTAGTCTAATATATAAAAAATTATGTTTGTTTGTTCGTATTTTATACGCTGTCATACCGTTCTCAGGTTGCGCTAAAACTTTGTCAACTTATTGCTTGCACTTGCCCGAAGGTCATTAGGCATAGTACAATTGACTTACGCTAGGTGGCGCGCGTATCGTTAAAGTTACAGCCTATATATGTCCCACAGCTGGCACAGGCCTCCTCTCATTTCTGGGAGGGTTTTAGGGCAAGGAAATGTACGCCGCGCTGCCCCAATGCGTGTTGGCGAACTTCACATGTCTTCGAAATATATTTTTTTTTTGATTTTCTTCACCGCCGAGCGCGTGGTAAATCAGCACTTAAAATTGCAATTAACAATTTCATTGGTGCAGGAGGGGATCGAACCCGGGTTGCTCGCGTACTGTGAAACTTACAGCGAGCGCTAACCATCTGAGCTACCACGGCTCTCAAAACAATATATCTCCTAAATAAACAATATAACTCTTCCAAATTTGAAACGATATTTCCACTATTATTTCTTCTGCGGCAGCAATTCGCCGCTGGTACCAGCTAGTCTAATATATAAAAAATTATGTTTGTTTGTTCGTATTTTATACGCTGTCATACCGTTCTCAGATTGCGCTAAAACTTTGTCAACTTATTGCTTGCACTTACTCGAAGGTCATTAAGCATAGTACAATTGACTTACGCTAGGTGGCGCGCGTATCTTACCGACAATTTATTTGAAAGTATAGATCATTTAATTTCAATGATTGTATTATCATTCCTAATTAAACAATATAATTCTTCCAAATTTAAAAAGATATTTCCACAATTCTGGAAATATCTTTTTAAATTTGCAAGAATTATAATACTATAATATCCATTACACCATATCATCCCGCGGCAGTCCTTAGAGGTGGCAGAGGGAAACAAACCAGGAGATAGGCAGAAGCGTCTTCCCAATGAGAAATAGAAAATAACTGCAGCTACCAACCCGACTGCCAAGCTTGGCAACTACGACAAGATTCCCTCTATGAGACACCTATTAGGAAAACCTAAACATAGGTCTCACCCATAGAAAAGTCCACTGCTATGTTCAGCAGTTTTATAGGCTGATGGATGGATGTTAGTTATTAGTATAAATATTAAAGTACAGTATTATCATCATCATCGTGATCATATTGAAACTCTTAATATGTCCACTGCTGAACATTGGCCGCACTCAAGGAATGCCACAAAGTGCAGTAGAGTAATAGTAATATATAGTGTAGTAATTATAATACAGTATACATTTCTGTGATAACAATGTACCCATTGTTCTCACAAAAGCGGACAATATGGAACCGGTTATAGATTAGGACCATGTATGATGAAGATGAATAGTTATAATACTACATGTTCACTTGCAAATACTCGTCGTGATCTGCACGTGTTCAATGCAGGACGAGGATAAAGACTCGTCAACAACTACAACAGCATCAGATTCGAAAAAAAAAAAAAAACTGCTGGAACTGGCCTTCATTCTCTCATTATTAGTTTACTTAACAACTAATAAGTTTTAAATAATAATACTTTAAAATTATTAGTTAATAATAATAACTTAAACTTTATAGTTCCTAAACATATTAGCTTACGCCATAGACAGATTTTTGTCCACGCTTTTCCTACAAACGTAGTATCACAGATTACATAATATACATATACTAGAGCGTAGCATAGAGTAGTTTAATGTAAATAATACTGTGCAATAACAAAAAAAAACATATTAATAGTAATATAATGAAGAATGTACAATAAATAAAAAATAATTGAATTGTAGATTTGTATTGTCATTGTGTTAAATAATAATGTAACGTCCAGCCATATCTTGCGCGCCGTCTGTAGATTTGAATTGTTAACCGTACCGTAGTGCTAGCTTTGAATGTTAGCACTACGGTAGCTCTGTAGCTACAGATATAGAGATCTAACAATAGATTTTTTATATAGAAGTAAGGGTGACAAGCGAGCATACATTTCTGAAAGTAAATGGTTGCTGTGGCCCAGGCACCTACATCTATCCTATAAAAATGCAGTGCGTTGTCACCCGTTAGTACTAAAATATTAAAACTCATTACCAGTACAAGTAAAAAAAAGAGTATCTAGTTCTCATCACTCAATTTACGAAACAATAGGTAGAGCAACACAAACTGCGCTTGAGATCTATGTTCCAGACTTAAGAGTTAAAGACTGGCCCTCGTCGAGTCCAGAAGTAAAACCAAACAAATTCTGGACTATCGAAAAATCTTTAGAGGTAGCAGTGGCTAATTGGCGACAGTGTGTAAATCAATAGATTCATGACTTATAAGTATTAAATTAATGGCTGTTATAAAGCGAAGGCAGCGTATGCGTCATCTTTATAAATGTATGCCTATATCTTTGTCAATTTTAAAGCAATTTTGAAGATTACTTTTTTATTTAATAGGTTATACATTAAAGGTGGTCCCATATAAATTTTATTTGCTTTCTAGTTGTATTTTTTTTTATTTTATGCATTGTTTTGCAAGTGACGAATAAATCATTAATTAATTCATTTATTCCTTCAATTAATTTCTGCCAAACTGTTTTCAAATGATGTGGTTTATTACTGAAATTTTTCTACGACAACTTTCACGCAATTAATTTTATTAAAACGAACGTAAAGAGAGCCGAGCATTTTCTTTAAAAATTAACGTCAACACAGTGCTGGCACAAAATCATCTTTTGTAGTCAAGAAATTCATCGCCATAAAGAAATGTGCTGTTAAATTAAAAATCCTCCTACTATGTATATTCCAACCAGGAGATAAGCTGCTAAATTAAATTAAAAGTCAGCAAATTTTAATTTAATTTAAATAGACCCGTTAGTTAAATTTTTTAACGTTTAAATGGTTGTAAACAAGAATGATTTGTTTTATAAGCGCGAAAAATGAGCGCATTGTCCACCTGAGAGTTTTAGAGAATAAGGGTAATAACCGAATATACAGTCTACCTGATGGTAAGTGGATGCTGTGGCCTATAGACATTTACATTTATCCTTAGTTAAAAAACAAAATGCAGATGCGTTGTCACCCCTAAGTCCTGAGGAAACGGTGGTATTCTGTGAGAAGGTGGTCCTACCCTGGTCGAGCTGACCTATTTAAACGCTAGATGGAGCGACGTTCTGTGCAAGGTGGCTCGCAGTAACTGGATGCGTGATACCGAAGATCGGGCTAAGTGGCGCGCCTTGTGAGAGATGGTGATGATATTGATAGCTCTTTCACGTAAAATCTAATCGTAAAAAATATTTTAATGTCAAGTAATACATTATTTTAATTTTTATACAATATTTACGCATCCTATCCAACAACTGTCTTTTTAGTTCGTAATATACTACGCATCGAAAGGAAAAGTAATTTAGATTGAGCATTAAGATAAGGCTAATTAAATAAAGACATTAATGGGTTTTCTATACTTAATGGCGATAGTTTGCCGAGATAAAGTATGTTAGGGCTTATTTTTCAATAAATGGGTAAAAGTTATCCTTAAAATTAATTATAACCTGGCTGAATATAAAAGTGAAAAAATTTAACTATTTTATTCAAACAACTGTAATTTTTAATTTGTTTATGTTGTATTTTATCTTATGAATAAATTTTATCTAATGATTGAAAAATCGGCCCTTGGTATAAATGGCGATATCCGTTAGGTTTTTTTTTTCATAGTTAGTTTTGTAAACTGGTAACATAGTTTTTTTAAAAACGTTACCTCCACACTAGGATTTTCTTCTGTATCGTGGGGGCAGTTTACATACATAAATTTCACAAGGACAAGCATCCAGATCCGGAACAATTATTTGTAGGCCATACAAATACTTGTTCCGTGCGGGATTCGAACCCGCGGCCCGTAGCACTGCAACTCATTGCTAACCAACTACGCCACGGAGCCGTGGTAACATAGTTGTATATTATCGGGCCGATAGAGTGGTGGCTGTGTAACAGAATCCATCATCCTATTTCGTCTAGTGAGAATCAAAAGACGCCGCTATGGAAAATACCACAAATCTAATGGCAGGAAAAACCTAATGTCTTAAAATATATGGCGGTATAGTACAGTTTATGCCAGATGTAAAATACCTAGGCCAGCAATAGGCAGCAGCGTTAAATGTGCGAGATGTTGGGTGCTGCAATCGTCAATCCACCTGCCAAGCGTGACGAATAAGGCAAATCCACCCTCTACCAGAGAAGCCCATATCCAACACTGATCTGGTACTGGTCGATTAAGAAAAAGAAAACTTATAGAACAATTATAAGCTGATCATCAGCCTTTTAAAGTGCGTGTTCGCCTACTGTCAATTAAATCTTCAGTTTTTGGTTCACACTCTACAAGAAGTTATGTGGACTACGCTCACATAGAATGCCAGCGTGAAACAGTACATAATCCCGCTGTGTTTCGTATGGTCGTTCATGAGTAATCGGTTACTGGTAAATGTTTTCATCATAATTATAGCTCATCACAAGTCCTGTAAACATAGGCCTCCCCCAAATAATGCCAAAAACACGGTCCTAAGCCATCTGCATCGGAAGACTTTCTGCATTTTTACCAGATCGTCACTCCATCTAGTGGGGGGCCACCCTACACTCCGCTTACCGGTACGAGATTGCCACTCGACAATCTTTCTTCTCCTTCGGTTGTCGAATCTTCGAACAATATGGCCGGCCCATTGCCGCTTCAGCTTACTAAACTGTTGTATGTTATTGTTATATCTTTAAGTCCATCACGCAGAGAAACTCCGAGCATAGCCTTCTCCATAGCTTGCTAAGTGACCTTAAGCTTCCTCATACGGCCAGCAGTGAAGGAACACGTCTGAAATCTATATAACTTTTACCAAACATTAGTGCAAAATTCAAAAATACCTTCATTTAAGCGAAACTTATCTTCAAATGCAGAAAGTCATTTGCGGACAATTTATTAAATGAGTGAACGAATTTCAAATTCTTTTCAATGGATTGCAGTTAGTTTTAACTATTTTAGGGCAAGAGCTACGGGTAAAATTTCAAACGGTTTTAGGTATTTTCGTTCCATATTTTACGGGATTTTTTAAAATTATAATTTTTGGATGCAATACGGTTCTGTAGAAATTTAATTTTGTAATAATCTCTGCCGTATGAAAGGTCACCCTCTGTAAGTCACTCGAATTGTTATTTTCGGCTGGGCCAAGAACATGACAGATTGCTGAACTCAGATAAGCATTAATAAAAATACCATTACAATGGATTTTCTCAATAAATAAAGTTTGACGGTTCCGTGGCGCAGTGGCTTAGCAATGAGTTGCAGCGCTGGGTGGGCCGCACGGAACAAGTATTTGTATGGCCTACAAATAATTGTTCCGGGTCTGGATGTTTGTCCTTGTGCAATTTATGTTTGTAAACTGCCTCCACGATACAGTAGAAAATCCTAGTGTGGGGGTAACGTTTTTAAAAACAAGCTAAAAAAAAGCAAGTAGCTACTGCAGTTCATGGACAACTGCAGCCAATTTCAAACAGCGAATGCTACAGATACGTTGTCACCCCTGACGACTAAGATAGAATGCCTCACAGCCTGTAATTATACTGACTTCAGACCAGAAATAGCAGCAACACTGCTATTTGGCGGCAGAAAAGGAGTCTTAACACTTAGTAAATATTCATTATTGTATTTTGATGTATACTACAGCACATAGGCCTAGCACGAAGATTGCCACAAAGCATTTTCTAAACCACTTGGACCCTTGCAGCGCATCATGTCTCCACCACAAATGGGTCAGCTTGACCGGGGAAAGGCCACGCTCGCACAAAATTCCAGCATGCTATAGCAGCGTAATGCTATTTTGTTTCGTATGGAGAGTGAAGAGAACCGGTGACCCTTTTTACTGGTAAGGATGCAGTCCATCTAAGTCACCAGGTGTGTCAATGCAGATGCATTTTTATTTTAAATCGAAGACAGTTGTTGATCTATGTCACTTTGTCATTATCACCCATCATCACCCATTGACTGCCTCGTAGGTCTATTGGTCGTAAACGCGACTGCTGACTATGTGGTCCCGGGTTCGAATCTCGGGTCGGGCCAAAATTTGGTTGTTGGAATTTTTTGTCAAGAAATTCTCATTAGCAATCCGGTGTCAGGAAAATAGTGGTGTTTCACCCATGTACCTCGGCAATCACATAAAACCGTTGGCCCTGCGCCTGATTTCTGACCGTTCGTGTCAGATTGCCATTCCATTGGACTATGAGAGTGAGAGAATACATAGTACACTTGTGCTTGTGCACATACTCGTGGACTATATTATAATCCTGTCTAGCACAGATGGCTAGTCTCCGTTGAGACTGGTCGCCATGACCGGAATTCACTCTAGTGGACATTATTACTTTATCCATCATGAATATATCATCAGATGCTTTTTCCCACTTATAAAACTCTTAAATCTATAAAAAAATTAAGCAATGCATATATTTTGCAAGCAGAATCTTACTTAAAACATATTTAACTAACTTTAATGTACCACAGCACGTAGACTTTAACTTAGTATTCTCAGTGATAATGTCCTCCAGACCAAATGACAGTCATGGCAATAAACAATCCGGTACGACCGGAGAGAGATCCAGCTCAACTTCCCGACCCCAACAAAAAAAAATTTGACACGACCCAGGATTCGAAACTATGGCCCTGCCATACGATCAGCTGTCGCATTTAAGTCCCTCTTACCTATTTGAAATAGCGCTTGCACTAATGTTCTGAATTCTGAAGGGCATACAGAGCCGGTAAAATAACAAGCCGTGACGTATTCTATCTTATTTCTCAGAGGTGACAACGCATCTGTAGCCTTCTTTGTTTGAAGTTGACTGAAGGTATCCATGGACTGCAATACCATCTGGTGGATGGCAAGTTTGTTTGGCACATCAGTATTATAGAAAAAAACTTCAATAAAAAATATAACGAAGTATTAGTTAATTTTACTTGAGAGTATACCTTGTAAATAAATCGTAGTTTTAGGACATGGCTTAGCCCTTTGTCGGTGAAGCTCACTGACGACTGAGGGAGTGTTAAAATGAAAGTAATGCAATATACTTCATGTACGCAAATTATGAGATAGCTATACCTACCGAGCACGCGTTCGGAAATAAACTACGTAAGCGCCAAAGAATATTTTTATTTTTGTAATAAGACTTCGTTATGGATTAAAAAAAAGGTTTATGTGAAATTAGAAATGGTAGCGAGTATTTACTATGCTTTAAAAATAATTCCATGAACTTATTCGTAAAAATATTGTGGTGGCATGGAGAAATGTAAATAATTAGAGCCTACTTTACATTTTTTTCTATCGAGAATATTATATGTTATCGTAAAAATCATATATCAAAATTTTGGTTCGTAATCTATAAAACTTAAAGAAATATGTGAAATAGAAAAACCAGCAAATTTTCTAGGTATCACCTTAATCCTGGATAAATAAAAATAAAAATGTATACTTTTCAAAATATTGGAGGTAATCTACACAGCGGAACACTATTGTTACGTGTACCAACACGCACTAGGACAGCTGTTCTTATATTGACTTTAATTTTTAAAGCGTGCGTGTAATTGTATGATAAAAGTCACAATGTTTGTTTTGTTGAGCAAAGTAATAAGGCCAATAAGGCCAAGGAAATTACAATTTGGGTCGATAATAAATTGAGATTATGTTGTCGGTAGAATAAATAATATGTGAAATGTTTTGTTTATCACGCAAACTGTTTGTGTAACGCTTATTACCTTGTTGGAAAACAAAGTTTTGATTGAAAAGGTACGTATCCTATATTAGGCCAAGAGCATACCTTGTAATTACCTCCAACGGAAGAACAAGGATAAAAATATTTTAATGTATGACCAAAATATAGTATAATAGTTAAGTAGTAGACCAAAATACAGTATTATAAAAAGTAGTAGACCAAAATATGGTAAAATAGCAAAATAAACTATAATTGTGACTTACACGGCAATTCTTAAAATATAACAGTGAATAATGAGTATATGAGAAATAATTAGGTTTATATAATTATAGATTAACGTCAACAAAATGCTTTTAGTCCGTAATAAAATGTAATGTATTAAATTCACAATACTTAATGTTAGACAGGTAAATAAACCAGTGTGCTTTTAAATGAGGAGTAGCTAAGTCTTTTTGGTCCATTGTTTTTTGCGGAATTACAGTTGACGCGAAGCTAGATAATTCTAGATAATTCCGTAGCATAATGTCGTATGAAATCGTGCTATGGGGTAAATTGACTTATCGAGCCATTACCGCCGACTTAGTGTAACCGACAAAAACCAAACTTTACAGGAGAAGGTATTTTTTAAATATTTTTACAAATAACTGCGCTATTAAATTGAAATTTAACATAACATTATGATTTTTGAAGCCTTAGGTGTAACAGTTATAATTTTCGAAAAAACATTAGGTTTTGAGGCTTTTTTGGCGTCTACAATAATTTTGCTGTCTTAAACAAACGACTTCTTATGATTCCGGGCGTTTGGGATAACACTTGCGATAAAAAATTACCTGGTTAAAGTTTTAACGCAAGCGACAGTAAGCCATTTTAACTATGGATCAACTTTAAATCAATGTGTACTTAATAAATTAATATAAAAAAAATTTAAAATATGTAGTTAAATATATAATATATTGCTCATTATTTTAACATTTTAGAGCACACTGAGATCAATGAATGAAACTTAAAATAGAATTATTAAACTTAAAGTATTATCAAGGAAATTAAAGGTTTAGTATTACCTGCATTCGTTTCAGCTAACGTTACTCATTAATTTAACATTTAAAAAACACTGAGATCAAATAATTAGCTTGGCGAGTTTTCATGCCGGCACACCGCCTGCAACTTTACAAGGCGCAGGTTCGGCTTATTAACTATCTTTGACCAAGTGTTGTCAGTGATAATGTTCTCCAGACCGAAATTCGGTCTCGGCGACCCCCTTAACGGAGACTGGCATCTGTGCAGAACATGATTAAAGTGCAAGAAGATGTGAGCAAGCCCAGGTGTACTCTATTCCCTCACTTCTATAGTAAGATGGACGGTAATCCAACACGAACGGAGAGAAATCATGCTCGGGACCAACGGATTTACGTGCTTTCCAAAACATAGGGGTAAAACTCTGCCAGCTTTTTGACTCCAGGCTGCTAGTGAGAATTGCTTGATAGAGATACCCCAACCAGGGATTCAAACCCGGGACTTCATGAGCAGCAATCGCGTAATTTACGACCATTAGACCAACGAGGTAGTTAAAAGTATTGATGTTATATACTTATACAACTCGACGTATTGTAGTTCTCTTTTCGTATTATTAGGATCACGTTCGTATAAATATATTTATCCCAGCCCCATTACAAAATGGATTTTTCATGTTTATGAGATCAATAAGTTAGTGTTTGGGGAGTTTCAGTACGAAATTGAAAATACTGCGTCGGCTTGACATAAATGTAATTTGGTGTATTTTTTTTTTCATTTACACTCTAGTTGCCTTTATATCCCTTTTACCACGTATTTATTAACTTTTTTTTATTATCAGATAAAAATTGTTATAATAATTGCTATGCACAGTGAAAAACCACGCAAGTATATGTTGCTTGCCGTTCCGTCTTCATTATTATAATATTATTTATTAGTAACTAGAAGACTTAAAAAAAGGTTGTCAATGCGACTGTATGTTTTTTAATGTTTTTACGCGATACTTTCCTCAATTTCGAAATGGTGATTTTAATAATTTTTGTTTTTAAATAGTTTGCACTTGAGGAGAGGTCCCATATAAATCGGAAAAGAATTCCACCCTTGAAGGTGGTAAAATATGAAGGTTTTAATGTAACTATTCAGACGATATTCTAGTTTTAACCTTGAGCTTGTGATATTCCTTGGTCCATTCAAAGGGGTTAGATTTTTTTAACATTTAATGCAAAAAAAAGCCGACTTCAAATAACTAAAACAATAACAATTTACTTAACTGCGTCTGAAGTCGGGGCTTTAATTCTTCTATACACTATGTCTTAGCATTGACTCAAAACTCGAGCAGACTTCAGTTTACTACTAAATTAAGCTAAAATGCTTTTGTTAGGAGTGGTTCACGACAGTAGTCGAATGTCGGAATCAAACTTAGGACTTTCCGAATTTCTAGCCCGCACCCATAATCATTAGTCTACTTTCACTTTTCTAGTTGATTGCAGTTTTCTATATCAATGTTTTATAATCTACTTTTCCTACATAAAATTGTCAACACACTCCACTATTATGTAGGTAAAATTATATATGCTCAATACTTAGCGCATTAATATCGCTAGAATCATTCTGTGCTTTAAACTTCCTTCGGGAAATAGCTTATACAAGAAGGAAACTTTTAATGAGGTCAGACTGACAAGGTAAAGTTAAACTTGAGCTATATCTTGATATATCAAGGATTAGGTCGTTCTAACGTGGATGATAACTTTATTAAAAGTGAAGAGAACACAGCTCTACTCATAATTCGAAGTTGGTTTTCTTCCAAATGTTCTAAATAGGTTTATGCCTTGTAGTGCCGGCGTAAGAGAATCCACTACCCCATATCATTCAGTGGGTGTTGTAAAAGGCGACAGAGGTAAATTGAAACAGGTGATGGAATTGAGGCAGCAGCATATTCCTGATAACAGTTCAAAATAATAAAACAAATGTGGTTGCCAACCCGCCTACCCATGGTGGCAAATATGACAAATATTCACACAGTGAAGCAGTCTATGAGGAGGCCTATATTCAGCAGTAGGCTTTTAATAGGCTGTAATGAATGAATGAAAAATTCTGAACTTAAATTTGTTAAACCTAAAGTTACTCAGCTTGCTATGGAGGAAGCTAAGAAGTTTCTTCGTCTGGCAGAATCCGTTGATGTCCACAGTAGAACTGGATCAATGATCAGACTCAAAATATTTCTTAATAATACTGTGAAAATGTATAGCTGGCTAATTGAATGAAGTTCGAAGAAATGGGAAAAGGTGAGGGTAGCAAATTACAGACAACAGCAGTATAGGGCAACTCGCCACTGCAATTAAAGCTTGATGGGACCGTTGTGTGGGTGGAGAGGTCGTGTAGGAAGGAGCGCTTTGTGTTTCGGTGAGTCTTTTCTCAGGAGAAAATGGGTAAGCGGCATAATATAATTAGATAATCATCATCACCGTTATCATCACCAACAGTCTGTAAAAGTCCGCTACTGGACATAGGACTCTCTTGATTTTCCTTAAGCGTAGCGAACGCTTGGTAGGCGAATTGACGATCGCTGTATCAGACGTCTCACCTCTATTACGTTGCTCCCCATCACCGTCTGGTAATTTCACGGCTGCCGTAAACTAGATGGTATGTATGATGAAAAGAAATGGAGTGGAAAATTTTCTTATGCCGTCACCACTCGGATATACAGGATTATTTTGCAATATACGGCCAAATTCAATATAGGTAATATAGGTGAATGGTGAAGAAAAATCTATTTAAAAAAATCTCAAACATTTGTCTGTTTATCTTTTGTCTTTTTATCTTTTAAATTCAGAATGCCTGGTAATGCATTATTTAAACTGATTGGCATTCATAAATGTTTCACGCCTACTTTTTTACTACGCAAGCACACATTTGTAAGGGTCGGTCGGTCGGAAATAACGTTGTGAATTGAATCACACACAGAAGAGCGTGTGTACGCGTAGTTGTTGCCATAAATCACATTTAATTTGGGGTAATTTCAAATAAAAGTAGAAGCCTTATTTACTCGTTCCCAAAAACTGCAATAACGGTATATCATTTTTAATATATTTGAACTTAAGTATAAAATTTGGCTACTCTGAAAAATAACCCTGTGTAGCCAAGTAGCGTAATAAGCGTAATTATACTCGCATCGCACTGTTGAGCATAGGACACTCATTACCAAGAAGGTTTTGGAGCATGCAATATTCCGCCTCATTTTTCTAATACGTATGGCGCGTTGACGAATGCTTATAATATGTGAGACATGCAGGTATCCTCACGAAATTATCCTTTATTACTAAACATGCGGTAAATTACAATTTGAAATTGCTATTTATTATTTCAGTGGTAGCGTCGGAGATCAAAGTCCTGTAGTATAACATTCAAATTGCTCCTTCTATCTTCTGCTTTTTAGGGTTCCATACCGTATGCAATGGGACTCTATTACTAAGCTATTGGATTGAGAATGACGTCACTTATCTAAACATGCATTGTCGTCCATACTTAACATACATACTAAACATATATATATATATTGCAAGTTAAATAAAGCTTTTAAAAACTACGAAAGTCTACGAAAACCCACGAAAGTCTACATAAACTCTACGTAAAGTCTACGTGTATCTTATAACTAATCTAAGAAGCCATTTACGCAATTGCAATTTCTCTAGTGTTGCAGGTGTTTATAGGCGGCGATAGTTACTTACCGTTGATTGTCCGATCATTGGCTACTACTTCGTGTTAAGAAAATCAAAAACCTACGCATAAAAAGGATCTGACTAAGCTAATCTGTTAAAAGTTCTTTAAAAAAGGAGTATAAACTGTTTTATTCTTTAAATTTTTAACAAAAAGGAACAAGCTTTAGTATATTTAAGTAATTTTATATAAACCAACTTTTAATTTCAAAATGAGCGGAAATAAAAAAACATTATTGAAGTGAAACTTTTTACGGGAGCGCTTTGAAATTTTGATCCGCAACCTTTTTGTGTGACGAAAATTGGTGGGGGTAAAAACTATGTACCGCGTCATTCAGGTCGATTATTCAAATTGCAAAAGCAGGCCATTGCCTACCATAAAGTATATACTAATACAATTACAATTACAAGATTATAACGGTCTTTCGTTCAAATACTAATCTATTAATTTTATAATTTAAGGCAGTTACCAAGGTACACGCATTTATTTTAGAAAGAGTGATCGCATTTGAGTAATAGCGCCATCCACTACATTTTCTATGTACCACCATGATAGGTAATCAATTTTGGTTCGATAAAATGACTTTACTTATAGAATGAAGTAGATGGCTCTATTAAAAAAATGAACAAGGGAAGTAATTTTTGAAGCCCATTAAGGCAGAGCAGCGTTTATTTTAAATAACAATTCATACATTTTTGTTGACATTATATAAAACTTTGGTTTAATTAAAATATTTTTTTTAATATAGGATAAGGGTG
This sequence comes from Parnassius orleans, assembly GCA_029286625.1. Taxonomy (NCBI): domain Eukaryota; kingdom Metazoa; phylum Arthropoda; class Insecta; order Lepidoptera; family Papilionidae; genus Parnassius; species Parnassius orleans. The sequence goes on from JAGSMP010000362.1 coordinate 662,070, forward strand.
ACAAAGGAGCATACAGTCCACCTGATGGTAAGTGGTTGCTGTGGCCCATAGACAGCTACATCTATCTTCGATTACGAATCAAAATGCAGATGCGTTGTCACCCGTGAGGACTAAGATGGAATGCCTCGTTTCCAGTAAAAAGGGTCTTAATCACATAAATAATAGATAATTACCTAATGAACAAACTTTAATGAGTATTTTTTGTTACACTGGGATTTATTATAACCCGATACACTGGGATCTATAGCCTAAACCGATAATTTTTCTTCTTAAGATCGAAGAAGTTGATGCACTGTGACACATACGTATATAATTTTATGCAAATAAATGAATGATATACACAATCTATGCTATTCAAAAGTCATTGATGAATAATTGAAATGTTTCCCTGTAATACAATAGTTTCACTTCTATCGTGTGTCTTCAGAACACAGTTTATTTTTTATTTTTAGAGAAATAAAAATTCGATATAAGTTATACTCTGTTACTTCGCATTATACGTATAATATATCTTGTCAGTCTTTTTGAACTGAATATAATAAATTATTACTTACACCTTTAATATTATTGCTTATTTTAACCCTACATAGCTAACGTTCCTGGACTACTATGATAAGCTACTACCATTCGACTTTTTGACAATAATTTTTTAAATGTGTTTTTTATTAAAATTTTGTTTTACTTTTTTCAGGTTTGTTATATTTATAGAAAATATGAGATATAAATTTAAGATAATTGCTCCAAAACTACAAACGTTTATTTGACTTTTAAGTACTAAATCACAAATATTAAATAGCGCATGTTTTTTTAAGATCAGTAAGGCACTAAATATTACAATAACTAATTTAGGAACTATTGTTTAGAAATTTAGTTTTTGTTTTTTGTTTGTTTAAAGAAAACCACTAAAATTAACGGTAATTATCAAATGACGCAGGTGTTTTAAGCATAATTTGGGCAAAAGTAGTTCGTTCTATGTTCGCCACAAATGGGAACTCTGCAGCTATTGCAGTAATTCTATGTCATGCGCCTTTTCTTTTAAGAATAAAAACTGCAGCCCTTTTGTTCCTTTGTTCCTTTTGTTCCTTTGTTCCTTTTGTTCCTTGTTGTTATGAGGATATCTGCAGTAGAACCAGAGTAACCGACATAGCCCAGCGGATTAGTAAGCTGAAGTGGCAACAGTCCGGCCATGTAGCTCGAAGAACAGACAACCGATGGGGAAGAAGTATTCTTGAGTGGCAGCCTTATACACGTAGGAGAAGTGTAGGGCAGCCCCCCCCTAGATGGAGTGACGACCTGGTAAGACATGCAAGAAGTCGTTGGATGCAGGTGGCTCAGGACCGTGCTTTGTGGCATTCCTTGGGAGAAGCCTATGTTCAGCAGTGGACTTGTGAAGGACTGTAATGATGATGATGATGATGACTTCCAAAAAGTCACTTTCCACGTCATCTATCAATAAAACATCCTCATTCTCACTATCAGAAACACATATTAATTTGTGTTGATATAATCTTCATCATCTAACAACGCACGAACTTTGTCGTCGTCTGTGATCGGCCTCGCAGCCATTCTTCACAACCAACGTTATAACTTAAAAAAAACCATATATAATATATATTATTTTTATACGTGGTAGAGTCATGCTGCAGCTATATTAGTAGTATAGTTGTAGCACGAATGGATCGGCGCGAACGGGGAAGGAACACACTCTCACAGAATACCAGCGTAATATAGCAGCTTAACACTGCTGTGTTTCTTATGGTGAGTGTAGAGAACCGGAGACCATTTTTACTGGAAAAGAGGCATTCCATCTTAGTCCTCACGGGTGACAACGCATCTGCATTTTGATTCGCAAACGAGGATAGATGTAAATGTCTATGGGCCATAGCAACCACTTACCATCAGGTGGACTGTGTGTTCGTTTGTCACCCTATCTTATAAATAAAAATAAATAAAATATAATTTAAAATATCTGAACATTTCCAGACTGGACTCGAGCGGAATAAGTATGTAAATCTAGGTGCAAGGGAAAATATTTTAAAATAGTAAAAGCAATGTGGGGGTGTAATTTATACAATTTATCAACGTGGTTTAAAAACTGATTTAATACTATCGAACGGGGAACCTAGCAGGTACAGTGATTCCGTACTGAAAGTTTTTATTCCTTGAGAAATATGATAGAAATTTTTAATTAAAGCATCTCTGTTAGAACTACATAAATTATTGGAAAAAAATATTTCAAATTTATTGCTATTTGGTTCAAGACCAATATTTTTAAAATTTCTAAATATATGAGTAAGATCACTGAGGACGCCATTTGCTCTACCTCCCAGTGTACCATCGTCCAGGTACCAGACACAAATATAAAGTTCTATAATTAAAATTCAGCTGGGATTTCAAATTTGAAATAATGGGTTGAATTCCCAAACTGAAAAGTGCTGGACCTAGTGGGTCACCCTGCTGAACACCGACAGCAGAATCGATAATATAGTTTTCGTAAAAGAAGTTAGTATTTTGACTGTATCATTGCCAAACGTAATGATAAATGTCGGGGTATTGTTAGCTACTTCTTTCAGCAGGTTACCCTATCGATAGAGTTAAAAGCATTCCTTAGGTCAACCTTCACAAGAACATCTTCATCAGAGTTTGTTAAAAATGTACGCACTGAATGTACCGCCGCCTCACATCCACCTCTAGTGCGAAAGCCTAGTTGATTAGGCTGAAATTTTGTTTTAAGGTTAGAGATTATGTGCCTGCAAGCTAATTTTGAAGTTAAGCGTCAAAATGTGAAACCAAGGCAATAGGACTGAAAACATGGTTGAAATTTGGATTAACATTACCAGAAAGCATAAAGTTACATAATTTTGTAATGTTATTAAGAAGTACTCCGCCGGCGTCACCAGCAGAAGCGCTTACAAGATCTTTAAGATGTTGAGGCGTAACTCCGTCAATGCCGCCAACAGAGTCATTCGAAAATGACATAATTGCTTCTAAAGTGTCTTTTTCAGAAATGTGTAATGATTGCATAGAAGTCTTGGGAGGCAGCGGTAAACTTTGAGAAGGTTGACCGAAGGATGCTTCTGACGAATGCCTTCAAGAGTTTCCACATTACGAGGAGCCAGGATGTCATCTGAGAATAAAATACGGCATGCATTTTTTAAGTTGCCATCCATAACCTTCGACTCAACTACTTTTTTTAAATCAAATTTAGGACGAGGTCATGATAAATGAGTATTAATTGGGTAGTCTTAATTTTGAAAACATGTCACTTTTAGTTGAGACGTAATTGATTTATTTATTGTTTTATCAAAATGAAAATGGGAATACGCGAAAGTAAATAATATTTGCCAAACCTTTTCACTATTAGTGAAACAATTTTGAATAGTGCATGACAACGCTTTAGCAAGCTGCATCATCGCACCTCTAGAAATTATTTAAACCACTGGTACATTACGATGATAATTGTAAATTTGCTCCGAAAAAGGGAAAAATTTGTGTAGTTAGAGGAATTACTAATAGAGTTATGAATTTCTACGGAAAGCTGTGATGCCGAAATATTTTTACTATGGCATCGCTTGATATGTATATTTAATCCCCTTTTACTTTTAAATAGTCTACCGGAAATCCGGCTGTGAATATAGCTGTAATCTGAGAATTTCTTGACAGAAATACTCAATAGATAATTTTGGTGGCCCAACCGGGATTCAAACTTGGAATCTCATGATCAGCAGTCGCGTTTACGACCACTAGACCAACGAGACAGTAAGTTTTTCATTGTAGAGAGTATTTGATTTAATCGACACGCTTGACAGGCATAGATAGCAGTTCCAGGCGTCTCGCCGCTTGACGTTTCAAGAAACGTAAAGCAGGGTCTTTGATAATACTTTTATGGTCGAGTTTTCTGAAGGGAAATTATTTCTATTCGTTTGAATTTTTTGTCGCATGTTGTACGTTTAAGTATTAACCAACTGCACAGCAGAACTTAATTTACAACAGTTAAAGTACGTATCTATTGTGCAATGGGTCGCAGGAAAGAAATCCACGGAGGGTTCCTAGAATTAATTAATAAAAGTTGTTCATAAAGAACTACTTACAAAAAGGATAAAGTTGCTCTTTTAAAACTGCGTCTGTTAATTATTTTCAGTGTTTAACGTCACCATTTAGAAACAAAAGTAATAAAACATTGGACTGGCTCGGCTAAAATAAAAGAGTATAATCCGTACAACCCTTAATGTAGACGCCATTTAGTTTTGTTTTTTCTGAAAACCATCAAAAAAAAAAAAAAATATATATATATATATATATATATATATATATATATATATATATATATATATATATATATATAAAATACCAATGATCATTACCTATATTGGTATGTAGAATCACATTTAGAATTGATTAAAGAAATTTGTGCATATAATCTATGTAATTATAGTTTTCTTAATCAGTCCGTAAAAGTCCTATGCTGGACATGAACTACTCCTGTTGTAAGGAGGATTCATCTTGGCAGGCAAATTGCAGATCGAAGAACGCGACGTCTCTTACTTTAAACGCTACTCTTCGTCTTCGATCTTGTGTCGTATTTGGTGTATACGAAACTGCCTCGTTCATCTAGTGGCCGTAACCACAAATGCTCATCATGAGGTCCCGGGTACAAATCCTTGGTCAGACAAAAATCGGTCATTTGGTTTTTCTGTCAAGAAATTCTCAGAAGTAGCCCGAAGACAGGAAGTTGGTGGTGTTTGACTCCCGTATGTCGGAAGGCACGTAAAGTCGTTGATCTTGTCCCTGCTCTCTCTCCGGTCTTGTCGGACTACCGTCCCATTAGACTATGAGAGTGAGGAAATAGAGAATGCTCCTGTGTTTGTGCATAAAGTCCTGCGATGGCTAGTCTACGTTGAGACTGGCTGCCCTGACAGAAATTAGGTCTGGAAGATATTATTATTATTTTGTGATGTTGATATTTATGGATGCAGGTGACTCAGGACCTTGATTTGTGGCATTCTTTGGGGGAGGTCTATGTTCATCTGTGGACTCGTGAAAGCTGTAATAATGATGATGATCAGATGTTTATATCGTCATCCATCAGAAGCTATGAGGTGTTGCTGGTATTTCCAATGTGTTTTACTGCCTAGGAGTCCGTCTGGGTAAATACCACCTTCTTTCATAATTAATCCTAATACTGATTTTCCGTTTGAAGCAACCATTTCTACCAGTGGAGTTTTGCCACATTTTTTTTATAGAATAAGGCTGACAAACTGGTACTCTTAATTGTGAGTGGATGCTGTTCATGGGAACATCTACATTTATCCTCGATTAAGAATCAAAATGTGGACGCATTGTCATCCCTGAGGATTAAGATGGAATGCCCCTTTTTCAGTAATAAGGGGCACTCACCATACGAAACACACCAGCGTTGAGCTGTTATCTCACACTGGTATTCTGTGAGAGTGTGGTTCTACCTCGATCGAGCTAACTCTTTCGTACTACAACAATAATATAGCTGCAGCATGGATCTACCACGTAAAAATCTTTTACTTTTTTCACCTTTAACTTTATAACATTTTAACTATAAGAAAATTACGCAGAATTTCATTAATTTTCAACATTTAATCAAATTGTGCTTCCTCCATATACAAAAATGGTATTGCTTTTCTGCCTGCATGCTTTGGTTAAGTAAAATTTAAACGCAAATAGACGTAAAGTTTTCCTTAATGCTGCGTTATAACAGAAACCCCAATAGTAATATAATCTCTCTAAAAGTGTACATAGAATTCTAGCTTTGCGAGGTATAATGTTTCAAATAGCATCTTAATGTATTCAGATCGCACGCCTCTCTTGAGAGTTAACAGGAACCTGTTTCAATGTATTTAAATAAAACCTGTTTCAATGTGATTTTACGTAAAGAAATTATCATTTAACTTTTTCCGATATTAATGATATAGCTGGTTAACCAAAGACATTACATGACATTTGGAAGAAAGGTCTTCTGCTGATCTGCCTCGTGTCTCAAGCGCTGCCGCCATGATGATTCGGCGCCGGCTTCTTTCACTCATATAAACTTTAGAGTCAATCGCTAAATAATACAAAATTAAAAGCATTATTTTTAATGTTTTTAATTTTGTATCGTTCAATATCCAAATCACACAAAGGCGGGTGCGATGGCGCGAGACAGAAGCGGTGTGGTTGGTTGCGTGTCTTCTGTGAACTCCGTTAACATAGGAGTGCTAAAGGCATAAAAAGCAGTAGATAGGAAACCCGGAAATGGGCTTTTTGCAGTACTCTTGTTGGATAATAATTAACGAATCACATAAGCGCTAGGCGGTAGTGCAAATGTGGCGCGAATATCCCCCTGGCCTTGAGGTATCCTCAAATAGCAAAATAAAATATTATAAAATAATATATATAGGTAGCGGATAAATACTTATAGTGTAGCGAAAAAAGTGAAATTATGACCTAGAAATTAAAAATTAATTTGCATTATTCTTTATGTATAATATTTAGTTTTATTATAATTTTATAATATACACTGTTAAATTAAATTATGACACTTACTAATGTTCCCGTCACGTTTCACGTAGCATTCAGCAACTTACGTTTAGCAAAACTATACAATACGTATTCCATTTTGTTATTATCATTCATCAGCTGTTATTATCATATGTATCTACTACTCGCTTATAGTCGACACTTACGGCACGGTCTCCGTAGGACCGAATGGGGCCGACTGAAAATCAGCGTTGCTATCCCGCGGCTTATGCTGAGGCGGTCCCTTCCGTCAATTCATCTGTTTTGATTATTAAGTCATGAATTGTTGTTATACCCTCTATTTTTTTTTCGTATTAATTTTGTTTATTTACCGGTACTGTAATTTGTGATTGTAATCTGAAGCGTCGGAATAAATGTTTTTAAATGTCTTTAAATATCTATAAATATTTATAATATACCCAATCATTGTATTGGTAAAGGACACAGATTGACAAGAGGGCGTTTTAGAGTAGAATTCTTAAGCTTAACTTGCGCAACGCGTGCCATACCATCTCTACCAGCATACAATTCGGTGACAAATTCTAGAGGCCACTGAAGCGGTGGAGTATTATCCATGTCTATAAGAACAAGTGTTCCTACAGAAATGGCAGTAGCATTCTTATTCCACTTTGCTTTACTTGGTAATGTATGTAAGTATTCAAATCTAAAGGGTTTCCAAAAGGACTGAACTAAATAATCTATTAAAGAAAAACGTGATGACAAATTAATAAGTTCTTTACTTAAATCAGCGGCTGGTAAGCATTCAAGTGGTTTTAAATTTAGAAAATGTGTGGTGTGAGTTGTGCGTTACAAAGGGAATTATATACGTGTACAAAGCGGTTTATGACAAATATAAATAATAATTAATATAATTATAACTATAAATAATATAATTTAATAATAATATATACGTATATATTTTTGTAATATATAAAGAAATGGATATATAAAGGATTACTTTTCCAGGCTGGAAGGTTAAAATTGTCGCTACTGAATGGTCCAGAAAATGGATAAAATTATTCCGGCCGAAGTGACCAAAAATGGTTAATTAATTAATTATTTTTCGGCGATTCAGATTTAATGAATTGATGATTTTGCGTAAATTAATTGACTGTAGGGTGTGGTGCGAATTTACTATTACGCGATACTGTAAATGCCCCAAATTCTGGCTACAGGAAGGACGTGAAGGATTGCATGTGCACTCACCTGGACTTTTCTGATCTTCTTCGTGTCTCCAGGGCTGCAGCTACGATGAGACGACGGTTTCTTTCACATATAAACTTTACAGATGATCGCTAAATATAGCGTTACTGTAAATGTCTATACACTATACGATAGTTTTTATAGTTTTATATCCAAATCAAACAAAGGGGGTGCGAAGGCGCGAGATAGAAACGGTGCGGTTGTTTGCGTGTCTTCTATGAACCCGTTAACACAAGAGTGCGCATGCTAAAGGCATAAAGGCGGTAGATAGGAAACCCTGATATGGGCTTCTTGCAGTACTCATTTTGGATAATAATCAACGAATCACATAAGCGTTAGGCGGTAGTGCAAAAGTGGCGCGCACAAAGTTTCATATCTGATAAAATAAAATAGCTAATACCATGGACAGAGCGGCGTTTACGAGGCGTCGAAAACAAATAATTATCTTAGTAATATCTGTAATAATAAAGATAAGTTAGATATTCATAAAAAGTCTGGTGTTTACAAATTTGTTTGTGACGAATTTCACGCCGATTATGTGGGTCAGACTGATCGTAACTTCCAAATACGTTATAAAGCGCCCGTGCAGGAATTGTAGTCCTGATAAATCAATCACATATTGCTAAACATCTCATAGACACTAGACACAACCTAGCCAATGACCACTCCTTTGAAGTCTTACATACTTGCAATAAAGGGCTACGACAGTGTGTGTTGGAACAGATAGAGATATTAAAAAATAAAAATAGTGGCGTTCCACTACTGAATGAACAAGCAAATTTTTCTAGCTTGCCTCTCTTAAACATCTTTAAGCCTGCTCTTTAATTACATAGGTAAAACCTCGCAATGCGGTCGTTTGTCACCTCATGGTCACCACGCAACCAAACGCTGGTGCGTGGTTGGAGGGTAGCCGGACGTTTGCAGTGGTATGTTGTTAATTTTGCAGCAATCGGCTCGTACGTCAAGTGGTGATTGGTCGCATGACGTAATCGCTCGCTGCTGAAGTGGGGAGCGAGTTGTATGAATAGCGGCTCGCCGCTCACTTATAGGTCAGCCACCGCAGAGTTTACTTCACCTGACGATGCCTTGTGTAGAGGCAAAACACGTGTCGTATTATCAACGGTGGTGTGTCTTTCTGGTGTGGTGATGTTTGGAGTGGTGGTGCTGGGATTAGTGCACGCAATTGATGGAGGGCGGGAGGTGCTATTCAGACTAGGTAGGACATAATTTTATTTCATTATGCGGATATAAGCAAATTAACTTTTAAGATCTTCAATATAATGGATTTCCGGAAAAGTAACGCCTGATTCTATTAATTAGGATAGGATCTATTAATGGCGTTTTATAGATTTAAGATAATTGTCAAAGATAATTTATTTTATCAATTTTTCGATTTCATAAAAACTCCAAGTTTTTCGCATAAAATATAGCCTAGATCACTCTTGCTATTGTTCTGTATCTGTTCGTGAGGTTTCACAATCGGTTGAGCAATTCCGAAGATTAGCTTGGACAGACAGATTTTTTAAATGGTTATTTATATCTTAATGGCATACCAAATACCCTTCAGCTCAATAAAAGGCAGTTATTTCGATAGAAGAGACACTTTAATTTTATTTATATTAATAAATTATTACCGTTCACATCGTTTCATGGTTGGCAGTCCATTACGATGCATTTTACGAGGGATTTTCTACCACGCACGAAAACGGTTTTACCGGACCGATACTACTTAGGGACCTTCAAGTAAAGTAACTATTCCTTTCGTTTAGAAGTTTAGTTTACAACGTGGTAGAGCCATGCTGCAGCTATATTAGTAGTATAGTTGTAGCACGAATGGGTCGGCTCGACTGGGAAGGACCACGCTCACAGAATATCAGCGTAAAATAGCAGCTTAACGCTGCTGTGTTTCGTATGGTGAGTGTAGAGAACCGGAGACCCTTTTACTGGAAAAGAGGCATTCTATCTTAGTCCTCACGGCTGACAACGCATCTGCATTTAAATTCGCAAACGAAGATAGATGTAGATGTCTATGGGCCACAGCAACCACTTACAATCAGGTGGACTGTGTGCTCGTTCGTCACCCTTATTCTATAAAAAAAAGCGGCAACGCACCTGCAGTTCTTTCGGTGTATCAAATATTAACGGACAGCGGTGAGTCACCATTAGGTGAGTCAAATACTCATATGCCTCCTCTTCTAAATTTTGCTGCAGCACGAGTGAGACGACTCGACTGAGAAGGAACCATGCTATCGAAGAATACCGGCGTATAGTGGCATTATAATTGTATTGTGTTTCATTCAGTCAATGGCGAGAACCGGAGTCTAAACTGACAACGAGTCATCCCATCTTCACCCGTAGAGCACTTGTTGCTGCTGTGTTTCAGTTTGAAAGCTAAAAAGCCGGTGTTACACCAGCCTGTTTACGTAAGATCACGTCTTTTTTGTTTGAAGTTGGTTGCAGTTGTGCCTCATATTTTTAGAAAGAACTTTTTGAATAATATTTCTTTGTAATAATACATCTTTAAGATTTATATCATTTACCGACCATAACTGAACATTTTGGCAAAAGTAGCATTAAATGAAAATTATAGTCAAGATATTAAATAACAGATTACAGATATTTTTTTTGTTTTGATGTATGACTATTAATTTTGTTGGAAAATCCTTCACTATTCAGGCTGTACTTCTCTGGAACTCCTTGCCTGAAGACGTTAGAAATATACTTAATAAGACTGCGTTTAAAAGATTAGTACGTGAATAATTTGAATGACATCAGGTGTTAGTATGGTCAGTCAATAATATCATTTGGGTAACTTTGTTGTTAGTTTAGATATATTTATTACTTTCTTACTTACTAATTTACTATAATGTTCTTTTTATTTTACGCACCTATCACATTATTTCTACACGTCCCGGGTTGACTGGGAGAGAATGCCAAAACGCATTAAGTCCGCCCGTTGTAATACTTTGTATTAAGGTGTACAATAAAGTATAAATAAGTAAATAAATAATGTCAGCCATCTACATAAGTTCAGTAATCTAAGTATAAAGTTAAATAAACGGGAGACGAAGCCGAGACTATAACCTATTTCTGAGATTGAAGAAAATCATTATTCAGACCTAGAGTAGACCAGTTATTTCGACAACGTAATAAGACATGAAAATTAAATTTATGGCATGATCTTCATTTTTTTTATTAAATTTATCGTGTTACAGCAATGCTATAACTTTTATAGCTCCAGCATGATCGAGGAAGGAATACTCTAGCACAGAATACCATCGTAAAATAGCAGCATAACCCTGCACTACTGCGTTTCATATAGTGAGTGACGGGAACCGGAGGCACTCCATCTTGGTTCTCAGGGGAGCCAATGCATTTGCATTTCCATTCTTACTCGATGATAAATGTAGGTTTCTATGAACTACACAACATTACCTTATGATCATAAAAATAACTATTTAATTTATTTATAAAGTAATGTAGTACGTTTAAATATAAGAATATTTTTTTTAAATAGAATCATCATCATCATCATCATTACAGCCCTTCACAAGTCCACTGCTGAACATAGGCCTCCCCACGGAATGCCACAAAGCACGGTCCCGAGCCACCTGCATCCATTGACTTCCTGCATGTCTTACCAGGTCGTCACTCCATCTAGTGGGGACGTTCACACTTGCCTGCCGGTACCAGGCTGCCACTGAGAACCTTTCTTCCCATCGGTTGTCGGTTCTTCGAGCTATATGGCTGGCCCATTGCCACTTCAGCTTACTAATCCTTTGGCTATGTCGGTTACTTGGTTCTACTGCGGATATCCTCATTTCTAAGTTTATCACGCAGAGAAACCCTGAGCATAGCTCTTCCATAGCTCGCTGAGCGACCTTGAGCTTCTTCATACGGCCAGCAGTGAAGGACCACGTCTCAGTTCCGTATGTCATCACTGGCAACACGCACTGGTTAAACAATTTAGTTTTGAGGGTTTGAGGTATGCCTGACGAGAAGATGGGCGTAATCTCCCGAACGCTGCCCAGCCGAGTTGAATCCGTAGATTGACCTCGGTCGAAGTTGGACTTACCTAGTCGGACTATTTGTCCCAGGACCCAGTGGTTACCTAGTCGGAATATTCGTCAACAACTTCGAGCTTAGTGCTCCCAACAACTACCGGCATAGGTGTGACATGGACATTAAACATGATTTTTGTTTTGTCCATGTTCATCTTGAGACCCATCCATTGGGAGACACTATTGAGGTCATTGAACATAGTGCTTAGGTCCTCCAGCGATTCTGCCATAAGAACTATATCGTCGGCAAATCGAAGGTGAGTGATGTACCGCCATTGATGTTAATACCGTATCCTTCCAGTCCAGTAGCTTGAAAACGTCTTCCAATGCAGCGGTGAAGAGTTTCGGGGATATTACGTCACCCTGTCTTACACCTCTGCAGTTGGATAGGTTTCGTACTCTGGTTCTGTACTCGGAAAGCCATTGTAGCCCTACTGTACAAACACTTCAGCACCTCAATATACCGACAGTCCACTTGGCACCGCTGAAGGGACTGCAGCACCGCCCAAATTTCGACGGAATCAAAGGCTTTCATAGTCCACATACGCAGGAAAAGTGGCAGATTGTACTCGTCGGTCTTCTGTACAATTTGCCGAAGGGTATGATGTACGTGGTTTATGGTGCTAAAGCCTTTACGGAAACAGGCTTGTTTGGTAGTCTGGAAGTTGTCGAGTCTGCATGCGAGATGATTCGTAATGACTTACAAAAACAGCACGTTGACGCGGCTTAGAAAAAATCAGTCTGTAGAGCTTCAAGAGAGCGTTGTCGCCTTTTTTGATGAAAAAGACCACCGTACTTTTGCTCCACGCCTCTGGAGTAGTGCTCCTTGGAGGACGGAATTAAAGAGCTTCTACAGGACTTCAAGTGCTGGTTTTCCACCAGCTTTCATAAGTTTCGCTGTAATTACATCCTTACCCGGAACCTTACCGTTTCTTAAGTGCTGGAGAGCCATTCTAATCTCGCTCAGACTGACGTCCAGGATATCATCGGAATAGTGTCGGATAAGACTTGCACTTAGATCGTTACTCACACTTGCGTGTTGCTCCAACGATGACGTGTACAGCTGCACATAGAACCTCTCAACCTAATGCAAAATCTCAGGTGTCCTGGGAACGATGCTGCCACAATCGGTCTTCAGCTTCGACAGTTGGCTCTTTCTGGCAGACAGATCTCTGGCAAAGACTTTGAGCCCTGGTTCCGCTCGATCGCTTCTTCAATACGAGCTGTATTGAAGTTGCGCAAGTCCCGCCGCATGCATTTGTATATCTGTCTGTTCAGTTGCCTGTATGCTGTCAAATCTGCTGAAGACTGCAGTTTCATCTCCCGTCTAACAACCATGAGATTAAGAGTGATCGGAGAGTTTTTGTGTTCTTCTGCGACGGGTCTTACAGAACTTAGCTCCGACCGCATGGACAGTTTCCACAAGCTTGTCATTCATATCGTCTACTTCATTGCAAACTTCTAGGCACTGAAAACGATTTTGTAACTCCAGCTGAAAGTTTTCGGACTTTGGATTAGAGCACGAGGGGGACGGAGCGTTGACTTCATTAGACGTGACCTCTCCAACTTAACGTTCAGGTTCAGTGTGCCTCTCACCATTCGGTGATCGCTGCCAGTTTTCACCCTCGCGATCACCGAGACATCACTGAACAGTTGTCGTCTGGTCGTCATAATGAAGTCAATCTCATTTTTGTCGAACTGTCGGGGCTCGACCAGGTCGACCAGGTTAAATAGAATAAGGGTGACAAACGAGCACACAGTCCACCTGATGGTAACTGGTTGCTGGTGGCCCATTGACATCTACATCTATTTTCGTTTGCGAATTAAAATGCAGATGCGTTGTCAGCCGTGAGAACTAAGATAGAATGCCTCTTTTCTAGTAAAAAGGGTCTCCGGTTCTCTACACTCACCATACGAAACACAGCAGCATTAAGCTGCTATTTTACGCTGGTATTCTGCGAGAGCGTGGTCCTTCCCCGGTCGAGCCGACCCATTCGTGCTACAACTATACTATTAAATATAGCTGCAGCATGGCTCTACCACGTATAAATTATGTTAAATTGCCTAACTTTAAATGAGAAGCTGACTTTTAATACTAGGATTTCTTCTTTTGTTTTCATGTCAAAAATCCACTGCTAAACATAGGACTCCTCCATAGATTGCCTCATAGAGGGTATTTGTAGTGGATTGATTACCGCAGTATTTTTAATTACATTGAGTTGTTATCCGATCTCCTGTTTCATTTTATTGTGTCGTATCACCTATTCTATGTTATGCGGTAGCGGGTTCCGCCACTACATGGCATAATATTTAAATGCGTCAATATTAACGGAACTTCAAAATTTGGAGCTCTTTCTGACTGTTAGGAAGGCAATGAATTATAATGGTCGTGATCATAGATATAAATAGTTATAGTAAATGTTAGTAGAGTAGTAGAGTAAAGGTAAATATTATAGAAATTTCATTTGTAGGAAATCCTTTATTGCTAACATTTTATATTCATAAACCATTTTACAACATATTGAATAAAACTGTTGTTTTGTACGGATTTTATCACCTTCAATTTTATATTTTTATCACCCTTTTATTACATAGCTTGACCTTTATCTATCAATGTAATATGTGTGAATGTAATTGAATTTAGTAAATCAGTTTTCACCCAAATTTGGTCATTTCAGTCATGAAATTTTGCAGACATAGATCCATAGATAACAAAATACTTTCATGACATTAGGATTAATAGAGCTTATAATACACATATCAGTACATTGTGAAAGGTTTTTTGACTTTAATGCTATTAAATATTCCAGACATTTTCACACGTTCACTGTCCGAGTTTTAGACACAATAGTAAGACAATAGCAGTGAACTATATGTAGTACACGGGACAGTGAAATGTTCAAGTGATTTGCAGCACCCATAGTCACAAAAGACTGAGGTGTTCAAGGTCTTGATATCATAGTTAATTCGCATAGTTAACTCTAGAAAATTTAAATTTTGTCTTGATCACATAAAAAATATACAAAAATAATTTTATTAAAAGTAGCCATAAATTAAAAGAAGAAAAAAAATTACAATTAAATAAATTCTTGCAGTGGTATGCTTGAGTTTGATTTAAATAAAAGACAGGTTATAGAAAAATCCGTAAAAATTTTTTTTATTGAATGTGTAATTTCTTGTATTGAAATATAAGAAATTATTTTACAAAATTTTAAAATTGTAATTTTTCTATCTACATTAAGATATATTCTAAAATAATATAATATATTTTTCAGTATCGTGGAGGAATTTTACATACTTAAATTGCGCAGGAACAAACATTTTATTTTATTTTTGTAACATTTTAATTTATGTGGGATACAAACAGTGAACTTTTAACATAGTTACTTTAAACTTAAATAATATAAGTACATACACCAGTGAAGTATTCTCAGTAAGAATTTAAAAGGAAGAACATTGTACATTAACTTTTTGCTAAAGATTAAAATTAAACATTATAAACGTTACAATTTAATGTAAGTTAATTATTCTTTTAATAATAAGACGCGGAGCAATTATTTGTGCAAATAATAAAGCTAACCAAAAAAAAATCCGTGCGGGCTTCGAACCTGCGGACCCCTGCAACGCAGCAAAAAACGCCCAGCCACTGTTCTACTAACCCATCAATATCCATCTGTCTGTCTTGTCAAGTAATAGAATTCGTAAAATGGCCTGTTATTCGTAGTCACTATTACTAAATCAACGTTACAGAACCAATTAGAGACTGACAACAACCTTTTAGCGTTCAACCGAATTTATTAACAGATATTCTTGATTATATAGTTTTCATATCAAAAGCGTCTCTAAGGCATATTATGAATAGCTCTAGTTTATCTAGAGCTATGTGCTTCAAACTCGGTATACTATATAATAACTAAATCTTGAAATGCCTCTCTGCGCTTTGTATCACAAACATTATTTGTGTGTTTGTGAAGAAACTGGTAGCATCAAACCCCACAGAGAATCCTTTCAAGGAAAGGGATTTACCTGCAAAATTTTGAGTCACTATTTATTTTTTTCGCACTAAACCATAATGTACTTATTCAGATTTTTATCACAGCCTTTAACAAGTCCTCAGCTAAGCAAAGGCCTACCTCATAGATTGCCTCATAATATTTTGATGCCATATATATTACCTTTTTGCTAGTTTTATTTGCTACGCTTGACGGGCGGGTTGCAACCACAGTTTTTTATCATTATGAATTGTTATCAGGATGATGATGCCCTGTTTCAGTTTCCCTCTGTCGCCTCTCTTAAAACCCCTAGTCTGATATGAGGTAGTGGATATTTTTATCCTTTTAAATATTTTATTTAAAATACGTTGTTTCCTCATTAAAATTTCCTGCTGTATCGAGAAGGTGTTTTAAATACATATTACATTGCATATGGACAAACAAACAATAATTATATTTGAGGCATACCAACACATAGCTCAAGCAACAAAAATACTATTTAGCCACATAGATGTTGAGGGCAATAATATTAGGTCCTTACATATGAAATTGGCGTTTTGTACGGGAGGAATATAAAGTCAATTTTTTTTGTAAAATATATTTAATTAATCAAAGTATGCACCGTTGTTATTTATGCACTTTTGCCATCTCATAGGTAGTTCATTGATCCCTTTACTAAAAAAACCATGGGAACGAGAATCAATAAACTCTTTGAAGGCGGTTTGACTGCCGCATCGGAGTTGAATTTTTTCCTTGTAAGAAGTTGTCCAAATTCCGGATAAAATGGTAATCTTTTGAAAATGGTAAAAAAATTGAGCAAGGTCCGGGGAGTATGGTGGATGTAGCAGACATTCCAATTGTAGCTCATCTAACTTAGTGGTAATTTGTTGTGCAGTGTGTGGTCTTGCGTTGTCGTGAAGCAGCAGTGGCTCAGAGCGATTGACCAATCTCGGTTGTTTAGCAGCTAGTTCTTCCTTCACGGTTTGCAGTTGCTGACAATAGATATCTGCCGTAATCGTTTGGCCAGATTTTAGAAAAATGTAGTGAACGACACCGGCGCTAGTCCACCAAACACTCACAAGTAACTTTTTCTGACTCAATTTTCGTTTAGAGCAGGATTTGGCTGGGTCTCCAGGGTTCAGCCATTTGTCATGCCATCGGTATGTTGATTTGCGCATATTAAATTATCTTATTATTTTTTGACAAATTTCCTGCTTGATATCTTAAGTTTTTAATTTTATTACTAGTTAATCTTTCTAACTTTCAAATAAAACTACTTTGAAAAAATACACCGTTTACTTAAAGAGAAAATAATTTAAAACCGAAGGATGGAATTTTACCAAAAAAATTAAAATGCTTTTATTTTTAAATAGTTTACATAAAAAATTTTTTGATTTTTACCGATAATTTTTATCTTGTATCCGCACATTTCGTTTGATCAAGTGTAAAATTAACACACTGTATAGAGTGACAACCTGGTAAGATAAGACAGGCAGGAAGTCGATGGATGCAGGTGGCTCAGGTCCGTGCTTTGTTGCATTCCTTGGGGGAGAGCTATATTCAGCAGTGGACTTGTGAAAGGCCGTTATGATGATGATGATGATGCCTGAAAAAGCCCTAACAGCCGATTATTATTCAACAAAGGAATGTCACCAAAACCAAATGCAATGATGGACTTACTTTTAAGTTTACTCTTTCTTCCTCCTTTATCACTGTGCATATCATACGTTTCTTTTCATTGAATATCAAGACCGGATGACATACCAAATTGGTAATAAAAACATTTTCAAATTCATATTTAGCAAAGTAAGTAAAGTTATAGGATTTATGCGTCCCACAGCTGGGCACAGGCCTTCCTTATATTTCTGAGACAATTTGACTACCGCACCACTCCATTGAGTGTTGGTGGACTTCATATGTGCCCTGAAATATTTTACTGCTCAAACTTGCAGGTTTCCTCACATTGGTTTACTTCAACATCGAGCACGTGATAAATAATGCTATCATAGTTTACATGTTCGCATGATGATAAGTGGATGCTATGGTCCATAGACACCTACGTCTAACATCGATAAAGAATTAAACTGCAGATGCATTGTTATCCCTTAGTAATGCTTTCTTCCTAGTTTAAAACGACCCCCAGTTTTTATCACTCATCACACGTTGGTCACGTTGGTATTTTGCACGAGAAAGAACATTCCCCAATCGAGCCATGTATTCATTCATTTGTAGTTTTGCTGTAATGTGCTACAATGTAGCTCTATCGCGTAGGTGTTCTCCATATGCGACACCCATAGGATGCATTTTTTAGGATGCATTTTTTAGGTAATGCATTTTTATTCCAAATTTTGTAATCAATATAGATTATTAATAATACTTATTGAAATTCACTCTTTTGTTTAATTTACCACTGTTAATTTAACACTTCGAAAAAAAACCTCTGTCCTGGTAAAAACCTGCAAGACACCCAGCGGGACTTTTTTTTAAATAACAGCTTACAATCATGTATGTTACACAATTAACAACACAAAAAAAATTAGAAATAGCTTGGTAGCGATCACCTTATTCCCAGGGGTTATTATCATCCATATATTCCTTAATATTATAATAACCGTTTTTATACAAACTTACTTTAATAAAGTTTTTGAACTTTGAGCAGGTCACATTTTGCATATTTTCTGGAATTTTGTTGTATACGCCATATGTCGCTCCAAGAACGAATTACTGACTCGGTGGGGTCGAATAACTGGTACTACTAGCTTGCGTCTGTTCCTAGTATTTACAGAATGAATATCACTTATTTTTGTAAAACTACTTTTATTTTTGTGTACATACATACATTTTCATAAATGTATGGAGAGGCCAAAGTAATATATGTTTTAATTAATTTCCTTAAATTTTTGTCTGAGCGACTCTTTAGGTTTCAAATCATAGATTGCTCTTATGACCCTCTTCTTTAAAACAAATGTAATTTCAGTGTCAGTCGCGTGTCCCCATAGCAAAATACAATACGACCATAGAATTATTACGTATAGAATACTAGTACGTGCACCGAAAGTGAAACAAGTAAAACTAACGCGAAACCGCGTAAGTTCACTCAGCGACGCGTCAGTGCGCAACGTCACGTCTTACGGAGAAGAGCTCGCGAAAATTGTAAAATGACCGTTTGTGTTGTAAAATATTGTCACAACAGTGATGATAAACATAAAAAGTGATGGTACTCGTATTACATTTCACAGGTAAGTTGATATATTTAATTCATTATTAGTACGTAAACCAAAAAATACTTACCTAAGCTTATCATAATACAAATGTTGCTAGTTGTGGGGAAAATCACAATTTTCTTTTAAAAATATTTATTTTGTATTTGTGTTTAAAACGTTTAATCGCAACGCTCTGTGTAAAACTCAAATGTTTATATGTAGATACCTACTTCTCTAAGTATTAACTTAATATCATAACAATGGGTGCCTATTTAAAAGCAATACGGAGTGATCAGCTGATTGCGATCCGCGATTTTAACGCAACTATTATAGCAACTAAATTTATTTTTATTGCTTTGTTCATTGACCAAGTCGACGTTTTATATAGAATAAAAACTTTTTAATTTACTACATCAAGAGATTATTAATAAGAACGCCTTTACTAAGCAGATGTCACTTTACACCCAAACATAGTCTATTTTACCGACTCCAAAAAGGACAAAAAGGAGAGGTTATCAATTATGTATGTACGCTGATTTCTAAGACGATTCTAGATCAATTCGTATATACATGCTGTAATTTTAGTGGTTGTTTTCCGCATTCCTGACTCAATGCAAATTATAATTTTAAAACGTTTAGGTATATAATGACAATATTGATAATTATTTAAAATTAAAAATAATCTTAATAATTATTAAAAATAATCTTTTAAATCATAAAGCATTCAATTTTTAACCAATCATACAAATATTTGTTATATAATCTTTCGCTTAATAATTTAAATTTTTAGGTATTTTATTAAATATTTTTACACACATACTGAATGAAGACAATTTTGTTATATTTAACGAGCCTAGGAATGATATCTAGGACAAGTTGGTCAGGTCATGTCGATTTCGAGGATGTATGTCACTTGCTTTAACAAATAATGACTTATTTTTAATAAATATTCAGAGCTAAATAAATTTTACGCGTAGTAATACGGCATAAGCTAGCCTGCACGTCCAACCTACTCGCGAGATATTGCTATTGGTTCGAGGTCGCATTCGAGTTTTGTTTTTCTCATTGTAAATCTGCCATTTTGCATCCTAATAATTTTTATATTAATTAATATATTGTACTACCAAGACAAAATCATTTGACTTCGGGAAAATAACCATTAAAATTTCAGCGTCTATATGGGATCTATCTGTGTATATCCTTTCAAATAAAAAAATCTAAATCGGTTTAGAAATAACAGAATTTGAGGTAAAACATTAAAAAATACACTGAATTGAGAACCTTCTCCTTTTTGAAGTCGGTTAAATTAAACATTACACGATGTGCTTATTGTATTCGAGGAAATTAATTGTGTTTAATTCTTAAATTTTATTACGTCTGCATTTTTGTACCATTAAAATATGTATAATAAAGTTATATTAGTACCATCATTATCGTGTTTATTTTATTCCATTTATTATTCTCATAAAATACGTCTTAGTACGCAATACGTAATCTTTATTATATCGATTATTTAAAATTAATCAATAAAATAGTGATTTGCACAATTTGATTGCAAACGCCAGAAACTGGTATCACTGAATGGCGTGTATGTGTGCGTGACGAGCGTAGGCACATCGACTCGCGCCCACTAACATAATGACCTTGCTTCACTTTAACGCTCGTGTTTTGTACTAGACTGCACTTCTATACGTAATAATTCTATGAATACGACATTATGCTATGGAAATAGCTAAAATAAACTAGACTAGCAGTTACAACACTAGTAAGACTTCTAACCTTTTACAGTATATGCTGCAGAACTAAGTCTGCTTGCTAGTTTTGACATATGGGGCCGCAATTGAAGCTTAGTGTCTAGAGTTATTCCAAGAAAAATGGTGGTATTGACGAGACTCAGCTCCTCCCCATTTAAAAATACATTGGTATTTAGATGTTTGACATTTGGAGTTATGAATTTCATACATCGAATTTTAGTGCCATTAAAATGCAAATTATTAACATTAAACCAATTTAATAATTTAAATATATGATTATTTACGATTCTCTTATGCTTTAACTATACGTAAACTAAATATACGCTTTTACAACGAAGTCCCAGAAAATATTATTCAGAAATAGTGTTTACCGAACCCGTGGTAATATCATAAATCACTAAGTATTATTATAATAAAAATAATAAAAGTTATTTTGTATGAAACTCGTAGGTTGAATTGAATACATTACTTTAATCGATTTAATATCCGATTTTCAGATACTATGATCTACACGTATTGTGTGGGACAGTGAATGGGTTAATTTTGTTTAGGCAGATATTTTATAAGATACATTACTAACTTCAGTGTAGTAGATTCTGATACAAGGACTCTTGAGAGAATACCGGAGTCGATACACTGGAATAATTTATGTCGATGTATGTTTAGCTGCCCAATAAGCGGGATTGGTTTGCTAAAACACCTACTGACACTGCAGTGTTAAATATTAAATTTCATTTTTAATTCTGACGAAATGTTTTGATGTGTCAACGGTTTACCTAAATTTTAATTACATGTTGTAAGTATAACTAAAGCGAAAATTGGCACGCACCTCGAAATAGTAAGATATACATTACACCCCAAATTTATGCTGAATATAGGTCGTTTGTAATCCACACTTTTAATTGTGTAAAGCGTTGCTTTTGAAGTAGCGCTTAGCGATGAGGCCCGGTCATTTAATAGCCTTACTTGGGGCTTGGAACGCAAAGACCTTTTCAAGAATTTAACTAGATTACAAAATGTAGTAAGTGCTTTTTTTTCCTCATTCTCATACGTGGAAGAGCCACGCTGACATTCCGTCTTAGTCCTCAGGGGTGACAACGCATCTGCATTTAGATTCTTAATCGAGGTTAAATGTATGCGCCACAGCTTATTCTATATTAAATAAAAATCTTTATAAAAAGCATCCGAATTAGAACCCCGAAATAAACATATACACTATTAATCACAAAAGAAGAAATTATTAAAAATCTTAAACAAGAAGATTATTGATAATACTTACACTAGGAACTCGCTCCAGCTTCGCTTGGATACAATTCCAGAACCAGTGTATATTTTTAAACTTCATAACAAAACTTTAATATTTCTTTACATGTATATTGGCGTAGCTCAGTAGACTTTTAAAAATCTTTTAACTATTTTTAAAGTTTTAAGGGAATACACAGACGCTGGGATAAGCGAATTTTAACTCGACTGCCCCAGAAGGAGGGGATTTTGTTCTAGAGTATGTATGTATGTGTGTCTATTTTTAGCACACTCTAAACCTTAAACAGCTTGATAGATGAAACATGTGGGGTGTCGTTAGATTTATCTTAGTTGGTGAAGTGATATAAGGTATACATTTTTCTCTTTTCAGTTAACTTTTTTATGCAGTCAGGATTTTTTAATTACTGTTTAAAACTTTAAGCTTGTAATTACTAAAGTACGTAGTCACAAGTTATATAGGCTATATAGGACCCACCACTAGGATAGAATAGAATAGAATTGAATAATTTTATTCAATATAGTTCACATGTGTAATTCTTATTGAAAGTTATTTTTACTTTACCACTGGTTCGAATAAAAACTTCTGTCGTGGGAAGAACCAGCAAGAAACCCAGAGGGACTTTTTTAAAGTAAATTTTACATTAATGGTTGTACAAACTATTTAAGTACAATTTTTTTAGCAACTGCTTGGTAGCGACCACCTCGTTCCCAGGGGTTATTATCAACCATGTATTTATTTATACTATAATAACCCTTTTATACAGTTTCAGCTTTACAAAACATTTAAACTTGGTAAATATACTGAGAGGCCAAATTTAATATATTTATTCCTTTAAATTTATCTCTAAGAGAATCTCTCGGTTTTAGGTTGTAAATAGCTCTAATGGCCCTCTTCTGTAAAACAAAAATAGTTTCTGAATCAGCTGCATTTCCCCATAGCAAAATACCATAAGACATTATGCTATGGAAATAACTAAAATAAACTAATCTAGCTGTCTTGACAGTAGTGATACCTCTAATCTTTTTTACAGAATGGGCTGCAGAACTTAGTCTGCTTGCTAGTTTGAATATATGGGGGCCCCACTAAAGCTTTGCGTCGAGAGTGATGCCAAGAAAAACAGTGGATTCAACAGGGCTCAGTTCTTCCCCATTTAAAAACACATTGGTACTCAGATTTTTAACATTCTTTCTTTGTTTAATACATTTAGTTATATTTCCGTTTAAATGTAGATTATTAACGTTAAACCCATGCACTAATTTTGATATAGCATTATTCACTTCGTCACATTTAAATGATTGACGTTTAAGTTTAAAAATCAAGTGTGAAAGTTTAAAAATCAAGTGAGAAGTGTCATCAGCAAATAATACTATATCATGATTATCGTTTACAAGGGAAGCTAAGTCATTAATATAGACTAGAAATAGGAATGGGCCGAGAATCGAGTCCTGAGGGACACCCATTAGTACAGGTGACCCGGAAGAACTTTTACCATCGATAATAACTTTCTGCATTTTATTACTTAAATATGAAATAATTAGTTTAGTATTAGGCACAGCCCCCCCCTATTTAGTAGTTAATCCGCTGTGCTGCTCCAGTGAGTTGGCGGACTTATCCTTCAAATGTTTTATTTCTCAGTTAAGAAGGCACTTAGAATAACAATAAAGTTTTTGCCCTGCGGGGATCGAACAAAGTATGCTGGTGTATTATTAAATTTATATGAATAAGGCTATGTCCAAATTAAAAAGACTGTTGAATTGAACCATTTACTGCATTTATAAAATACTGCAATGAAATATCCGAGACGATTACGAATTATTCTCCTTATAACGGAAGAGGCTCATATCCAGCAGTGTACTTTACGGACTGCTGACGATTTTTTTTTATTAAACTGAAATGACAAACGACCTGATTGTAAGTCCTGATTGTAAGTGGCTACTGCAGCCATTTTCAAACAAAGAAACTTTCAGATGCGTTGTCACCTTTGAGGACTAAGATGGAATGTCTCACAGCCTCTGATTATACTTGCTCTCAATACATTTAGACAGAAGCTCAGCAGTGCAAGCACTGCTATTCGGCAGATATTTGGTATTAGGTAGAACCTATCCAGACCTACTTGTAGGCAGAAAAGTAATCATATCACATAGCTAAAAATACTAATAAAACAAAATATGTAAACAAGTACTGGCACCTATTACACCAATATCGATTACCGGCAACAATGACACCGCAAGACCTCATTCTGTCAAGTTAGAGGCAACTTCCTTAGCTGTCAATAAGCACTTTAACATTTTAGTTCTAAGTAGAACAACGCTTACTCTGCAACTACAACACTAGGGATTAATATTGGTTTTCAGGGATTACACAGACTAATCACCTAAATTTTGTAATCTCTTTGTTTACATGTTATTTATTTTTAATATATAATTATTTAATCAATTATTTTTTAATCTTTTAATGTATTGCATGACCCATAGTCATGGTAGGTT
The DNA here is from genome assembly GCA_029286625.1 of Parnassius orleans. Taxonomy (NCBI): domain Eukaryota; kingdom Metazoa; phylum Arthropoda; class Insecta; order Lepidoptera; family Papilionidae; genus Parnassius; species Parnassius orleans. The sequence continues at coordinate 686,561 of JAGSMP010000362.1, forward strand.
GAGGTATTCACCGTCTATAAACAGTTTTTTTATTTGGTACCTTTTGAAAAATTCGATTAAAGCAAGTGTAGACCATCACCCAGTAGGTACTTTGATTATAACAATTTTTTCTTCCACTTTCTGTATAGTAGGGAAAACGAAACATTTTTAAATATAGAAACAAATAATTATGTAATTATAGTTATTTTCGATTGAGGCTTTTCGTTACTATTTTACCTTATTAAATTTACTAGCGACCTGCTATGGCATCGCCTGGGTATGGTCTATTAAATAGCGTTGTTTAGATTTAAGATTATCTTCAAAGACCATTAATTTTATCAATTTTTGGATTTCTCTAAAAAATCTCCAAGTTTTTCAGATCACTCCTGGCATTGCTTTCTGTCTGTTCGTCAAGTTTTATTACAATTAATTCAGCCATTCCAAAATTACCCCAAAGAGTCAGACTGACTGACAAAGAGAAAAACAGACTGACTGAGAGACAAAAATTTAAAAATGGTTATTCCTGTCTTGCTCAGGCCATTTGCACACAAATAACCCTCTTAACTCAATAAAAGGCAGTTATTTCGATATAACAGACAGACATTTCAATTTACTTATATTATGTATATAACTCTATCCGCGACTGGTCGTTGCCGCTGATGATAAGAGGGCTGGTTCTTTTCTCGCTCTAAGGCTAAGTATAGCCATTCAGCGAGGTAACGCAGGCAGCGTTCTTAGGACGATACCACGGGGATTAGGACTGCATGATAATTAAATTATTAGTTTTAGTTTTTTTATTACAGTTTTTTTTAATACTATATGTAACTTGAGGCTAAAGAATAAGTATACAATAATTGCAAATATTTATAACGTTTCCGTATATAAGATACGGCTCCATTTAATAACCAAAATATAGAAGAAACGTAGCGAAATTATCTATGTTTTATTTATTTAAATAAATAAAATAGTAAAGATACCAAACCGAGCACGACATTAATGAATCCATATTGATCGTGTACTTGAGAAATACCAACTTTCATGTGGTATGTGTTAAGCTTTGAAGGCCCTCAAGACGTATTGTTAATTAAAATTAACAACGTTTGTTCTCATCTACAAAGTAGAATTTCGCAAAAAACATAATGGCACGTTCCAAAATAATGTTTAACCTCAATCATATTTTTATGTGTAACTCTTTATAGTTAGGAAACTGTTCTTACTTAAACGTGTTTTCCGTTACCGAAGGGAATTTCTTTAACAAGAGGGGACTACAATTGAAAGATTCTTGAGTCTATTTTACTTTATTCGTAATCAAGTTCACTTAATATATGCTTTATTATAGAAAATTGGTCTGATAAAATTTTATTATAATATGTTAGTAGTGTATATGTTACAGTCAAAACTCATAATCGGTCAAAACCACTTTTGACTGCGAACAATCGGGCAAATGTAATTTTGATTAAGGATGTTGGTCAATACCACTTTTAACTGATTTTTGCATTCAAAAGTAGTTTTGACTAAGGACGTTGGTCAAAAGTAATTTTGCCTCATTTAAAGTCGAGACTATCGGTGAAAACTCGCAGTATCAGTGACAGTAGGTTAAGGTGCGGCTGGGGTGGCCCTTGGGCCATCCTAAAGTACATTGTGATGATATAAATTATAAAATTAAGGGAATTGAACTTTTTAATTTCAGAAATTCAAAAAGTATAAGTCAAAAGTAGTTCTGACTTATACTACATATATTATTGGTCAATACCACTTTTAACCGATGTAATTTGGTCATAATTACTATAACCCAATCTTTTTGCAGTTAAAAATAGTTTTGACCAACGTCCTTAGTCAAAACTACTTTTGACTGCAAAAATCAGTTAAAAGTGGTATTGACCAACATTCTTAGTCAAAACTACTTTTGCCCGATTATTCGCAGTCAAAAGCGGTTTTGACCGGTTATGAGTTTTGACTGTGACATATACACCACAAGCTTGGTATTTTTTATAGAATAAGTATGACAAACTATTACAAAGTCCACCTGATAGTAAATGGATGTTTTGGCACATAGACATCTACATCTATCCTCGATTAGATAGCCGCAGTTTTTTTATTATATTTTGGGTAGCTTCATTTCTCACTATGGCCCTTACGACACATAAAAGTTAAGTTAAAAGGTGGTGTTTTTCGAAAACTGAGTGACACTTAAGATCACAAACTTCACACCATACTGCATTAGAAATGTGTTTTTGTTTGGAGAGAATTTCTTTTTATTTGAAAGCCTATCACATCACGCGCAATAACGTTACTTAAAAGAAAAAAAATAAAAGATGTGTGCCTTTCACACGTGGTAGAAGTGAAACCTTCAGAAAGCTAAACTTTGAAAGATTGAGACGAATGCAGCGTATCAGAAGTAGAATAATTATAGGGTATATGTAAAATATAAATAAATATTTAATAAACACTGTATACTGTATTCTATCTCATTCTCTCGTAGGCTAAATTCTATAGATGTATATGTTTGTCTCTTTGACTTTCGAATTTCGTTCGACTCTTCGACGGCATTTTGAAACGCAGCCAATGCTTCCTCGGAGTCCATAAAACATTTTCCTCGGAGTTTTTCTTTTATTTTCGAAAATAAATAAAAATCGCAAGGTACGAGGTCGGGCTATAGGGCGGGTGACCCAGTAATTCAACGTCTGACGTCGTCAAGTAGTCGATTGTTTGCTTGGCGGTGTGCGATGAGGCGTTGTCGTGCTGAAGGAGGATCCCACTGCGAGGTCGTTTCTCCCGAACTTTTTCCAAGACAAGTGGCAAACAATTATTAGTGTACCACTCTGCAATAACTGTTTTTTGATCCTCTGAAACAATTGTTGCGTAATGATCTGTCCTTCCGAAGAACGAGGCCACTGTCTTATTTCCCACGCTTCGCCCTCTCTTCACTTTAGTTGGTAACTCCTCGGAAGGAAACACCCAGACAGCAGACTGTCTCTTAGTTTCAGGATCATAACAATAAATCCAGCTTTCGTCACACGTAAGTATGTCGAACACAGCATTTGAGTCATCTCCGTTAAATCTTTGAACCATTTCACGACACCAATCAACACGACGGAGCTTTTGGGCCTCTGTCAAATTATGAGGTATACACCGCCCGGTGGATACAAAGCTTCCTGAACGCTAAATGTTCATGGAGGATTTTGTGCACTTGACTCATAACGATGCCTAAGCTTGTCCGAATCTGCTGATAAGACACCCTTTTTTCAGTCTCTATCATACGCCGCACAACACTGATGTTATCTTCAGTCGTCGCCGTAGAAGGCCGTCTCTCACGCAGATCATCGGTCAGATTAGTGCGACCACGTTTTAACCCATTCAACCAGTTGTATACAGTGACACGAGATAGGAATTCATTGTGAAAGGCCAATAGAAGTCTATCATAACTTTCTTGTTGACTTAAATGACATCAAAAGTCGTAAAAAATCATTGTACGAAAATTTTCTCGCGTTAAATTCATGCTGACGTGACACAGACAATTTTCAATTTTCCGCCAAATCGTAAACAAATGACAAATAATAAAATACATTCACAATAATATTGGCAAAGATTTCCATTTACAAAATTTTAACTTATTTTTTTTTCGTTTACAAGTGGCCAGCTCTAAAAACTTTCAGTGTCGCCCTCGTATATTTTTGGCAAATGTCAAATGAAAATAAAAAACAAAAGAAGGAACTATTTTATAAATAAACACAAAACATCCCTTAATAAATTCTTGTATTGAGTAGTAAACTTTTTCAACTACTAGAGCCTTAAGTTTTTTTAAAGTCTTCTATTTAATTTTTTTTAATATTGTTAGGCAAATTATTGTAGATAACAGGAGCCATCCCTAATATACTATGTCGTAGTGATGTTGTTTTCCTGGTACACTAAGAATTTTATGTTTCAAACGTTGAGACTTTTTTTTTTCGCTCAATGTAAACAATGACAGGTTTGAATGGACAAATGTTGCTACTTCGTTTATGTATAAGCTAGGAAATGTCGAAATTTTATATTCTTTAAAGTACAGTTTGCAACTATCAGTAGTTTTAAGCCCAAATACCGCTCTAATACATTTTTCTGAGTTTTAAATATAGTTCCTTTATCCGAAAAGTTGCCCCAAAATATTATAAAATAACTTAATATCGACGCAACATAGGCGTTATAAGCTATTAATGCAGTTTTATAATCTGATACCTTTGAAAGTATTCTAAGAGTAAATATGTAAATATTTAGATTCTGACCTAAATCTATCTAAGTTTGCAACTTTTATTGCACAAGCATGAAATATTGGGCATGGAAAATAAAAGAAAATATTTAAAACTTCCCATACTATGGTAAATATAATAATCGATATAGTCATCTAGAGTATAGACCAACCTCAGACCCCTGGCCTAATGAGGTGTGTTAAAAATAACTCATAAGTCTCATTAACGATTTATAATGAACAGTAACAAGCTCGTTTAAATGAAAACTTCGCAATGAATTTCGGTATTGTTTTACGAGCTTTAAAAGCAGGTCATTAACATGAATAACGTTGTATCGGTTTTGCGGCTCACGGGTGCTGATAAAATTATTAACTTTTAATTTATGAGCGTCGCAGGATACTTTATTAATAATAAAATGGTTTATTTCTATTAACATATCTACGGTCTTTTAGATACCTTTATTATGTACTAGCGACGCACCCCGGCATTGCCTTGATAGGATCTATTAATGTAGCGTTATTTAGATTTAAGATAATCAAAGACCATATTTTATACATTTTAGATTTAAAACAAAAATCTCCAAGTTATCTATAGGTATTGCTCTCTATCTGTCGTAAAGTTTTATCACAATTTGTTTAGCCATTCCGAAGATCCGAAGGCCAGACAGACTGACAGACAGGCAGACAGACGATTTTTTTTAAAAGGTTACTCGTGTCCAGATGGCATGCTAATAACTTCCTCACCTCATAAAAGGCAGTTATTTCAATATTACAACCAGATACTTCATTTTATTCTATATGTGTAGATTAATTTACAGACATTTTCTTGCAAGTTGTAGGATTTTCCTACATGATTTACGAGGTACTCGATGAGCTCAATAGCTTCATATGCCAATCTATGGTAGAGGTATATTATGTTTAATTTATTATGGTAATTATTACAAGATAATAGCACCTAGCGTTTAATTTTAACTTTTAATTCCCGACGTTTCGGTGCTTTACAGCACCCATGGTCACGGGGACTGAGGTGTTTGACGTCCCGATGTCATAGTTAGCCCGGCTACTTTCAGTTTTTGAATATTAATTTTGACAGACAGCTGATGTTATAACGAGTAATTTCGGCTACTTTTATTTAAGAAAATAATTAGGGTTCCGCGCAAATAAATTAAAACCTAAATTATACGCGGTTGAAATCACGGGGAACAGCTAGTCGTATAATATACTGTACTTATGTTTCATCAAATTTCAATTTAAAAGCATCGTACGGATAATAGTAAGAATTTAGGAATAATGTAACATTTTTGTCAAATTACAATGATTGCGTAGATCGAACCAAAATTAATATTGAAAAACTGAAGGTAGCCGTGCTAACTATGACATCGGGACTTCAAACACCTCAGTTCCCCGTGACCATGGGTGCTGTAAAGCACCCGAAAAGTCGGGAATTAAAAATTTAAATTAACCGCGATACAATCCGTAAAATTAGTTTCATTTAAACGATATTCTTCTTTTAATTCAAAAGCCTCACGAATCACGAATCATGTTTTTTTTTCTATTTGAGAGATGTCTATGTTCAGCGATGAACATGCGATGGGATATAATGTATCTAAGGTATATAAGGTAGATAAGTGATGATGGTCAAGTTCATGATAAAGTCGGGGAAAAGTTTATTCGTGTTTTGTTTGTATAAAATTTAAGAGAAATCTTTGGTCGCACTGTTTGTATCTGGCTGGTTTTAATATTAATACATATAGGCCATTAAGAAAAAGAAAAATAAAGAGTAAAACACTTTCCCGCCATTTTTCAATTGTTTTCTGTCGGCCAAAACGAGTGAATCTAACGAAGAAATTCGATACGCATTCGGAAAACGCGACTCAAGCCGCGAAAAAATTGTGACGTTTATGGATTTAATTTAGTTTTTTCTTTTATTGTATAGGGTGACAAACGAGCACAGTCCACCTGATGGTAAGTGGTTGCTGTGACCGCAGACATCTACATCTATCCTCAATAAAGACTCAAAATGCAGATGCGTTGTCACCCGTGAGGACTAAGATGGAATGCCTCTTTCCAGTAAAAGGGTCTCGGTTCTCTACACTCACCATACGAAACACAGCAGTGTTAAGCTGCTATTTTACGCTGGTATTCTGTGAGGCGTGGTCCTTCCCCGGTCGAGCTGACCCAATCGTGCTACAACTATACTACTAATATAGCTGAAGCATGGCTCTACCACGTGGAAAACGTAGCACAAAGTTACACGTCAGTAAGAGTAGCACAAAGTTAGTTCGCGTTTTCAGTCCGGGAATTTTGATGTCAAAGATGCAGCTCGCTCTGGTCGCCCTCATACGTATAAAGTGGATGCCATTTTTGAAAAAGTGAAGCAAGATCAGCATATATTAGTAGTTACGACATAGCTGAGGAATTGAGGATTGACCACAAAACAGTTTCGACCCATTTGAAAAGTCTGGCTATACAAAAAGCTCGATATTTGGGTACCGTACGAGCTCACTTAAAGAAACCTAATGAATAGTGTACTCATTTGCGATTCTCTATTGAAACGTAATGAAACCAAACCATTTTTGAAAAGATTGCTCACTGGTGGTAAAAAGTGGATCACCTACGAAAAGAAAGTGCGGAAAGATCATGGTCAAAATCATTGTCATTGGTAGTTAAGCTCTACAGACTGTAGCAAACCCTGATTAACACGCAATAAGGTGATGCTGTGTGTATGGTGGGATTGGAAGAGCATCTTTTATTATGAACTTTACCGCCGGGCAAAACCATCCATTCGAATCTCAACTGCAAACAACTAATGAAACTCAAGCTATAAATTGAGAAAAACGACCGAAATCGATCAACAGAAAAGGAGTGGTCTTTCATTATGATAACGCCAGACCACACACATCTTTGGCCACTCAACAAAAATTCAGAGAGCTTGGTTGGGAAGTGTTAATGCATCCACCATATAGTGCTGACCTTGCACCTTCAGATATTCACCTGTTTTGTCTCTTCAATTCTTCAGAATTCTCTTTAAATTTTTGGACAAACATCCATAAGTGTTAGTAGTTACAAAGAAGTTATAACTATGTTAGTAATAATTAGGTACAGACACGAATAATTAGTTTAAGTACAAACCAGGCTTGCCTGAGGCACAAGGTTTATGCACATGCATATTCACCCAGTGTCCCATAACAAGACAATCTGGTTTGTCACTAATAGCCTTCAGTATTGTGTCGAAGCTACCACGTATTCTGCGCATGAGCGAGGCGACCCGTTTCTACATGTCCGATGCGCTGCAGAATCGCGGCAGACCCAACATCACCCTGAAGACATTATTATACTGTAATCGGAGTGCGCTGAAAGCTCCCCGCGTATAATCAACCCACAGATTACACATGTAGATTGTTTGGCAGAAGGCTTTAAACAATGTTATTTTAACTTCTGTGGTACATTGTGAGAATTTGCGGGCTTACACATTGCAGCGGACTGCAAACGCTCTCTTTTCCCTCTCCATATCACTGTCATCCCTCAGTCTCTCGTTCAAAATGTGACCGAGATACTTGAAGTACGATACGCGATGTAGAGCTACCCCGTTTAGGTACACTGGCGGAACATTGAGAGTTTTGGGACCGTCTGCCTTAAATACCATAAACTTGCTCTTCTTTACATTGTAAAGAAGACCGTGAGATTCAGCAAAACGCTCAAAAACGCTCATCAGTCTTCTGAGAGCAGCGACTGATGGACTCAGCAGCACCATGTCGTCGGCATAACTTATACTATTGACACAAAGACCGTCAATAGAGCATCCGACACGCATGCTGCCGAGCTCACGAATCAGCTGGTCAATATAACAATTAAAGGGATTTGGAAGGATTTTCCAGTAAAAAGGGCCTCCGTTTTTCTACACTCACTGTACGAAACACAGCAGCATTACTGCTGTGTTTCGTTTGTTGAGTGTATCGTGAGCTACTACTTTAAGCCGTTATAAAAAAAAACTGTGAGAGCGTGGTTCTTCCCTGGTTTAGCCAACCTCTGCTAGCTACATAGCTATTTATTATTACATAGCTTATTACATAATAATGCTATATCAAAATTAGTGCATTGGTTTAACGTTAAAAATCCCTTATGAAGAAAATAAAAATAATACCTTAATAATAATAATAAGATTTTATGTAATTTTTTAATTAATACGTGTAATAATATACGTGGTAGAGCCATGCTGCAGCTATATTAGTAGTATAGCTGTAGCACGAATGGGTCGGCTCGACCGGGGATATACCACGCTCTCGCAGAATACCAGCGTAAAATAGCAGCTCAACGCTGCTGTGTTTCGTATGGTGAGTGTAGAGAACCGGAGGCCCTTTTTACTGGAAAAGAGGCATTCCATCTTAGTCCTCACGGGTGACAACGCATCTGCATTTTGATTCGCAAACGAGGGTAGATGTAAATGTCTATGGGCCACAGCAACCACTTACCACCAGGTGGACTGTGCGCTCGTTTGTCACCCTATCCTATAAAAAAAAATTGAGTTTTTATACCTAAAGATATTTTTTTTACTTGAAATGTAAATTATTTGAGAATATTCTTTACTCCTTTAATTGAAAGTAATTACCGCTTAAGACACTTATCATGTTTTTGTAAACTATCTGCCTTTTAAATTTTAAAACATTAATTCAAATCTTTTTCATTACAGTCCTTCGCTGAACATGAGCTTTTTTCGTTGTAGGGTATGCTTGAACCGCCATGCTTGGCAGACGATTGGCGATAGGTTAATTGGCATCATCGTACACTCAACCCTGCTCCTCGTCATCGGTCGAAATGATTATACGGCCATCTTTCGGAACCTATAAAATCTTTCTGGCATTTGCCTAAGTCGCTACTTAGGGCGATCTCATGCCCAAATATGGACTTCTATTTACACCACTATCATAATATCGCACAGACGAAGGAAGACACAAGATATCCATCATAATCCGCGTTGCTGCTTCGTCTAGTCTGTTCGGCGAGAGTTGATAAAAAAGAGGGGTTCTTAAAGTCATTACTATTAGGGCCCGCTAATTATTTTTGCTGATAGATAATAAAAGAGCCACCGTGTTGGCTCGCCCGCCTGGTTTCGCGCTTGACATCGTCTACGAGCCTCGTACTACAAAAGTCTAGTTGCGGCGATAAGTGACTCCCGTCACACATATTGTTATACTGATGCGATAGTCTATAGAGACGTTTTCATAGTATTTCAAAAATCAACTCTCACTGAAGAAGAGAGAAAAAATACTATAATGAATGTATTTTAAGAGGCCTATATGAATAAGCGTTGTTAAACTGTAACAATCTGGTAAGATATGCAGGAAGTTAATGGATGCAGGTGGATGCGTGTGCTTTCATAGAGGAGACCCATGTTCAGCAGTATAATTATGAAGGGATGTAATGATAGTGGTCGCAAGTATAATTTTGCGATTGTTGTGATGAAACTCCATCTCATCCGAATGAACGTGGATCCTTCATTTATATAGATTGACACAGCATTTATATATTTTGTGTATGTTTGTGAGTCAATATTTAAGTTATCATGTATGTTTATATGTCAATAATAACGTGATTATTTGTCAATTATATGTCAATGAACTGTTTATAAATGAATTGTTTATATGTCAATGAACGTGTTCCAGTCGAGGTGACAAATGGTAAATAAAATTATATATATATCATTAAAATAAAAATTTTTTTCAAGATAGATCACCCACAAATTGTTTTAAAAACAAAGACACATGCATAATAGCACCAAAATTATTTATTAAAGAACTAGAACAAAATCATAACTAAGATTAATTTAATAATAAGTACGAGTATAGCCATTCAGCGGGGAAACGCAGTCAGCGTTCTTGGCACGGTACCGTGTGGAGTAGGACTGTATGATAATTAAGGTACTAGTTTTAGTTTTTTTTATTATAGTTTTTAATATTGGTTATAATAAAATATTGTATATTTTTCTTTACCCTTATTTCTTAAGTCGTTTATTTTCTACCACAATCTATTAAAACGTAACATTTGTTCGGCAAAATGTGAAAGCCCTGCATTAGATTTCATCTGATAGTATTTCTGCAATAAACAAAGGCAAGCGCCAACTAATCCCTTGTTTACATACATACATATACATATAATCACGCCTCTTTCCCGTAGGGGTAGGCAGAGACCACTTCTTTCCACTTGCTACGATCCTTACATACTTGTTTCGCTTCGTCCACTTTCATTATTCCCTTCATACATGCTCTTCGGTTTAGGGTACTCTTGACCTGGCCTTTTTTCAAGACGTCCCTGATTCGGTCGAGAAACGTCCTCCTAGGTCTACCCCTTCCAACACTTTCATTCACACTCGCCTTATACACTTTTTTCGTCAATCGTTCTTCATTCATTCTCTCGACATGGCCAAACCATCTCAGCATACCTTTCTCAATTTTTGTCACTACATCTTCTTTCAAATCACAACGTTTCCTTATCCCTTGTTTTAAACGGGAGAAATCGAAAACAACAGATAAAATGCGACATTTTTATCAGAGCAATGTGAGCTACTGCGGTGGTTCAGTTGTGAATCTATGCTATATACTATATTAAAAAAAAAATCTCAAACATTCTGTCCTTTTTATCTTTTTCGTTCAGAATAGGTGGAAATTTTTACTGATTGTAGTTCATAAATATCTAACGCCTATTAACTATTTTACTAACTATTTTACGCACGCACATTCGTAAGGGTCGCTCGGTAAAGTCGCGCGTATTCCCGCGCCCTTCCCTTCTGTTTACCGTTACACCGCTAAGTATCTACGCCCACTCGACCAGCCGGCAGTTGACAGTGTTGACCGTGATTCCATTACGTACGCTTCGTAACCAATGACGTAACGAAAATATTCGTACCGCAAATATAATACGTCAGGAAAAAGTTTCTTCGTATTTTGTTTGTATAAAATTGAAGAAAAATCTCTTTGGTTGTACTATTTGTCCCTGGCTAGTTTTAGTATTAACAGGTACATATAGGATGTTCATCATTACGGCTCTTCACAAGTCCACTGCTGAACATAGGCCTCCCTCAAGGAATGCCACAAAGCGCGTTCCTGAGCCACCTGCTCCCATCGACTTCCTGCATGTCTTACCAGGTCATAACTCCATCTAGTGAGGGGACGCCCTACACATCGTCCGCCGGTATGAGGCCGCCACTCGGGAAATTTTTTCCCCATCGGTTGTCGGTTCTTCGAGCTATATGGCCGGCCCATTACCACTTCAGGTTACTAATCCGTTGGCCTATGTCGGTTACTTTGGTTATCCTCATTTCTAAGTTTATCACGCAGAGAATCTCCGATCATAGCCCTCTCCATAGCTCGCTGAGCGACCGTGAGCTTCCTCATACGGCCAGCAGTGAAGGACCAAATCTCAGTTCCATAGGTCATCACTGGCAACACGCACTGATTGTACAGTCTCGTTTTCAAGTTTTGAGGTATACCTGACGAGAAGATGTGCCGTAAATTCCCGAACGCTGCCCAGCCGAGTTGAATCAGTCGATGGACCTCTCGGTCGAAGTTGGACTTGCCTAGTCGGATTATTTGTACCAGGTAAACATACTCGTCAACAACTACCGGCATAGGTGTGACATGGACGTTATACATGATCTTTGTTTTGTCCATGTTCATCTTGAGAATTTATTATTAAAGAAGAATTTATTCCGTTGGGAGGCACAATTGAGGTCATACATATAGTGCTTAGGACCCCCAGTGATTCTGCCATAAGGACTATATCGTCAGCAAATCGAAAGGGAGTGATGTACTTGCCGTTGATGTTAATACCGTATCCTTTCCAGTCCAGTAGCTTGAAAACGTCATCCAATGCAGCTGTAAAGAGCTTCGGGGATATAACGTCACCCTGTCTCACACCTCTCTGCAGTTGGATAGGTTTCGTACTCTGGTTCTGTACTCGGATAGCCCTACTGTATACACACTTCAGCACTTCGATATACCGACAGTCAACTTGGCACCGCTGAAGGGACTGCAGGACCACCCAAAATTTCGACGGAATCAAAGGCTTTCTTATAGTCCACATGCGCCATACTGCGGTATGTATGTGCTCAATGGTGCTTAAGCCTTTTCGGAAGCCGGCTTAGGATGGAAGTCGTCGAGTCTGCATGCGAGACGATGAGACGATTCTTAATGACTCTCGAATACAGCACGTAGACGCGGCTCAGAAGGGAAATCGGTCTGTAGATCTTCAAGAGAGCGTTGTTCTTGAAGAATAAGACCACCTCACTTCCGCTCCATGCCTCCGGTGTAGTGCCACCATGGAGGACGGAATTAAAGAGCTTCTGAAGGATTTGAAGTACCGGTTTTCCACCCGCTTTCAGATGCTCCGCTGTAATTCCATCCTCGCCTGGGGCCTTGCCGTTTTTAAGGTGCTGGAGTGCTATTCTAATCTCGCTCAGACTGAAGTCTGGAATATCATCGGAATAGTGTCGGATAAGACTTGCTCTTGGATCGTTACTCACACTTGCGTGTGGCTCCAACGATGATGTGTACAGCTACCCATAGAAGCTCTCAATCTCACTCAAAATCTCAGGTATCCCGGAAACGGTGCTGCCTCATTTCATTTCCTTTCGGTCTTCAGCTGCGACAGTTAGCTCTTTCTAGCAGACAGATCTGTAGCAAAGGCTTTGGAGCCCTGGTTCCGCTCGATCGCTTCTTCAATACGAGCTGTATTGAAATTGGGTAAGTCCCGCCACATGCATTTGGAGATCTGTCAGTTCAGTTGACTGTACGCTGTCAAATCTGCTGAAGACTGCAGCTTCATTTCCCATCTAACACCATGAGAAAGGTTTCGGTTTCACCTCGCGATCACTGAGACATCACTGAACAGTTGTCGTCTGGTCGTTATAAATAAGTCAATCTCATTTTTGTCGAACTGTTAGCTCGACCAGCTTCACTTCCTGTGGGGCCGCTTCTGGAAGAAAGAGTTCATCATAAAGAGTCTCTCTTTGTCCATGAAGTCGGCCAGCTGCTGGCCCCTTGGGTTCCGTTGCCCTATTCCAAATTTCCCTGCCTTCAGCTCACCGTTCTCTCTTGTGCTTAGTTTTGCGTTGAAATCTCCCATTAATACCGTATTTGGGTATATACTGGGTTTTGGAGGAATACATGGCTCTAGAGATATCCTCATACATTTCCTCCACCTCCTCATCGGGATGTGCCAAGGTTGGTGCGTAAGCCTGTATGAACTTCAGCGAATACCGTTTTGTGATTCTGAGTATAAGGTACGCAACCTTCCTCGACACACTCACAATCTTTACTACGTTGTTAACGAGAGACTTGTGAACGATAAATTCGACACCTTCTTGGGACAGATGGTCGTCCTCGCGGTGATAGAACAAGTTGCCGGATTCGAGGATTACCGTGTCCTTCCCCTCTCTTCGGACCTCAGATAATCCTATAATATCCTAGCGCAACTTGTCTATCTCTTCTTCCAACTCCAGGATCTTCTGTTCAGTCCTCAGGGTGCGTGCATTATATGTTGCCAGGTTGAGTCGTCTTAGGTGGCAACCGAACCTCCACCGGAGATTCTTAACACCCCCTGCCCCGCCGTTACCATTGTCGCCACCGTAGCCAGGAATAGCGGGGTCACCGGGGTTTGGGTGCCATTTCTTCTTAACTTTATTCATGGGGGGTATATTGCCATAGTTGCCACGCTTGGCGAGTGGTTTGGCAACTGTAGTTTTTTTATTGTTGTTTTGCTGTTATCAGAAACTCAGTGCCTCAGTTTCCCCTCTGTCGCCTCTCACGACACCCACGGGAAGTTATGGGGTAGTGGTTATTATTACCCGCCACTACACGGAGTATAGGATATTAAGAAAAATAAAAAGTAAAAAACGCTTTCCCGCCATTTTACAATTGTTTTTTTGTCCGCCAAAATGAGTGATTCTAACGAATAAAATCGATACATTCTGAAGTTTTATTACAAAAAAGGGAAAAATGCGACTCAAGACGCGAGAAAATTTGGGACGTTTATAAACTTAATTCAGTGTCAGTAAGAGTAGCACAAAGTTGGTTCCAGCGTCTTCAGTCCGGGAATTTTGATGTCAAAAATGCCGCTGTCTCATGTATCCCTCATACGAATAAAGTCGATGCCATTTTTGAAAATGTGGAGCAAGATCAGCATATTAGTAGTTAGAAAATAGCCGAGGAATTGAGGATTTACTAAAAGACAGTTTTGACCCATTTGAAAAAGTTCGTTAATTGGGTACCACACGATCTCACTGAAAGAAACTTAATGAATCGTGTACTCATTTGCGATTCTCTATTGAAACGTAATGAAAACGAACCATTTTTTAAAAGATTGATCACTGGTGATGAAAAATAGATCACCTGAGACAAGAGCGCGCGAAAAAGATCATGGTCAAGCTCCACAGACTGTAGCGAAACCCGATTTAAAACGCAATAAGATGATGCGCTTGATGAGCTTTTACTGCCGGGCAAAATCATCAATTCGGATCTCTATTGCCAACGGCCGGAATCGATCAACAGAAAAGGAATGGTCTTTCATCATGATAACGGCAGACCATAAACACTTTTGGCCACTCAGCAAAAATTGAGAGAGCTTGGTTGATAAGTGTTAATGCATCCACCATATTGTCCTAACTTTGCAACCTCAGATTTTCACATGTTTCAATATCTTCAAAATTCCTTGGGTAGTGTTAGGTTAACATCAAGAGAGGACTGTCAAAACTACTTGTCGCATTTTTTTGAATAAAACTCCCAAGATTTCTACAAAAACGGAATTATGTTACTACCTACAAGATGGCAACAAGTTATCGAACAAAATGGTACATATATTATATTATAATTCAATTTAGTTAAACTTTTAAAAAAAATGTCTTGAATTTGTATATAAAATACGACGAAACTTTTTCCCCTACCTATTTATATACAGGATTATTTACAACGGTTTTGGTCTAAAAGAACTCACCTGCGGGCTGCCCCACCATCAACAAGACCGGCCTGTGATTCGAGTCAAGTTTTTGGCTCGTTTCGATCGATGTAAGCGACAAGCGAACATCTTTGAATATCACTACGTCAGGGATGTCCGGTTGTTGGTTGGTAAAAAATGGGTAGCGGTTTGGAGTCTAGGCGCGATAACATCAAAGTTTAGTGGCTACGTGAGATTCAACAGAGTAAACCATTCCAACAACATTCTAGTTGTTTGCAAGCGAGTTATAGGAGGAATGCTTGCTGTTTAGGTCTCCAGCTAATATAACACTGTGACCTAGATTTAGTAAATCTGAGATATCTGATTCTAATAATAGTTTTAGTGTCGGTAGTATGTAATAGTTTTAGTACGCCGATACAATGTTTAGTGGCGGATGGCCAGTCAGAGCTATCCCACAAATTGACTCTTCTATATTTATTAAAGGGGGAGCATCGATCGGTACGCAGAGCAAAGATCTTTCGTAGTAGATCAAGGTTGGCGCTTGGCTTGTTGGGTTAGTCGTAGACACACTTGTAGTCGAGAAAAGCGAGTCCAAAAACCACAACAAGCACAGTTAGACTGCTATCCCGGTACAGCGTACCTCATGCAGCGCAGTGAGAGCACCAGAATCGTGAGCAAATACACGTATTTTTTATTTTTATTTTACGCATGAGCAGGGAGAGTGGAGTGATGTGAGTGAAACTCGACCGACACGTCCGAAGCCCAAGCGCAGAATGTCTCTGTTTCTATATGTATTGTGAGTGCAGAGCACTGGATACTATATTTATTGGAAACGAAGCACTCTATCTTAGTTCTTACAGGTCGTACAGGTACGCATCTGCATTTTGATTCTTTACTGAGGATGGATGTCGATGTCTATGAGCCTCAGCATCCACTTACCATTAAGTGAACTCGGTGCTCGTTTGTCACCCTTATTTTAATGAAGGTGTCAATAGACCACAGTATTCTCTTACCGACAGAAGGACAATGTGCTCGTTTTTCACCCTTCTATATTAAAAAAAGATGGCATGATATTGTTTGCTCTATTTTCATTATTTAGGGCCACGCCTGTAATTTCCGAGAGCTAGGCAGAGTCCAAAGAGTGACGAGCTACTTGGATCAAGTTTAGACAATAGTATGTGTTTGGATGAAAAATTATGAAAGTAATAATAGGTGCGTAGCACCAAATTATCACAAATCGAATGTCCCATTAGTTGCCTTTTGTGATATGCTAGGAATTGGCAAATTATTTTTTGTTATAAGTTCTACGTAAATATGGGATTTATAAGTCCAAGACCAACAGAGGACAATATCCAGAAATAAATGAAAGTAATAAATAATTATGGACTAAACGCCACCGGATATTTACTTTTTTTATAGAATTAGGGTCACAAACGAGCACACAGTCCACCTGATTGTAAATATATGCTGTGGCCCATACACATCTACATTTATCCTCGATAAGAATCAAAACACTGATGCGTTGTCACCCCTGAGGACTAAAATGGAATGCCTCGTTTACATTAAAAAGGGTCTCCGATTCTCTACACTCACCATACGAATCACAGCAGCATTGAGCTGCTATTTTACGCTGGTATTATATGAGAGCGTGGTCCTTCCCCGGTCGAGCCGACCCATTCGTGCTATAACCATAATATAGCTGCAGCTTAGCTCTACCACGTAACAGACCTCTTAAATATTGAAAATAAATATTATAGAGTTATAAAACCAATTGCTAACATATTTTAATATACGTATCGCCGATTCCATTTCAGAGCTATTATTCGACTCTATATCCGTTCCGTATCGAAAAATTGAATTTTATATTTGCAGAAATCTATTTCAACTAACGTCATAATATTTCTCTATGGACACGGTACTGAAATAAAGTTGAATTGTAAAATAAGAAACGTGTTGAGGCAAAATAAAATAAATAAATAATTAAATTTGTGGGGTTTCTTGGAAAGTGCTTAATGTTTTTGGTATATCGAACTTTATGTCTTATTATTTAAAAACAAATTGACTGGCATGTAATGTACTAGATAGAGGTAATCCTAAACTAAGAACAAAATTCTTGTAGTTGAACTCTTTAAGCACACATTTTACATTGTTTAAAATAAGATATATCCATACTAATATTATAAATGCGAAAGTGTGTTTTTTTGTTTGTTTGTCCTTCTTTCACGTCGCAACAGAGCGTCGGCATGGCATGATTATTTGTATGGGGATAGTTCGGTGGCTGTAGAGTGACATAGGCTACTTTTTTCAGCGGAATAACATTCCATTTCCGTGGGAAAATCGAATATGTTGCAAAATTAAATTCAGCTAGGTGGCGCCACCGTGATTCTACAAGACGGACGACGGTACGATAGACGAACACAGAAGGTCACAATATCTGGATTATTATGTCTTTTTACCAAAATTAAGATAAAAAAATGTATGGATCTGTATTTTTCCACGCAGGACCGGGAAGAGAGCGATAAAAAACATAAAATTCACCAGCTGATTTTCTTCAAACGTTTTGGTGCATCGTAATTCACAGAATAGGCGATAACCTAGCAGACGATATTAAGTAATCCGTTGATGCTCTGCCTACCCGCAAAGTTACAGGCGTGATTATAAGTATGGATCAAAATACTATCACCACCTGTCACGCTTTCACCCTTAACTATTACTTAACAATGGTAGAAACAGTTCTTAGTAAGCCTTATTAATAAGCCTTAGTAATATTTATTGAACGGAAATGAATACAGTTCTTATATGTGGTTATGAATGAATCGGTATTACAATAAGAAAAATTGTGCAAAATTATAAGAAAAATATTTTTTGAGAGTTCTTATTAACTTATGTATACATAGTTTAAATTGATTCCGCTAGATTTCGTTACTAGGTTTTAAAACGCGGTAACGAAATGTTTCTGACATGTACTTAACTCCCGCCGTCAACTTATAGTGCATACGGTACCTACATAAATTGTTTCTATATCGTAGCTTATTCGACTACCTGCTTTCGATTTCGGTTGTTTTATTATTTGCTTTGTGATTTGTTAAGGTTGAATGGATTTATATTGGCTTTCATTTTCGGATTTGTGTATTTTCTTGGATCAGTTTTGTTGATTTGGTTGGTATTCCTTTATATATTTAGACACTGGCTTTGATTTTGGATTTTGTTTATTTAGAATCGTAAATTGGTTTTCGTTGTTTTAGGTTGTTTAACAATATTTCAAAGGAATATTAATAGTATAGATAGTGTATACGGTACCTATACACTTACTTCTTTTCGTTGGTTATATTTATATTGACTACTGCTTTCGATTTCGGTTTTCTGCGATTTGTTTTGTGATTTGGTTTAAGATAATTCCCACAGATCTTCCTTTTCAATTCAAAATGTTGCAGTTCCTATTAAACTCAGTTTTGCAATGACAATTAATAAAGCGCAAGGGCAAACGTTACGGTGGCACTCCTTAGAAAAACCGTGCTTCTCTCATGGTCAGCTGTATGTAGCATGTTCGCGTGTGTCAAATGCCCAGAATCTCCACATTCTTTCCCCGAATGGAAAAACATATAACATTGTGTACAGTAGCGTCTTAAAATAGTGTTCAGTTAGTTTTTTCCAAAATTCCCACAATCAATTAATCAAATTCCCACAGATCTTCCTTTTAATTCAAAATTTCCTATTTAGCTCAGTTTCTTTTCAATTCCAAATGCTGCACTCTGAGGACCTATTAAACTCAGTTTCCTTTCAACTCAAAGGCTGCATCTCTGACGGATCTTTTATTTGGCTCAGTTTCCTTTCAATTCAGAAAACTGCATCTCTGACGAATCAATTTAGCTCAGTTTCTTTTCAAAGTCTGCATCCCTGACGGATAATTATGCTCAGTTTCCTTTAATTAAAAAATATCCCATTTCATTTGGAATAAACAGGCTATTTTCATGCTTTCCTATACGCTGCGTTTCAAAACATTTAAATAGGCTGACGAATCAATTTTGCTCAGTTTCCTTTTAATGGGTGCATCTCTGACAAATCTATAAAACTCAGTTTTCTTTCAATTCAAAAAGCAATGGATAGTTCATTTCCCAGTGACCATGCGGGCGAAGCCGCGGGTAACAGCTAGTAATATGTATATTATTGTTACCTTCCTTCTTTTACAAGGTTGTTACCGTTTTTTCCATTCTATAGACGATGTAATTAATGTATAACTAGCGCAACAAAATATGAATAATGATAAATATTGTGCATGACTTAGAAAATTAAGAATATTGATTTTTCCAGTTTGCTTATATATTTATATTAATAAACCTAAATTAAAATTAATATTTCGCACTATCGTGGTAAGTTAAAATATATCGTTAAAAAGGCCACCACTAAAAATCTACTTAAATTCAGCCAGTATATTTCTGCCAAATTATTCCTAACCTTATTATGGGTTTCACAGCAAAAATAAGCTGTATACATAGAACCAAGTACCTACCTAAAATATTATATTTATTTAGATTTATGTAACGTAATGTCGACACTGGGTTTGCTTCACGGAACTTGTACAGGGGCTGGAACAATAGTATAAATACAGCGGCACGACCGCGGTCTGCGTCTTTTCTCGTTCCACCACAACTACCAATAAATCGATTACGAACGTATTACCCGTTTTTTCCCTGCTCCCCCAAGATTTTATCTATCATTCATTCATTCATTACAGGAAATCAAAGGTCCACTGCTGAACATAGGCCTTACCTCATATTTGCCTTATATCCCTTTCTTGGCAGTTTTTTGAATTGTAATTTGGAAGATAATGCTGCCTATTTCGCGCTTCATTACCCTCTGTCGCGTCTTACGATACTCACGGGATGATAGTAGTTAGTAATCTTAGAGCTTCTATGTATGGGATAGTCGATTTACGCCGCCGCAACACAGTATTTTTAAGATGGAGTTGATGGATGGACAAACTAGAATTGGTGTGAATGTTTCATATCTTGATTTCGAAATATTTTCTTTCATGCAGGTATAGCTTTCTCGATGGCTCCATTTACCGCTAAGCAAGTGATAAATCGGCATATAAAATTATGATTACAAATGGGTTCTAAATCACTTACTATGTAAACCTTGGTTTCTTGGTCTTATAAAGACATTAGTGACAACATTTTCCTGTCTTGCCTGTCTGCACGATCCCACTTGATGGGCAAAAACAATTAACGTTGAGTGGTACACCACCATTTGTTTGCCTAGTGCCTTTGAAAAAATTAGGGCAAAACGACTAAGAAGTCGCATCCTATTACACCATGAAAATTTTTCGGCGCACACCGTGAACAAGACAAAGTCATTTTTGGCTTCTGAAAAGGTGGAGCTCTTAACCCATCCCGCACACAGTCCAGACCTCGCACCTTGCGATTTCTTTATCTTACCAAAAATCAATGTTGGCTGAGAGGTTTGACATTTATGCAGCCAGAAGAGGCCGTTACCAGCACGTGAAAAACACTCTCTCAGACCAAAAGTCCTTATGTTTTCAAAAATGGTTTCAACGAATGAAAAAGTGTTTAAAATGGATTTAAAAATACTTTAAATTCAGTGAATAAATTGGGTTTACATATAAATCCACAGACACACACTCTAGTATATGTTCTGAAGTACCTACACTGAAAGATACTTATGTATAAGGATGACATTTTTCTAGTAAATCAGAAGATTTGAGTGTACTTACTCCCACATTTGGCATAGTGTAAAGAGATCAAAGGTGAGCACTTGACATATCAAACGACAGGCATGAATTTACGCGCAACATTTTTATATAAGTTTATGTTTTTTCGTCTTATTTGAAAATTAAATAAAAAAATCGAGATAAGTATATTTACTCCCTTTATGTAGAATTGTAATTTCCCTCTATGCATACGTATGTATGTTATTACTCTAATGATGTACCCTTCTAAGGACGGGTTTAGTGAGAACAAATTATTATTTAAAAATTATTACTCGTATTAATGCTAATACTCTTGTTAACGACTCCTAGTAAATAAAAAGCAAAACACAAGTGCTAACATTAAAAATTTTGTACAACCGACTTCAATATAAATAAAATGAGAACATCATAATATATGTAGTCGAAGTCAATTAAATACGCATTATTAATGATAACTCAAAAACTAACGGTCTCTTGATCAAATTTATATAAAACTATATGAGAAGCACCAGCCTTCAAATAAAAAAAGAACCATCAAAATCGGTTCACCTAGAAAAAAGTTCTGATATATATATATATATAACATCCCAACTATAAGGCAATCGACCAAGGAGGGCGTTGCAATGCGTGACATTAAATCCATTATTTACTAGTTAATAATGCATTATTTGTTTTTCATCGCCTTAACAGAGAACTGAACTTTTCTTGCTGTTTGTGCATTAATCATTATAAGTTATAGACAATATTCGGATAGCCCGACATCTAGGCTGTTGTTGTACTGCATAGGCTGTAATGATAATGATGATTATGAATTCTTAAATATGATCTAAAACCTAACTGTGCAAAGTTCCATAATTATAATATCATTACTTTCTCACAAAAGGAAAAAAATATATATTAATTGTAAAAATTTGCCTCAGAGACCCTCACAAGTCTCGTGCTTGGGGACGCTATTAAATGAGACATTTTAATGAACTTTTACAATTTTCCCATAGAGTGTTTATTTAAAGAAGTAGAATATTACCTAGAAGATAATAAAACATCATCATCATGGCTCAAATTCTTATTTCTAATTATAGAGATCTGGTGTGTTCTGTTTAATTTAATCAAAGGCCTCCAATGCCAAGCGGCAATAAATGTAGCCATATTTATGAGAGAACACGGAGTAAGGGAATCCATCACCGCATTTCGTACCCTGGATGTCGTATGAGGCGACTATGGGATATGCCGAAATGATCTTATGCCTTAATTTTTACTCTTCTTATCTTGCATACATAAGAACATCGTATTCTATATAAGGAATCTTTAAAATATTCCGCTGGTATTTCACAAAATGGCGTTTACTAAAAGCGCATTCTGTTTCCTGAAAAACGTATTATTTTTTGAATTTAGGCGTTTAGCTCCCGAAAAACTGAAGTAATAATAAAAGAATTAAGGAAGGTTTTTCGACACAACTGATAAAGGTATCACGTAATATACATAAAAAAAAACGACCACAGTCGAATACAGTAGAATTGTAGAATTGAATAGTATATTGTAGAATTGTATTGTGCCTCCTTATCTGAAGGCGACTAAAATAGTGATTAAAATAACTTTAAATTGAATTGTTTTAAAAGGTAATATTTAATTCCAGGATTTTTTATAGAGAAAGGGTGAAAAACAGGCCATCTGATGGTAAGTGGATGCTGTGACCCATAGACATCTATACTTGAATAAGAATCAAAACGCAAATGTGTCGTCACCCCTGAGGACTAAGATGAAATGCCTCGTTTCCATTAAAAATAGTCTTCGGTTCTTTACACTTATCATAAGAAACGCAGCAAAATTGAGCTGCTATTTTATGCTGGTATTCTGTGAGAGCGTGGTTCTTCACCGTTCGAGCTCACCCATTCGTGTTTCAACCATAATATAGCTACAGCATGGCTCTACCACGTAAACTAGTGGTATTGTTGTCAAGCACTGGCTTGAAATATGTTTTTTTTTCAAGTTGGAGATTATAATATCTGCATTTTTTGTAACCGTCACGTCAGTATGATAAATTATTTGGTGATTCACTTGGGTTATTCACGTGCCATTAAAATATGTATGTAGAGTAGGGGTAAAAGAAGGGTGAAATGTTTAAAATTTGCATACAGTATTGAATACGATACCATTATTTTCTTAGAGCTGACAGAATAATAAAGAAATTTCCTACCAATAATTTATGAATGTAATGAAAATGACAAATGTGTGGATATCAAGAGTAACCGACATAACTCCACGAATAAGTAGGCTGAAATAGCAATGATCTTATATAGCCCAAGAACTTAATAACCGAATGGCAAGATTCTTGGCAGCATTGAACTGGCAAGTATAGTATAGTAAGGATTGTACGTATATAGGCAATCTATGTTCGCCATTTTCTAATAATATTTTAAAAATAAATGTATTATTTATCACTCACAGAACTCCCAAGATGGCCCTGACCATAGCTCGCTGAGTTAGTGCAATGTATTTGCGGTTCCCTATAACCAAAATACTGCGGCACGACCGCGGTCTGCGTCTTTTTTCGTTCCATCACAACTACCAATAAATCGATAACGAACGTATTACCCGTTTTTCTCCCTGCTCCCCCAAGATATTATCCATCATTCACTCATTCTTTACAGCAAATCAAAGGTCCACCGCTGAACATAGGCCTACCTTATATTTGCCTTAGATCCCTCTCTTGGCAGTTTTTTGAGTTGTTATTAGGAAAATAATGCTGCCTATTTCGCGCTTCATAACCCTCTGTCGCGTCTTACGACACTCACGGGATGATAGTAGTTAGTAGTCTTAGAGCTTCTATGTATGGGATAGTCCATAAACGCCGCCGCAACACAGTATTATTAAGATGGACAAACTAGAATTGGTGGTGCAATGTTTCATATCTTGATTTCGAAATATTTTCTTTCATGCAGGTATAGCTTTCTCGATGGCTCCATTTACCGCTAAGCAAGTGATAAATTGGCATATAAAATTAGGATTACAAATATGGTCTAAATCGCTTACTATGTAAACCTTGGTTTCTTGGTCTTATAAAGACATTAGTGACAACATTTTCCTGTCTTGTCTGTCTGCGATCCCCAGATGAGCAAAAACAATTAACGTTGGTGGTACACCACCATTTATTTGCCTAGTGCCTTTGAAAAAATTAGGGCAAAACGACTGAAGAGTCGCATCCTATTACACCATGAAAATTTTCGGCGCACCCCGTGAACAAGACAAAGTCATTTTGGCTTCTGGGTAAATCTTAACCCATCCACACAGTCCAGACCTCGCACCTTGCGATTTCTTTATCTTGCCAAAATCAATGTTGGCTGAAAGGTTTGACATTTATGCAGCCAGAAGAGGCCGTCACGCACGTAAAACACTCTCTCAGACCTTATGTTTTCAAAATGGTTTCAACGAATGAAAAAGTGTTTAAAATGGAATTAAAATACTTTAAATTCAGTAAATATATTAGTTTACATATAAATCACAAACACACACACACTCCAATATATGTTCTGAGTACCTACACTGAAAGATACTTATGTATAAAATGACATTTTTCTAGTAAATCAGAAGATTCAGTGTACTTACACCCATTTGGCGTAGTGTAAAGAGATCAAAGGTGAGCACTTGACATATCAAACGACAGGCATGAATTTGCGCAACATTTTTAAA
The DNA here is from genome assembly GCA_029286625.1 of Parnassius orleans. Lineage (NCBI taxonomy): Eukaryota > Metazoa > Arthropoda > Insecta > Lepidoptera > Papilionidae > Parnassius > Parnassius orleans. The sequence continues at coordinate 711,109 of JAGSMP010000362.1, forward strand.
TAAGTTTATGTTTTTTCGTTTTATTTGAAAATTAAATAAAAATCGAGATAAGTATATTTACTCCCTTTATGTAGGTGTAGTTTCCCTCTATGCATACATGTGTATGTTATTACTCTAATGATGTACCCTTCTAAGGACGGCTTTAGTGAGAACAAATTATTATTTAAAAAATTACTCGTATTAATGCTAATACTCTTGTTAACGACTCCTAGTAAATAAAAAGCAAAACACAAGTGCTAACATTAAAATTTTTGTACAACCGACTTCAATATAAATAAATGAGAACATCATAATATTTGTAGTCGAAATCAATTAAATACGCATTATTAATGATAACTCAAAATTGCGGTCTCTTGATCAAATTTATATAAAACTATATGAGAAGCACCTTCAAATAAAAAGAACCATCAAAATCAGTTCACCTAGAAAAAGTTCTGATATATATATATATAACATCCCAACTATAAGGCAATCGACCAAGGGCGTTGCAATGCGTGACATTAAATCCATTATTTACTAGTTAATAATGCATTATTATTTTCATCGCCTTAACAGAGAACTGAACTTTTCTTGCTGTTTGTGCATTAATCATTATAAGTTATAGACAATATTCGGATAGCCGACATCTAGGCTGTTGTTGTACTGCATAGGCTGTAATGATAATGATGATTATGAATTCTTAAATATGATCTAAAACCACTAAAACCACTAAAGCCACCGAAGTATGTGGTGTAAGTAAGAGAACGAATGAAAGGAAAAATAATACGTTGTGGTGGGATGATGAGGTACGGATGGAAGTTGAAGCAAAGAAGAGACATGGCTAGATTTACTGGCAACAAAGCTGGTAATTCTGGCGGTGAATGATGAGATTGAAAGAAAAAGGCAGACTTTAGACTTATAAATAAGAGAGTAAAAGAAGTTGTTGAAAGGAAAAAGCAAGAAAGAACGGATAAGAATGATAGAAGGATATCTGATAACTTCCAGGCAAATATTAAAATGTTCTGGAAACTCATAAGAACTGCCAGGGAAATTCGAAACAGCCTAGAATGAATGCTATACAGACGAGAATGGCTGTATGCTGAATGATGAAGCTTCAGTTTAAAGAGATGGAAGAATACTTGAAAGCGTGTTTATGAGTGAAGAGTCGTCTGAATTAAGTGAAATAGAAATTTCGAAAAAGTAGAGGTAGGAGATAAGTGTAGATGAAATAATGAAAGCAATGAAAAGCATGAAAGCTTAGGTAAGGCAGGCGGATATGATAGGTATCACTCAAAATGCTAAGGGCTGGAGAGGGAGTGGTGGCAGGCCTGCTGTACACCTTGTTTAATTTATGTTGGGAACTGAAGCGGGTACCGGAAGACTGGTGCAAAGCCGTTATAGTCAATATATAAGGAAAAGGGTCACAGCAGGACTGTAAAACTACCGTGTTATCAGCTTGCTTAGCATTGTGGGTAAACTGTATGCTAAGGTGTTAATGAAGAGTTATGGAAGAAACTGATGGAAAATTTGGGATGTGCAAGCTGGATTTAGAAAGGGATGGGGTGTACGGATCAAGTCTTCCATGCGCATGATTGCGGAGAAGTTTTGGCCAAAAACCAGAAAGTTTTTGTGCGTTCATGGGCTTGGAAAGGCTTATGACAGAGTGGACAGGAATATGTTATAGCAAACACTGAACTCATTTGGTTTGAGCGCTGGTTTGATACAGGCATTAAGGTCTCTTTATGGGACTCTAGTGCTTGTGTCAGGATCAACAGGGTCTACTCGGACTGGTTTGGCATCCAAAAGGTGTCAGACAGGGCTGTGTAGCTTCCCTGTGGCTGTTTAACTATTTATGGACAGTTGTTTGCAAACTTTGATTGAAGAATGTGGTTGAGAATGGGTGAGTTAACCGTCAAATGCCTTTTGTACGCCGATGATCAAGTCATATTTGCATCGTCGGCGGCCGAGTTGCAAATGATAGTTACTTTAATGAACTGGTCATTAAAAGAAAGGGGTATGAAAGTGAACGCAAGTAAAACGAAAGTGATGGTTTTGAAAGAAGAAAGAGTAAAACGTTATGTGAAATAAGAATAGAAGGGTTGATTGAGCAAGTGGATGAGTTTGTATATTTGGGATGTTTATTTAGCGGGATGGTAGATATAAGGATATAGAACGACGAGTAAACGCAGGAAATAGAGTGAATGGGGCTCTACACGCTATTGTGAGGAGTCAAAATGTGTAAAAAAGGCGTTTGGCAATTCATAGTGCTGTGTTGATCCTACTAATGTGGTAGTGAAAGTTGGGTGTGGCAGAAGAAGCATGAGTAGAATAAATGCTAGAAATGCGGTCATTAAGAGGTATGCTAGGGCTGAATCTGAATGACAGGGTGAGAAATAGTGTGATAAGAGAAAGTGTGGTTTGCAAGATGACGTTGTGACCAGGATTAAGAAAGGAATGCTTCGGTGGTTTGGTCATGTAGAAAGAATGAACGAAGAAAGGTGACAAAGCAAATTTATGCTGCAGAAGTGAACGGCAGAGTCGGAAAGGACGCCCAGACGAAGGTTTATCGACCAAATTGGCGATATATTAAAATGGGCCAGATTAGAGTACCTTAACCGACGTGCGTGTACGTAGATATATGGATGTAAAGGCGAGAGAGGTGTGCCAGGATCGTGCCAAATGGAAGTCCGTAGTCTCTGCCTACCCTCTGGGTGACAGGCGTGAGTGTGTTTATGTATGTATGTATGATCTAAAACCTAACTGTGCAAAGTTCCATAATTATAATATCATTACTTTCTCACAAAGGAAAAAATATATAATAATTGTAAAAATTTGCTCAGAGACCCTCACAAGTCTCGTGCTTGGGGACGCTATTAAATGAGACATTTTAATGAACTTTTACAATTTTCCCATAGAGTGTTTATTTAAAGAAGTAGAATATTACCTAGAAGATAATAAAACATCATCATCATGGCTCAAATTCTTATTTCTAATTATAGAGATCTGGTGTGTTCTGTTTAATTTAATCAAAGGCCTCCAATGCCAAGCGGCAATAAATGTAGCCATATTTATGAGAGAACACGGAGTAGAATCCATCACCGCATTTCGTACCCTGGATGTCGTATGAGGCGACTATGGATATGCCGAAATGATCTTATGCCTTAATTTTTACTCTTCTTATCTTGCATACATAAGAACATCGTATTCTATATAAGGAATCTTTAAAATATTCCGCTGGTATTTCACAAAATGGCGTTTACTAAAAGCGCATTCTGTTTCCTGAAAAACGTATTATTTTTTGAATTTAGGCGTTTAGCTCCCGAAAAACTGAAGTAATAAAAAAGAATTAAGGAAGGTTTTTCGACACAACTGATAAAGGTATCACGTAATATACATAAAAAAAACGACCACAGTCGAATACAGTAGAATTGTAGAATTGAATAGTATATTGTAGAATTGTATTGTGCCTCCTTATCTGAAGGCGACTAAAATAGTGATTAAAATAACTTTATTTTTTCTTATAAAAACATTATCCTACACTTAGGAATTCTCATGTGTCGTGCAGGTGTTTTACATACATAACTTGTATATAGACAAGTATCAAAACCCGTTACAGGTTTTTAAGTCATACAATTTATTCTATCCGGGATTCAAGTGCGCCCCCTGCAGCGCCACAACCAAAGGGCTAGGCCATAGCGCTACCTAGCCATCTATCTATGCTATACGAACAAAATTTACCATAAAAATGTAAAATTTGTTAAATTGTGAGTTTGTGTAATGTTAGGGGACAATCGCAGGAACTAATGTTCCGATTCTGAAAATTCTTTTACTACTAAGAATCTACATTCATTATCCCTAGTGCTAGTTTAAAGTTTCATTGGAGTTATCACGATTTTTATCTAGCAAGTAGTAGCATACTTTGCTTGCGCTGCCCAAACAATTCTATATATGTGAAAACAATGTATGGCAAATTGGTAGGTAGGTTTGGTATTTCTGCAAAAAAGTCCGCGGTACTACATATTAACTAACTTGAATATTTTAGTAAATATAGTTGCTTTTATATTTCATTAATATTATTTAAACTACAAAATATTAATCTTTATAAAAAAAATATTTTATTATCACAAGTACATAATAGAGATAAAATATATACTTTGCAGTATGTTATTTGTTTATTTGGTTGAGGAGATAATATAAAATTATTTATATTTTTCACAAAATACCGCCTTAAAAATTTGAGAACTTATCTACAAAATAATAATTAAAATACAAAATATCAACATGCCAATATGCCAACAAATAACAGTAATTACAACAATTCAAGAAATCGATCTCAGATCGATATGCCCAATATTCACTTCAATTAGTTGTTGTTGTTTTAACTTTCGTTAATCGTTTCACCATTTTGTGTATTAAATAACCACAGCTTTTCTTTCGTGATTTTATAATCCTGCTTTTATACCTTTAAGTAATTATAGTGAAAAATAACCTGTTACAGTGTAATTACAGTGAAAAAATCACCTGTTACAGTGTAGGTAATACATAAAATCACTTTTACTTATTCTACAATAACTCAGCTCCTAGATTGACAAATCTTGCCAGATTTTCAGCTATGGATTGTTTATATATAAGCTTTCAAATGGTCCAACTCACACAACTTCATTTTGTTAACATCTGGGCCCAAGAATGTATGGAGACGTCTCCTTCTCCTTTAAAATGTCTTTTTCGTGATAATCTAATGGGAAATCGCTCATAACAACGGAGTATTGTAATTAGGTACTAATTTTAATCCAAAAAAAAAAACAGTTTTCAATCAGAATACCAAAAATAATTTTTTTTTTAAAAGATTAAATGTCAAGTTTTGAATGTGGTTTGGAATTAAATTAAATAGTCGAACACTACCCTGCCGCATTACCTTCTATGTAATGAGAGGATTCATTTAAATGAATTATGTGGGGAATATTTAATATTCCACTTATATACGTGGTAAAACTATGATTCAGACTATTATGTCTGCGATGAAATGGTTTGGCTAGGCTGGGGTAGTCTCCAGGGCTTCAGGGATAACAACGTATTATTGCATCTCATAGGGGCGATCATAGTATTCGATTGCTGGTACGACTCTGTCTTTCTTCTTCATCGATTGTCGGTTCTTCGAGCTTTATAGCCAACATAGTATCTATTTAGCTTGCTGTTCCCTTGGACTATGTCGGTTATTCTGGTTCTACTGCGAATGTCCTCATTACAAAGTATCTGCATTATCTTCATTTTAACTCTTAATCGAAATGGTACCAGTTATGAATAACTTTAGACAAAGGGGTCCTTCAATGCTGGCCATATGAGGAAACTCAAACTCACTCAGCGTGCGATAGAAAGCGCAAATGCGGGATAAAATTAGTAACTAGAATATCCGCAGAAGAAGAAGCGACTGAGATAGCTCAATGATTCAGTACCAACCACCATCTCAGCATGAGTATATGAAACTCTTTCAAGAAATACGTGCCAGCGAGCGCAATCTTAAAAAAAAACTTACGTCCAGGAGAACTTGATTTTTGAGTGATGATACAAATAACTGCGAAACCTGAGTCCATAACAAAACCGGGATACGTTTGCGTTTGTTATTTGTAATTAATTTCTAAAATGGGTTATTGTAAAACCTTTTGGCAATGAAATGTTATGATTTAATATTTTGTTGAGTGAAAATTATTATTACGTGTAACATAAATTTATTTTTTCTTATAAAAACATTATCCTACACTTAGGAATTCTCATGTGTCGTGCAGGTGTTTTACATACATAACTTGTATATAGACAAGTATCAAAACCCGTTACAGGTTTTTAAGTCATACAATTTATTCTATCCGGGATTCAAGTGCGCCCCCTGCAGCGCCGAAACCAAAGGGCTAGCCATAGCGCTACCTAGATATCTATCTATGCTATACGAACAAAATTTACCGTAAAAATGTAAAATTTGTTAAATTGTGAGTTTGTGTAATGTTAGGGGACAATCGCAGGAACTAATGTTCCGATTCTGAAAATTCTTTTACTAATAAGAAGCTACATTCATTATCCCTAGTGCTATAGTTTAAAGTTTCATGGGAGTTATCACGATTTTTGTCTTGCAAGTAGTAGCATACTTTGCTTGCGCTGCCCAAACAGTTCTATATATGTGAAAACAATGTATGGCAAATTGGTAGATAGGTTTGGTATTTCTGCAAAAAAGTCCGCGGCACTACATATTAACTAACTTGAATATTTTAGTAAATATAGTTGCTTTTATATTTCATTAATGTTTTTAAAACTACAAAATATTAATCTTTATAAAAAAAAAATATTATCACAACTACATAATAGGGATAAAATATATACTTTGCAGTATGTTATTTATTTATTTGGTTGAGGAGATAATATAAAATTATTTATATTTTTCACAAAATACCGCCTTAAAAATTTGAGAACTTATCTACAAAATAATAATTAAAATACAAAATATCAACATGCCAATATGCCAACAAATAACAGTAATTACAACAATTCAAGAAATCGATCTCAGATCGATATGCCCAATATTCACTTCAATTAGTTGTTGTTGTTTTAACTTTCGTTAATCGTTTCACCATTTTGTGTATTAAATAACCACAGCTTTTCTTTCGTGATTTTATAATCCTGCTTTTATACCTTTAAGTAATTATAGTGAAAAATAACCTGTTACAGTGTAATTACAGTGAAAAATCACCTGTTACAGTGTAGGTAATACATAAAATCACTTTTACTTATTCTACAATAACTCAGCTCCTAGATTGACAAATCTTGCCAGATTTTCAGCTATGGATTGTTTATATATAAGCTTTCAAATGGTCCAACTCACACAACTTCATTTTGTTAACATCTGGGCCCAAGAATGTATGGAGACGTCTCCTTCTCCTTTAAAATGTCTTTTTCGTGATAATCTAATGGGAAATCGCTCATAACAACGGAGTATTGTAATTAGGTACTAATTTTAATCCAAAAAAAAAAACAGTTTTCAATCAGAATACCAAAAATAATTTTTTTTAAAAGATTAAATGTCAAGTTTTGAATGTGGTTTGGAATTAAATTAAATAGTCGAACACTACCCTGCCGCATTACCTTCTATGTAATGAGAGGATTCATTTAAATGAATTATGTGGGGAATATTTAATATTCCACTTATATACGTGGTAAAACTATGATTCAGACTATTATGTCTGCGATGAAAATGGTTTGGCTAGGCTGGGGTAGTCTCCAGGGCTTCAGGGATAACAACGTATTATTGCATCTCATAGGGGCGATCATAGTATTCGATTGCTGGTACGAATCTGTCTTTCTTCTTCATCGATTGTCGGTTCTTCGAGCTTTATAGCCAACATAGTATCTATTTAGCTTGCTGTTCCCTTGGACTATGTCGGTTATTCTGGTTCTACTGCGAATGTCCTCATTACAAAGTATCTGCATTATCTTCATTTTAACTCTTAATCGAAATGGTACCAGTTATGACTAACTTTAGACAAAGGGGTCCTTCAATGCTGGCCATATAAGGAATCGCAAATGCGGGATAAAATTAGTAGTTAGAATATCCGAAGAAGAAGAAGCGACTGAGATAGCTCAATGATTCAGTACCAACCACCATCTCAGCATGAGTATATGAAACTCTTTCAAGAAATACGTGCCAGCGAGCGCAATCTTAAAAAAAAACTTACGTCCAGGAGAACTTGATTTTTTTGAGTGATGATACAAATAACTGCGAAACCTGAGTCCATAACAAAACATCCGTGTATGATATTGTTGAAACCTAAAATAATTTTGTTCAGCTAAACAAAGTTCTATCGAAAGCAAAGACCTGACGCTTGACATGTTGTCGAAACAAACTTTTACCGTAAACTAACATTGGTTGATCAACATCAACAGTTTACTTTGGAGGTTTAATAACTTCGAAATATGTTTATTTTATGTTTATTTCAAAACTTTATTGGTCTAATCAATAAAAAGGTTACAAAGGGCGGACTTAATGCCAGTTAGCATTCTCTGCCAGTCAACCCATGGCGTGATGAGATTTTTTTTTTATTTTATAGGAGACCACCGCCCATGAACAACTGCAACACCAAGGGAACCAGAGGAATTGCAGATGCGTTGCCGGCCTTTTAAAAAGGAGTAGGCTCTTTTCTTGAAGGTCCCTAAGTCGTATTGGTCCGGAAAAATCGCTGGTGGTAAACTATTCCACAAGGAAGTTGTGCGAGGAAGAAAACATCTTCTAAATCGCACAGTGGTGGACCGCCAATCATCCAGATGGTGTGGATGGTATCGGGAGTTCTACCGCGATGTGCGTTCGTGAAATTTGGCGGCTGGGATTGATCCGAACAATTCCTCAGAGCACTCACCGTGGTAAATGCGAAAGAAAATGCAAAGAGATGCAACATCTCTTCGCAGCGCCAATGAATCGAGCCGATTGGAAAGGACTCGGTCATCGACGATTCGAGCCGCTCTGCGCTGGATGCGTTCAAGTGGAAGAAACTGGCACTGGGGAGCCCCAGCCCAGAGATGGGAACAGTTTCCATGTGAGGCCGAACCTGCGCCTTGTAAAGTTGCAGGCGTTGTGCCGGCATGAAATACTGTCCCGCTCTGCTGAGCACGCCAAGCTTTTTGGAGGCCAATTTGGCCTTCTCTTCCATGTGAACACGAAACTGCACGTCACTCGATATGTCGACGCCGAGGATTCCGATACTGGCTAAGGCAACAAGGGGAGTACCTTTAAACTGAGGAGATACGACAAAGGGGTTCTTTTTAGCGGTATTTAGTAATTTAGTATTTAGTAATTAGTGGCAGGTGACTTAAGTAACTAAACACAATAAATTTATATAGATATAACATTTATTAAAATAAGGCTTATAAATTACACAAATGCATATGATACTATTATACACAAATTTAAAATATTACACAAACATACTCACATACACAACTCACTCTCACACAAACACACACTCACTCCCTCACACACACACACACACACACACACACACACACACACACACACACACACACACACACACACACACACACACACACACACACACACACACACACACACACACACACACACACATATAGCGCTCACATGTAAATTAGTGTTTAGTTTTCAAAATTGTTTTTTTTTCTTTTTGTTTTTCTTTCTATTTTATTGTAACTTTAATTATAATAACAACAATTATATATATTATATTGTCGCACGAAGTGTACTAAAGTTAAAAGTATATTGATAAATGTTAAATTAACTTTTCATTAAATTAATTCGCTCTTCAACTAATCTGAAATCTTCTGATTAGTTGATGAGCAAAGTACCTTGTCGTAGTTGGAGGAAAGGTATTGAAATTTTTCTTTAAGGTAGGAAGGGGAGGACATATCATTTAAAATGGAGTACAAAACAAACAATATTCTGGAAGTGCGCCTTTCTCGGATAGTTAGCCATTTAAGGCGAATACGAAATTGAGAGATATGGTCATATTTTCGAAGGCCGAAAATAAACCTGATGCAGTTATTAAGAAGGCGATCAAGCTTATTGAGAAGATTTTAGTTCAAGTCTGAGTAATAATCAATGACAGGCAAGATGAGTGTTTGAATAAGCATATGCTTAGTTTTGTATGGAACAAAGTATTTCAGACGGTAGAGCGATCTTAAGGCAGCAGTGACTTTACGGCTGACCTCAGTGACTTGTTTTTCCCAGTTCAACGTTTTATCCATGTATAGACCCAGGTTTTATACATAGTCAGAGAACGTGATCAAATTATCATTATAAAATAAGGGTGGCAAGCAACTGACGTCAATTTTTGCCAGCATTCTTGAGCTGCCAACAAGCATTGCTTGACATTTATTGCTTAAGCTTGGATTGACAGAAATGCCAAACCGCGATGACCAGTCATAAATGGCTTTAAAATTATGGTTTAGTTTAGCGATAGCATCGTGTAGATTATAATGTTATTATCATGTTATGAAAATCCGTGAAACTACAGATTATTTGTATCAGTATTTTGGGTTACTTTGGCTTTTGTTTAGCATGATTTTATTCAGATGCATAGTTAAATATACATCAAATAATGTTTGTTGGTCTATTTCGGCTGCTTTGACAACTAGAAATATATTTATTGTATTGAAAATTATAAATTGAAGAAAGAATGATAATAGTCTTACTTACATGTTTTCTTACGTAGTAGAGCCACGCTGCGGCTATATTATGGTTGTAGCACAAATAGGTCGGCTCGACCGGGGTAGGACCACGCTCTCACATAATACTAGCCTAAAATAGCAGCTTAATGCTGTGTTTCGTATGGTGAGTGTAGATAAACGGGGACCCTTTTTACTGGAAACGAGGCATTCCAGCTTAGTGCTCAGGGATGACAACGCATCTGCATTTTGATTCTTAATTGGGGATAAATGTAGATGTCTATAATCATCTCCTGGTTTCTTTCCCTCTGTCACCTCTTACGACACCCACGGGACTACTCGGTAAACTTCATATAAAATAATAGTAGCATATTTATCCCGTACACCCTGTATAAATCAACAACACGAAATAATTATTTTTGTAATTAACACTTGATATCTTTCATATTTCTTTCGGTAACTAAGAAAAACTAGTTCGTGGCATTTGTATAAATTGATCTACTAAAATATTTAGTACTGACAAATGTTTTACAAGAAACACATTATTATATTTAATTATAAATCCACGAAACGAGGAAGAGACATGCTGGAGCTATATTATGGTTCTAGCAAATGGCTCGAACGAGAAAGGAACACGCTCTCATAGACATTTATTATAATATTAATTAATGCACTGTTTAAACACACATAACGCAGTGTTTCGTATGAGTTTGTGGTCCTTAATGCTAAACTTTGATAGCGTGATTTTGTGAAGCCTAAATCATGCTTTCAAAGTTCTGAAGTACCGCGCTATATATAGAACAGCTCCGATATATCACACATGGAATGTTGGCCTTTCCACGGGTTCGCGCTCTTCCTGCGTAAACACGATGTGGACGTCATGCTGGTGCAAGAGACCTTCTTGAAACCTAGCCACCGCGACCCTAAGATTGCAAATTACACCATACTTGGAAACGATAGGTTGACCAGCCCTAGAGGCGGCACCTTTCTACTACAAAAGATCCTTGCACTGCGTACCGATCGACGCCCCACGTTAACTAACATAGAAGTCTCTATATGTAAGGTAGCTCTCTCTGGCCATCCGCCACTCACTATCGTATCGGCGTATCTACCGCCACTCAAACGCATAGTTGAATCAGACTTTGTAGAATTACTCAAACTAGGCTCCAGTATTATAATAGCTGGAGATTTCAACAGTAAGTACTCCTTCTAGAATTCGTACAAGCAATCCCAATGGTATGGTTTTGTTCGATCTCACGGAGCGACTAAACTTCGATGTTATCGCGTCTGAGACTCCAACTCGCTACCCATTCGCAACCAGTCACCAACCAGACGTCCTTGACGTAGCTATACTCAAAGATGTCCGCTTGTCGATATCCTCAATTGAAACAATATTAGAACTCGACTCGGACCATAGACCAGTCCTAATGCAGCTGGGCCAGCCCGCAGGTGAGGTCCTTCAGACCAAAACCATCGTGGACTGGCGTAAGCTCGAGGTCAAACTAGAGTCTACTACCTCCAATCACTTAGACAAAATCCCAGGCAAGATAGACTCGCCAGAGAAGGCCAATGAGGCGATTAGCACCCTATCGACCCACCTCACCTCTACAGTAAAGAATGCTCTCGTAGGGTTCGTGTGTCGAGCAATCGACACATGAAGCTTTCGAGTGATATTCGACAGCTGATTAGGTCGAACAATGCGGCCCTAAGATAATATGATCACTATCGTACCATAGACAACAAATTCCGACTGCGTAACCTCCAAAACGAGGTGAAACAGCACATCAAAGAGTTTAGACATGATAAGTGGGATAATCTGCTGACGGACATCACAAAGTGCCTTCTGGTAGTTGAGCCGAGCTCTCAAAGTAGAGCAATCCTCACCTATGCCGCCACTCATTAGACTAGGAAACCCCGATCTTGCCTTTGACGACTCTAAAAAGGCCGAATGCCTCGCGGACAGTTTAGAGAGCCAATGTACTCCCTATAGCGAACCGATAGATCCCGCTCACCTTGCAGAGATCGAAGCGGAGGTCGAGCGTAAGTCTGCACTACCACCAGCGGGCGACCCCTTAGAGCCTGTGAGAGTCAACGAAGTCACAGAAGCAATAAAAAAATCAAAAAGATATCAGCACCCGGCCCCAATTGTGCAATACGGTGCTGAAATCTTTCTCCGCGCCACTGGTATGCCTCCTAGTGGGCATATTCAACGCCCTTCTTTTCAGCTGCTCCTTCCCGGATGCCTGGAAAGAGGCAGATGTAATATGAATCCCGAAACCAGGGAAACCACGCAACTTAGCCTCTAGTTACAGACCAATCAACCTTCTCAGCACACTAGGAAAAGTTTACGAGCGACTCATATTTAATCGCCTTCGTAAATACATCTTCGCTAATAAACTTCTTCTAGAAAAGCAGTTCGGTTTCAGACCCGAACACTCGTGTATAGACCAGCTACATCGCCATACCGAATACATTCTGAAAGGTTTCAATCTCCCAAGAAGTCGTAGAATCACTTCGACCGGTGCCCTCTTCTTCGATGTCGCAAAAGCGTTTGACAAAGTCTGGCACGACAGTTGCTTTTCAAGCTGTACAAACTCAACGTGCCTGATAGGTTCATCCACATCATCAGAGCTTTTCTTGCCAATCGTCACGTTCGGTATCGAATAGAGGGCACTCGCTCCACAAAACGTCCCCTCAAGGCTCCCACAGGGTTCCATCCTCTCGTCAATACTCTTCACACTCTTCATGAGTGACATCCATAAGGACCCAGTAGTAAATACTGCTCTTTTTGCCGATGACACGGCACTTTACGTCACCCATCATAATAAAAGAATACTCACCGAGATGCTGCAAATAGCAGTCAACCGCTTAGGCGATTGGCTTCGCTTATGGAAAATCGAAGTAAATCCTGAAAAAAAGTGTAGCAATACACTTTCAAACCATGCCCACCCTCAATTGACAATACAAAAATCTCAAGAACTCGTTAGGCACGATCACCCTGTACGGCCGCCAGATCCCCTGGCAATCAACGGCCAAATACCTAGGGATCACATTTGACCACGGTATGACATTCGCGAAACACATTCGCAATGGTAGATTTAACAGTGGTGGTTTTAACAGTGGTAGAGCCACGCGGCAGTATTTGCTGTTGCACGTATGGGCCGGCTCGAACCGGGGTGGTACCACGACCTCACAGAAGACCAGTGTGAAGAGGAAGCTTTGCTTCTGCATTTCGTCTGGTGAGTGCAGGTGGCCGGAGGCCCAATTACCCCCCCCCCCCTTAACATGGTAGCGGAGGTAAATAAAACACTACCCCAGGAGGGTACCAGCACCCCGGGTGACGGCGAATCCCTCGCTGAGCATCCACTTCCAAGCTACCCTACTCTTCCTGAGCGTGGGTGCTCAGGCTGCCCCGCGTATTCTGGGAGGGGGGGGGGCGAAATTCTGCTCGAGACTAAACCTGCTCGGGGCAAACGGAGCAATAAATCAAAGGCACCCCCTGCCACGCTATCCGTAAATGTCTGCAATATTAGGGGACTCCATCCAAACCTTAACGCCGTCCACTACCATCTGGAAACGGCGAAGCCGGGCTTGCTCTTTCTAACCGAGACACAAGTGTCCTCAACGGCTGATACTTCGTATCTCTCCTATCCGGGGTACAAATTAGAACACTCATTTGTGCCCCGGGCTGGAGTTTGCGTGTACGTCAGAGAGGACATCTGTTTTCGACCCCTCGGCAGCCTTGAAGGTACAGACCTGTCCATCTTATGGCTACGCGTAGACAGCGACGACCATCCCCGCGTCTACGGGTGCCTCTATAGGTCCCATAGCGGTAATGCCGACACATACCGACTCATCGACCACGTCCAAATGGCTGCAGATTCCGTGCTACAACAGGTCCCATTCGCAGAGATCGTGATGCTTGGTGATTTTAACGCCCACCATGCTGAATGGCTTGGTTCTCGTTTAACTGATCATGCGGGTAGATCTGTTTATGACTTTGCTTTGGCATATGGTCTGACACAACTGGTTACCTCGCCTACGCGGATCCCTGATGTGGAAGATCATATACCTTCCCTGTTGGACATTCTGCTGACCTCTCATCCGGACGGATATCTGGTCTCCATCGATGCCCCTCTTGGCTCCTCGGACCATTGTCTGATCCGGAGTACGGTGCCACTTACGCTCCCATTGCGGTTGCGTTCTGCAGGTTGCCGCCGTGTTTGGCATTATAGGTCAGCCGATTGGGACGGGATGAGAACTTTTTTTGCATCCTACCCTTGGAGGTGAGTTTGCTTCTCGCCAGATGATCCCAGCGTTGTTGCTGATTCTGGCGCTGATGTGGTGCTACAGGAATGGAACTATTTATTCTATAATCTGTGGTACCTATTGGAGGCAGAACCCAACCATGGTATGGTCGCACCTGCAAAATTGCATTACGCCATAAGCAAGAATGCTACCAGGCCTGGGCTTACGCATCGACGTCTCGGGAACGCAAATACCAGCGCTCTTAAAAATAAATATAATTCCGCCTCCAGGTCCTTCAAATGTGTCATTGTCGAGGCAAAGTCAGAGCTTATCGGCAGAATTGGCGAGAAACTAGTTCGTCTTCCTTCGGGAACACGTGCATTCTGGTCTCAAAAACAGCCTTTAGTAGATATGTCAGCATACAGACGACTGAACAGACAGATTCCTAAATGCATGCAACTAGACTTATGCAACGACTATACTTTAATAAAGTTCATATTAGAGAAGCGGGAACAAGGCTTCAAAGCCTTTGCCAAAGCTATCTACCAGAAAGAGCAAACTGCCGAAGTTGAAGATCGATTATGGCAGCCTCATTTCCGGGAAACCTGGGTGAGATTGAGAGGTCTTACGGACAGTTGTATAGATTATCGTTGAAACCATTGGCACTTGTGTGAAGTGATCCTAAAGCAAGCCTCATCCAACAATATTCCGATGATATCCCAGACTTTAGTCTAAGTGAGATTAGAATGTCTTTTCGTCCCCTTAAATACAGGCAAGGATATAATTACAGCTGCGCTTCTGAAATCGGGTAAAAACTACAACTTGAATTCCTACAGAAGCTCTTTAATTCTATCCTCCATGGTAACACTTGGAACAGAAGTGCGATGGTCTTAGTCTCAAAGAAATGCGACGATACTCTATTGAAGAACTAAAGACCGATTTCCCTTCTGAGCTATGCCTACGTGCTGTTTTCGAGGGTCATTACGAATCGTCTCGTAAGCAAACTTGACGACTTTCACCCTCTCGAACAAGCCTATCTTCCTACTAGCCGCCTGCCAGGCGTGGCAACTATGGCATATTTCCCTTTTAAGGCAATCTATGGGGGAGGCCTATATTCTGCAATGAAATTTAATAGATTGTAGTTAATGGGTGGATGGATTGTATAGAGAGCTAGTATAAGTACAGGCTGTGAGGCATTACATCTTAGTCCTCAGATGTGACAGCACATATGTTTGGAAGTCCAAATTTTGACACTTTTTAAGTGGCTGCTGCAGCCCATAGACACCTGCAATCAACTTTAAATAAAGAAGCCTTATTTAAAGTTGATTGCAGGTGTCTATGGGCTGCATGAGCCACTTAAAAAGTGTCAAAATTTGGACATCCAAACATTGGACCCATTTAACATCTTTTAAATTAATAATATAATAATGTATATAAGAATTTATGTCGTATTTTATAATAATAAAAAGTGATTGTTTGTTTACACATATGTACCTGTTTGTGAGTTTATTGCAGCTTCCAATTATCTAAAAAAAATTGTTCTAACTTCTAAATGTTAATTTAATAATACACTAAAATTGTTGCTAGATAAAAGTTAGTTTTTCAACTACATTCTAAAACTTAAGATGCAAAAGCACCTGAAATATCCTTTTAAATCTCTTGCTTCTCAAAAATTGGCTATAGAAATGGTTTTCGAAACTTAGATAAGCCATTTTAAATCTTTACAAAATGCACAAGCAAAAGTGCTATTCGGCAGCAGCGGTACGATTAAAGTTTGTTAGGAAAACACGTCAAATTCAAGTCGACGCTTTTAATATAACTTTGTGTACTGATCTGAAGCTAATACTTTAAATTTAAAAAGTTTTATCAGTCACCTCTCAGAAATGTGAACTCACTGTGGAAATTTTAATTTAGGAGTTAGTGTCCGACTAATATTTGTGTGAACTTGGACGTGCAGAGGCTCTCTATTTTTTTTTATCACATTTACAGTGTTTCA
The DNA here is from genome assembly GCA_029286625.1 of Parnassius orleans. Taxonomy (NCBI): domain Eukaryota; kingdom Metazoa; phylum Arthropoda; class Insecta; order Lepidoptera; family Papilionidae; genus Parnassius; species Parnassius orleans. The sequence continues at coordinate 727,508 of JAGSMP010000362.1, forward strand.
GTGACTTAGTTTTTGTCGCCAAAGAAATTTAAGCTAGTTTCTTATGGGCGTAACGAAGCTCAACTTTAAATTACAATCACTAACGCCGCATATTCGCACTGCTTCCAGTCAAAAAGTCCTTGTAGATATTTCCGGTCAAGATATGTATCGAAATGAAAAAAAAAAAAAATGCTGTGGTCATTTAGCCTTAATCATTACATCAATAACTTTAATAGATGTAAAGATAAACTAAAGTAACAGCCTATATATCGTGTAGTAGCAGTGTAAGTATATTCACTACCCCATATCGTTCCGTGGGTGTCGTAAGAGGCAACAGAGGGAAATATTCGATTGATATTTCGAATTCTTGCTAGCATATTATATAGAACATATAGCTGACTTGAAGCACCGACGTATCGGGAAGTCTGCAGTTTGTGAACATGTTCAAGATCGTCCCCGCCATTACATTAGTTTTGATAGACCACAAATCCTCGCAAAAGAACATCGATTCCTACCTAGGATGATTCGCGAGGCTATTGAAATTAAAAAACATCCTAATTTCAATAGAGAAGATGGATGGGTGCATCTGCTTGGGATCTTATAATTAATTAAATTAAATTAAAACCCAAGTATACCACTGCTAGACTTCAAGATACTGTAAGCTCATTCTGCGTAGATCGAACCAAATTTTAATATTAAGAAATTGAAGGTAGCCGGGCTAACTATGACATTGGGACATCAAACACCGTGACCATGGGTGCTGTAAAGCACCTGAAACGTCGGGAATTAAAAAGTAAAATTAAACGCGATATAATGCGTAAAAATTAGTTTCATTTAATGTGTAGTTTTCGCGTAAATATAAGAAAACATTAAGCGTATTATATGCTCAACATCAAAATAAGGGAACAGATCGAGGTATCTTTATAAAGAAATTAGCTCGTTCTCTAGTAGTCTCGCATATGCAAAGATGTTATAACTCGACCAAAGCATTACCAAGAGAATTGAGAAACACCATAGAGCGCGTTTTAGGTGGTGACACGCCTCCAAATGATACCCAAGCTGAAGAAGAAGAGCAAGGGAAGAGAAAACCTTGTAACCTATGCCCACCAAGACTCCACAGAAAGACTGCCTACAAATGTGTAGCATGCAAAAATTTATTATGTCTGCAATTGTCAAACCCCCGGTGTAAAGCATGCCAATAATCATAGGGTAATTGAACATTATCGTTTTTTTAACTGAAAATTTATTAGATTTTAAGAAAAAAATAGAATTACCTTGATTTTTAAAATAAATAAAAAGTTAATAGAACTTTAAGTGATCTCAGTGCCAATTAAGACTGAAAAGTGCCTTTTTTGATTTTTTTGAAATTATTTCTATTTTGTAATAAATGTTTCTCATATCTATTTAAAATCCTATTATTTATAATCCAAGCATCCATTCTAAATTCTATTTCATTTATTTTTTTGCACAATTAAATCAAAATCAAATGACCCTAAACAATGTAGGAGTCTGTCAGACCTCATGTCTATGCTAGTATTACAAAAAATAAAGGTCCATAGTTAAAGGTTAAATTTAGTTGTAATTTTAAATAAAACACATATTATTAGTCTGATTAAAGTGAATCTCTTTAAAGCTGTTTAAATTACTTTTATATTTTTGTTTGTTTCTGGTTTTGGTTTGTTTCTGTCATTAACTCACTTTTAGATTTATTCAGTAATACTAGCATAAATAGCGTGTAATGTTTACCTTTGAATTATTTTACATACACAGTGCATGTAATGTAAATAATGTAAGAAATGTATGTAACGTTCGTAATGTAAAATCGCTGGTAGACCCAATAAATAAATAAATAAATTAGGGTGACGCTGCTGCTCACCTCCTGGTTATTTCCCTCAGTCACCTCTTACGACACCCACGAGACGCTATGGCTAGTTCTTACTAAACGATCTTCCTAATAACTCCTGTAAAATAAAAAACTTTGCTTGCCCTCCAACCTGCCAACTGGTGGCAACTAAAGCAAATGTCCCCTATGAAAAAATCTATGGGGTGGTCTATGTTCAGCAGTGTACTATGTTCATAAGTGCTATTTGGCGGTATAGTAAGTTTTCGGGTATTCCTATTCTATAGTCTGCTTATTAGCCCTTCAATTCGCTATTTCATAGAACAGTAAATGACTATGTTTTTATATAAAACTAGCGATACGCCTCGTTTACGCCTGTAGCGAAAATTTTATATTAAATATAATTTTAATTTAGACTTAAGATAGACAGACAGAGACCATTTATGTTACACATTTTTCATTACTAAAAAATATTTTTAAGTTTTTCGGATAAAATATAGCCTAGATCCCTTCTGGCATTGCTCTCTATCTGTTCGTAAGGTGTCATCACAATCAGTTCAGCCATTCCGAAGATTAGCCCGGACAAACAGACAGACAGGCAGAGAGACAAAAAACTTTTCATTAAATTGAGATTAGCATCGCATCCGTGCAACAGATTTGCAAGTAAAATAAAGCTTATTAGAAGTCAGCCATTTTAATATTACAGACAGACACTTCAATTTTATTTCTATGTATAGATATATAGATTGAGAGTTGCAACGCCGTGCTGTTATTTATATCTAGACTTAAACTTTATTTAAAATAGCATTAGACAGAAGTTAATAAAGGTTTTTTATAACGCACACTTTATAAAAAAAGTACAATAAACATTTTACAGTAAAGATTGATGCTAAATTTCTCAATATATTTTTACACAAACTGTCACACTTATTAGTGATCATTTAAATTATTTATCTCATGAAATTAAATGCCTATCATTTAGATATTATAGTATTTTATATTATTTAAAATTCCAGTGTCAATTTAAAAAACCTCAAAGAAGAAGGGGTGGACAATAGCGGGAACATTTTTAATTTCATTGTTATTTTAACAAAATAAAAATTAATCGTATTCCCATGATAAGTTGTGATGGCAGGGTTTTTCTAATTTTGCCGGTTTATAATGTAATCTATCATTTTACGTAAATAATCTGTGATTGTCATTAACTTGTAAATTATATTGTTATGTTATAACACAATTTATACATATCTCGGAAATACATCAGAAGATCTCACTTCTGATGTCGGAAATACAACAAAGAGATCCCACTTCTTGGTCTCTGAAATACACCAGCAAAGTTTAATTGTTAAAAATAGTAAATTGTGAGAGCGGATGTTCAACTTACGCAATTAATCATTATCAATGTAACGTGAGGGACATAATTACATCATAACACCAGTATACTAACCAACAGCAACAATATCATAAAGCAATAGCAATATCAACAGCAATACCATCTCAGTGTAACACAGCCTCTCAGCAACACAGTCTTCTTCGCCTGCACCAGAAGAACTACCACGCACAGAACCAAGATACTATCTTAGCACTCGTAGCATGACTTCACTCGTAGAATGACTTAGACGGAATCTCCTGCGCTCGGCACCTAAACTGAACTTCATACTGCACAAACGAGTGGGGGGTTTCTCGATATACCCTCAATTCCACCTCGCTACCATCGATATGACGCTCCGATAGAGTAAGGTAACCTATCGCTTACTCTTGTCATTCTTTATAGACTCATCGACATATTTATGATTTTTTACTGTTTTTTTTTTAATTTTTTTTGTTACCGTTATTACTACTGTTGTTTATGAGTTGCTGGTACAAAGCGTTACGTTTAGTTGAACAATGGGTAATTTGGTGCGGGCGCGTGGCCATAACGTTGACCCCGACGACATAATAGTATCTATCATGGAAAACAAATGTCTGTCATAAATATTTTTAAGCAAGTTTTGGAGTCCTGGTCTGCAGGTTCACCTCCTTATAAAACTCATATAATTAACAATTTTATACGTGGTAGAGCCATGCTGCAGCTATATTAGTAGTATAGTTGTAGCACGAATGGGTCGGCTCGACCGGGGAAGGACCACGCTCTAAAAGTATACCAGCGTAAAATAGCAGCTTAATACTGCTGTGTTTCTTATGGTGAATGTAGAGAACCGGAGACCCTTTTTACTGGAAAAGAGGCATTCCATCTTAGTCCTCACGGGTGACAACGCATCTGCATTTTGATTCGCAAACGAGGATAGATGTAGATGTCTATGGGCCACAGCAAACACTTACCATCAGGTGGACTGTGTGCTCGTTTGTCACCGTATCCTATAAAAAAAAGACAAAACTACAGACGTTGCAGGTAAGGATCATACAATATTTGTAAGTAATATGGCAGTCTTGCTTTGCTCCTGTAATTAAAGAAGAGGAAATGTTTTGTCTTCTTGATGGCATAATTGATGATGTGGTAGAAATATTTATTAAATGTGTTGGTAAAACATCTTCATCTACATTTGATGCTGATTGTGAAATAATATGTTGAAGAGGAAGAAGTTTCACCAACACCTTCGAGTTATAAGTTGTTATTTTAAAGAAAATAGTAGTTAGAAAAATAACTTTTATTTCCATTAATTTGTTTTGTTAAAAACTTGTAACATGTGATGAAGATGTTCTCATTGTCATTAAAAATGACTATCAATTCGTTAGTCTTTGTATTTAGTAAGTACTTTCTCTCCTACATACCACTAATTTTAATATAATTACGAAAAACGAAAATTTTACCAGCCTAGAGTAATTTAGTAATACACAATTTAGTCACATGTTATAATAATAATAAATTTCTCAAAGTTATGTTAAAACAATTTAATGAAATTAAATTTTTGATTAAAATTATTTAAACTTTATTTGAATTGAAATGTTTTGCACTCCTGCTTTTTTTTCTTTTTTCTAATGCTATAATAAATGAAGTATATGTATCTCTATATACTTTGAGCACCTACATAATGTAGTATTATCACGAAACGAAGGCGTGCACGTCTTTACGGGGCGGAAATTAAGGGTGATTGTCGGAACGAGTTTTCGATAAAGGCAACGTCTGGATCGAGCGCAAGATGTTCCCGTGTGGTTCTAACCGTTTCAACTGACTCCTCTTTATGATGGAAATGCCTGTTTCGATGATAAGAAGGTAAGGGTTGTGTTCTGTTAGCTACTTGATTTATAATAAAGTTATTTAACACAGGATGTAGAACGGTTACTTTAATTTTTTATTGAATTGCAAATATAACTACTGTTACGATATAAAAACGATCAACAAAGATGTTCGACTTAGTAAAATTCCAATAAACTATTTTTTGTATACTTCTGCAGTTTTTATTTTTTATTTTATTTCACGTAATATGCTGTCAATACAGATGCCAAAACTATTATTTCCAGAAAAGTTGTATGTCTGTCCGTATGCACGTACATCACACAAAACCTGACAAAGGATTTGATGTGACTTTTACTACTGTGCTACTTAGGTGTCAAAACGTTAGAATCAAAATATTATCATGCATTCAGAATGATTCTTCACTGTTGGCCATATAAGGAAGCTCAAGGTTACTCAGCGAGCTATTGAGAGGGTTATGCTCGGAGTTTATTTGTGTGACATACTTCGTTATGAGGATATTCCCATTAGAACCAGTTTAACTGACATAACCCAACCGATCAGTAAGCTGAAGTGGCAATGGACCAGCCATATAGCTCAACCGATGGAGAAAAATTTTTTTCGATTGGCAGCCTCGTACCGGCAAGTGAAGTGTAAGACGGCCCCCACTAGACGGAGTGACGACCTGCTAAGAGATGCAGAAAGTTGATTGATGCAGGTGGCTTAGAATCGTGCTTTGTGGCGTTCCTTGGGTTAGACCTATGTTCAGCAATGGACTTGTGATGGGCTGTAATGATGATGATTATGATGACCATGCAATCTATCCCCATAGGCACAATTGTCAAAATACGTATCACGTAGAAACCTATAGACAACTAGTTAAAACAATGCTCATTTGTAGCCTCTTTATTTTTATCTTTATTTTTATATAGAATTTGCGAGAAACTAGTTCGTTTTCCTTCGGGAACACGTGCATTCTGGTCCCAAAAACAGCCTTTAGCAGATATGTCAGCATACAGACGACTGAACAGACAGATTCCTAAATGCATGCAACTAGACTTATGCAACGACTATACTTACGACTTTTAATAAAGTTCATATTAGAGAAGCGGGAACAAGGCTTCAAAGCCTTTGCCAGAGCTATCTACCAGAAAGAGCAAACTGCCGAAGTTGAAGATCGATTGTAGCAGCCTCATTTCCGGGACACCTGGGTGAGATTGAGAGGTCTTACGGACAGCTGTATAGGTTATCGTTGAAACCAATTGCACTTGTGTGAAGTGATCCTAGAGCAAGCCTCATCCAACAATATTCCGATGATATCCCAGACTTTAGTCTAAGCGAGATTAGAATGTCTTTTCGTCCCCTTAAATACAGGCAAGGATATAATTACAGCTGCACTTCTGAAATCGGGTAAAAACTACAACTTGAAGTCCTACAGAAGCTCTTTAATTCTATCCTCCATGGTAACACTTGGAACAGAAGTGCGATGGTCTTAGTCTTAAAGAAATGCGACGATACTCTATTGAATAACTACAGACCGATTTCCCTTCTGAGCTATGTCTACGTGCTGTTTTCGAGGGTCATTACGAATCGTCTCGTATGCAGACTTGACGACTTTCACCCTCTCGAACAAGTCTATCTTCCTACTAGCTGCCTGCCAGGCGTGGCAACTATGGCATAATTCCCCCTATAAGGCAATCTATGGGGGAGGCCTATATTCTGCAACTAAATTTAATAGGCTGTAGTTAATGGATGGATGGATTGTATAGAGAGCCAGTATAATTACAGGCTGTGAGGCATTACATCTTAGTCCTCAGAGGTGTTTACTTTCAAACACATATGTTTGAAAGTCCAAATTTTGACACTTTTTAAGTGGCTGCTGCAGCCCATAGACACCTGCAATCAACTTTAATTAAAGAAGCCTTATTTAAAGTTCATTGCAGGTGTCTATGGGCTGCAGCAGCCACATAAAAAGTGTCAAAATTTGGACTTCCAAACATTGGACCCATTAAACAACTTTTAAATTATTAATTTGTTAATATAATAATGTATTTAAGAATTTATGTCGTATTTTATAATAATAAAAAGTGACTGTTTGTTTACACATATATACCTGTTTGTTAGTTTATTGCAGCTTCCAATTATCTAAAAAATTGTTCTAACTTCTAAATGTTAATTTAATAATACATAAAATTGTTACTAGATAAAAGTTAGTTTTCCAACTACATTCTAAAACTTTAGATGCAAAAGCACCTGAAATATTCTTTTAAATCACTTGCTTCTCAAAAATTGGCTATAGAAATGGTTTTCGAAACTTGGATAAACCATTTTAAATCTTTACAAAATGCACAAGCAAAAGTGCTATTCGGCAGCAGCGGATCGATTAAAGTTTGTTAGGACAACACGTCAAATTCAAGTCGACGCTTTTAATATAACTTTGTGTACTGCTCTGAAGCTAATACTTTAAATTTAAAAAGTTTTATCAGTCACCTCACAGAAATGTGAACTCATTGTGGAAATTTTAATTTAGGAGTTAGTGCCCGACTAATATTTGTGTGAATTTGGACGTGCAGACGCTCTCTATTTTTTTAATCACATTTACAGTGTTCCAGTGACTTAGTTTTTGTCGGCAAAAGATATTTCCGGTCAAGATATGTATCGAAATGAAAAAAAAAAGAAAAAAAAAATGCTGTGGTCATTTAGCTTTAATCATTACATCAATAACTTTAACCCTTATGTGAGTGACGAGGTACCCGGGTGCCTTTGGCATTTTCAAATTCTAAAAAAAGTATGTTTTACGCCCTATATGTAGCTGTGACTTCCTGAGAGCTCTTAACTATTTATAAATTACATATTTTTTAATGTTTAGACCAAGTCTACTATTTACAATGTTTTGTGGAAACCAAAACATATTTTGAACTCACAATCGAGTAACGAGGTACCCGGGTACCTCTTTGTGTTTTGTGTGACTATGAGGAAAGTATTTTTAATTTCGTACAAAATTAAATAATAAACATTTGTCGAAGTATTTTATTTCTATAAAATTACAAATTCTTTGTTCATACAGTATTAATTACAGCTCGAAGCAGATGTTACATGTTGGACGAGTTACTGCATGTTCATCACAAACTGGTTTTCTGCAGTTAGTGCAAGCTTTTCGAGTTTTCTTTGCTTGCGTTTGAGTTCTCTGCATAGGTAACAACTTCCGACGACTGCAACACGCCCTGTAGAATCTCGTCTAGTTTGACTTATAGAAGTTGCAGAGCCAAAAGAAATTGACGGCCTAAGTTCTCGGCCAAGCACGTCCTGCATTGCAGATCTCACATGTAATTTTGATGTCACAATGCAATTTTTTGATCTCTCTTCTATATTTTTACCACACAGTTGTAGACTCAATGATTTCAAAAACTTTCTACGTCTGTCACTCGAGACCAATTGTGGGTTATGTTCCATGTAAATAATATATGCTGCCAAAGCTGCAATGTCAATGATATTGTAAAAAAGTGCTAAAGGCCACCGATTTGTTCTGCGTTTTACGGTATATTCTGCTAACAGCTTATCCATGTTGTCCACTCCACTTTTAGTTTTATTATAATATAAAATTATTTCTGGCTTGGCAGTTTCCTTATTACTTTCAATAATTGGTGACATGTGCATTGATGACAACATTATTACTGCTTTATTCTTTTTAGGTACGTAAGAGCACACAGTTGCTTCTTTGCTAAATGCGAAATTAGAAGAATAAACAGCCCTCTCCTTGTGTGCTTGCATATTTGCAGGAAGAAACCGTTTATTTTTTCTTACCGTTCCAACTAGTGTCATATTCCACGAATTCAAGGAATGAGCCAGTTGAAGCGATGTAAAAAAATTATCCGTAGTTACATTCAGCCCTGAATTTTTATATTTAGCCACGAGATCTAATACAGTGCATTCTCCTACATTTGTTTGACGTATGCCAACACTTGACTTTCCTGTATATATTTGTCCATTTAGGGGGTAGGAATTATTTGCATCACAAGCCCAGAATATTTTTATGCCATACTTTTCAGGTTTTGATGGCATGTATTGAGTAAAGCGAGTCCGCCCACGATATCCATATAGCTGTTCGTCAACGGTAATACATTCACGAGGCTTGTAGTTTTTATTCAAATTTGAAATGAACATAGTCCAAATATCTCGTATAGCAGCGGCTTTATCAGCTAACAAACGTTCAGGGCGCGTTACATCATTATCAAACCTTATGAAGCGTAGCAGCATTTTGAATCTATCATGGGACATCGCAGCCCGAAATAATGGTAGGTGACTGGATTTCCACAGTTCAGTCAAATGCTCTTTATTAGATCTATGCACCCCACTAAAATTAGAATACCAAAAATGCATCCAATTCTTGTTCTGTGAATGGTTTGAATATTTTTGTTTCGGTCGCTTGCTAATATCAGGTAATTTTCCATCAGTTTATTATTGTATGCTTCAGTAATCTTTGTCCCTTTCGATTAGTTTCCTCAAGATTATGTCACACATTTCATTGGACAATATATTTTGAATATTTCCATTTGATTGTAAAGTTTGCTGAACGATGCAGCCCCGCCCCGTTGACGAATAATATTTCTGCTACTAGTTTGTGTTCTGGGAAGTGGTTCAGACTGCCATCGCATTCCATCTTTTGCGATAAGAATATTTTCAAGCGATTCCCCTTCAAAACTCGCATCGGAATCATAAGAATCAATCTCATTTTCGACTTCAGTTTCTGGCTCAACATCCGAAATTTCAAATCTACCCTCTTCAACTAAAGGAATATAATCATGTTCATTATCAGAAGCAACAAACTCACCTTCGTCACTAGAAGATTCTGCTAATATCTCTAGCAATTCTGTTGAATTATATCTTCGAACACGTGATCTTTGTTGAGAAGTACTCGCTCCAATATTCATAATGAAATAATTATAAACTCACAAAATACAAATATGCTCGTACAATAGAAACAAACGTATACAGTCAAATGTCAAGCACGATGCACTGAATGGATTCAGTGTTTCTTGCGCTCCGATAACCATGTACCGCACTTCACCTCTCCTTCCCTTTTATCGCCACAGGTTGTCAACTGTTTAGCTTAGCTAAAGTAATAATATTCAAAGTATGTGTAACAAAAAAAGTAGATCTTGATTGTTTACATTACGTATACACTGTATGTAGGTACCCGGGTACCTCGTCACTCTGTTAAAGGTGTTTTATTTGTCACTCACATAAGGGTTAATAGATGTAAAGGTAAACTAAAGTAATAGTCTATATATCGTGTAGTAGCAGTGTAAGAATATTCACTACCCCATATTGTTCCGTGGGTGTTGTAAGAGGCAACAGAGGGAAATAAACTAAACACAAATGGTATATGGTGATGGGTAGCATCACTTTCCTGATAACAACTTAAAAAAAAACTGCGGTTGCCAACCCACCTGTCTAGCGTGCTCCCTATGAGGCTATCTCTGGGGGAGGCTTTAGTTCAGTAGTGGAATTTTATAGGCTGAAATGGATGGATAAAAGAACAGTCTATATACATACAGACCTCCTCTCATTTCGAGTAGATTTTAGGCCAAGGAAATATCCGTCACGCTGCTCCAATGCGTTTTAATAGACTTCACATATCTTCGAAATACCATTTTTTGAGCTCTCTGACATGCAGGTGTCCTTAGGATGTTTTCCTTCACCGCCGAGCTAGTGGTAAAATAGCAATCAACATTGATCGCGTACTGTAATCTGAGCTACGATTCTCCTCTTGTTAATGGAAAAACGTAAATTGATCAATAAATATTTGATTTATAATATAAATTAGATTTTTTTTTAATGAATTCTAGTTAAAAGCAGAAATGCTCACGGCGTACAAAGTGAAAACGTAAATTTTGCGGCATAAATATTTGTGCCTTAAGCAACGGTTGCTAATAATCCACCGTTATCAGATATAATCCAGAGTTAATTAAGATTGTTCTTTTTGTTGTGTTCTTGACAATATGTGGTAGTAAATATTCGTACACCGCCACTGCACGGTGAAACAAACGAGGAGATGGGCAGCAGCGTCTTTCTAATGTTACAGCCTATTAAAGTCTATTGCTAAAAGTATGCCTCCTTTAACTATCTCATAAGGTGGATATTTGCCTAGTTATCACGCTTGGCAGGCGGGTTAGCAACTGCAGTTTTTTTATTCTCTAGTTGTTATTAGTAGAGCTCATAAGAGACTTGGGTGTTATGTCGGTACTCAACCGTCCACGGTGACTATAGTCCCCAAAAAAATTATTGCCCCACCTGTCCATGCTGGCTATAGTCACCAAACGACATCTTTAGGTTTAAACTTGTACAGCGCAAAAGATATCTGTTATAAATATAGTAAAAATTATAGATGGTGCTATTTGTAATTTGTCATCTGTGAGAGTGAATTTTATCTGTATAATAGTAACAAATTATTTAGAAAAAAAAGTGAAAATGAAATTTCCCCATTTTTGTTTGTGGACTGTTAAAGTGTGAGAAACTCGATCAAAAATGTTATTACTTTTCTGGTTTTATACGTTTGTTCTAATGTTATTGTACATCAAACTAATTGTGAAGATATTTTCTTTAGAAAGTATGCATCATTACGACAATTCCGAAACGTTTACATATAGTAATTTGGCTCGAAATTTTAATCACTATACGCGATCATCGTTTATTGATTACTTATATGTTGTTTAAAATGTATTCTAATCGGTTTTTTGTGTTAAATGAATGCTAAATATAAAAGAATGCATCACTATTAACACGTTTATAGCCATTTATAAACGAAATATCTGTTGTGATGTGTCTAGAAATTATTAAAACTTATTTTTATTTATTTATTCATAAAATTTATATTGAGTAAACTTTATATAATTATGTGTATTGAGTATATAAGATATTACTGATATTGAAGTCATTTAAAGGGAATATCATGTACTATTATAATATAAGATAATTGTCTCCAGTAAATATTATACTCTTCTTGTAAAACTCGAAATAAAAATAAATACGAATTGTTTTTTCTAATTCTCATTTTTACCTTCATTTTCAGCCTTTATTTTTAATTTGACCAATTTTTTTCTATTAACAAAATAAAATTTTTGAATTCTGTGAGTCTTTTGAGTATATTTTTGATTTGAATGTAGCTATAGTAGTTTTTCAGTAGTAATCATTTTTGTTGAGACAGTCTCGCGCGGTCGTAAAAAAATTGTGACATTTAATGCGCGGACAGGTGAGGCGAGAATCACTCGCGCGGGGTGGACAGTTCAGTGGGGAGAAAAGTAACTTATCTTTACAACATAGAAAGCGTAATAAACAAAGCTTCAAAATTATTAGGTTTTATTATTCAACAAGTTCGAACTTTTAAATAAGCTAAAACAAAAATCTGTGTTTACCACAGCCTTGTGCGCAGTCACTTAGAGTACTGTAGCGTTGTTTGTCGTCCACATTATTCTACACACTACTTAAGACTGGAGCTTGTACTGAAAATATTTATTTTCATGTGGCATCTATCATACTCTGCGAAGATTTACAAAAATGTGGTGTTCTATAAAAAAGGCTAAAATACTTTAACATGATGACACTTGAACAAAGAAGAGAGTTGTTAGATTTAATGTTTTTATATAAATTACTAAGAAATATATTACACTGCCCCAGTTTACTAAGTAAAATTAATTACCGAGTACCACGCAGATATCCGCGTACTGCTAATACTCCGGTCGTGCCTCCACGCACCAGAACAGTCTTCGGCGCCAACTGTACTATCCCTCGTTTATGTAAGATATATAATAAATTCAGTCAGTTATTTGACATCAACATTAATTCGTCTAACACTTTTCGTAAATTAATTATCAGCAACCCAGTTAGCCAGTCATCCTGAGTGTGATCTTTCTCATATGAGTTATTACGTATATTATAATTTAGTTTATTTTATTAAATATTTAGTTGGGTTGGATTATGATAATTGTTAACCTTTAACTGTGGACGTGGGGTCTCACAGACATTACGCACTTGCTGATTTCTTAGAATAACATATTTACCACCACCCCCTGCGGCGTCTCAGTAGCTTCTAGTTTAGTCACCAATTGCTCGATGAAGGAGGAAGTTGTGTCGTCCAGTGCCATAAACGTAAGTTACACGTATTTAAAGTTTAGACGGGGTCTGTGAGACCCCGTGTCCATATTTCCTTAAGAAACAATATTATAACACCTTTACCTTTGTTTTAGATTTTTGTTGTTTTAAATGGCCGAAAATAGTCAACCAAGTTCTTCCGGGTCTAAACGACCAATAGAAATAAATAAGTGCAGTACAAAGACTGACAAAAATATTGCATTTAGATGATCCGTCTTTTGGTGATATTTCGAATTCTTGACTTGAATGGTATCAATGCAAGCATATTATATGCTCATCGTCAAAATAAGGGAACAGGTCGAGGTATCTTTATAAAGAAATTAGCTTGTTCTCTAGTAGACCAAAGCATTACCAAGAGAATTGAGAAACACCATAAAGCGCGTTTTAGGTGGTGACACGCCTCCAAATGATACCCAAGCTGAAGATGAAGAGCAAGGGAAGAGAAAACCTTGTATCCTATGCCCATCAAGACTCCACAGAAAGACTGCCTACAAATGTGTAGCATGCAAAAATCTAATATGTCTGCAATTCTCAAACCTCCGGTGTAAAGCATGCCAATAATCATAGGGTAATTGAAAAATGTTGTTTTTTTAATTGAAAATTTATTAGATTTTAAGAAAAAAATAGAAAAACCTCGATTTTTTAAAAAATTAAAAAGTTAATAGAACTTTAAGTGATCTCAGTGCCAATTAAGACTGAAAAGTGCCTTTTTTTGATTTTTTTGAAATTATTTCTATTTTGTAATAAATGTTTCTCATATAGATTTAAAATCCTATTACTTATAATCCAACCATCCATTCTAAATTCTTTTTCATTTATTTTTTTGCACAATTAATATCAAATGACCCTAAACAATGTAGGAGTCTGTCAGACCTCATGTTTATGCTAGTATTACAAAAAATAAAGGTCCATAGGTAAAGGTTAAATTTAGTTGTAATTTTAAATAAAACACATATTATTAGTCTGATTAAAGTGAATCTCTTTTAAAGCTGTTTAAATTACTTTTATATTTTTTTGTTTGTTTCTGGTTTTGGTTTGTTTCTGGTTTTGGTTTGTTTCTGTTTTTAACTCACTTTTAGATTTATTCAGTAAATAGCGTGTAGCGTTTACCTTTGAATTATTTTACATACAAAGTGTATGTAATGTAAATAACTTAAGAAATGTATGTAACGTTTGTAATGTAAAATCGCTGGTAGACCCAATAAATAAATAAATAAATTAGAGTGACGCTGCTGCTCACCTCCTGGTTATTTCCCTCAGTCGCCTCTTACGACACCCACGAGACGTTATGGGGTAGTTCTTACTAAACGATCTTATTTAGTAAGAACTACCCCATACTTGGAAAATAAAAAGCTATGCTTGCCAACCAACCTGCCAAGCGTGGCAACTAAGGCAAATGTCCCCCTATGAAACAATCTATGGGATGGTCTATGTTCAGCAGTGTACTATGTTCATAAGTGCTATTTGGCGGTATAGTAAGTTTTCGGGTATTCCTATTATATAGTCTGCTTATTGGCCCTTTAATTCACTATCTCATAGAACAGTAAATGACTATGTTTTTATATAAAATTAGCGATACGCCTCGTTGACGCCTGTAGCGAAAATTTTATATTAAATATAATTTTAATTTAGACTTAAGATAGACAAAGACCATTTATGTTACACATTTTTCATTACTAAAAATATTTTTAAGTTTTTCGGATAAAATATAGCCTAGATCCCTTCTGGCATTGCTCTCTATCTGATCGTAAGGTGTCATCACAATCAGTTCAGCCATTCCGAAGATTAGCCCGGACAAATAGACAGACAGGCAGAGAGACAAAAAACTTTTCATTGAATTGAGATTAGCATCGCATCCGTGCAACAGATTTGCAAGTAAAATAAAGCTTATCACGTCACACTTCAATTTTATTTCTATGTATAGATATATAGATTGAGAGTTGCAACGCCGTGCTGTTATTTATATTTAGACTTATACTTTATTTAAAATAGCATTAGACAGAAGTTAATAAAGGTTTTTTATAACGCACACTTTATAACAAAAGTACAATAAACATTTTACAGTAAAGATTGATGCTAAATTTCTTAATATATTTTTACACCAACTGTCACTCTTATTTGTAATCATTTTAATTATTTATCTCATGAAATTAAATGCCTATCATTTAGATATTATAGTATTTTATATTATTTAAAATTCCAGTGTCAACGCTAAAAACCTCAAAGAAGCAGGGGTGGACAATAGCGGGAACATTTTTATTTTCATTGTTATTTCAACAAAATAAAAATTAATCGTATTTTTATGATAAGTTGTGATGGCAGGGTTTTTCTAATTTTGCCGGTTTATAATGTAATCTATCATTTTACGTAAATAATCTGTGATTGTCATTAACTTGTAAATTATATTGTTATGTTATAACACAACTTATACATATCTCGGAAATACAACAAGGAGATCCAACTTCTTGGTCTCTGAAATACACCAGCAAAGTTTAATTGTTGAAAATAGTAAATTGTGAGAGCGGATGTTCAACTTACGCAATTAGTCATTATCAGTGTAACGTAAGGGACTTAATTACATCATAACACCAAAGTATACTAACCAACAGCAACACTACACATCTCAGTGTAACACAGTGTAACACAGCCTCTGAGCAACACCGTCTTCTTCGCCTGCACCAGAAGAACTACCACGCACAGAACCAAGATATTTACATCTATTAAAGTTATTGATGTAATGATTAAGGTTAAATGACTACAGCATTTTTTTTTTCATTTCGATACATATCTTGACCGGAAATAACTACAAGTACTTTTTGCCTGGAAGCAGTGTAAATATGCAGCGTTAGTGATTGTAATTTAAAGTTGAGCTCGTTACGCCCATAAGAAACCAGCTTAAATTTCTTTGGTGACAAAAACTAAGTCACTGGAACACTGTAAATGTGATTAAAAAAAATAGAGAGCGTCTGCACGTCCAAGTTTACACAAATATTAGTCGGACACTAACTCCTAAATTAAAATTTCCACAGTGAGTTCACATTTCTGAGAGGTGACTGATAAAACTTTATAAATTTAAAGTATTAGCTTCAGATCAGTACACAAAGTTATATTAAAAGCGTCGACTTGAATTTGACGTGTTGTCCTAACAAACTTTAATCGTGCCGCTGCTGCCGAATAGCACTTTTGCTTGTGCATTTTGTAAAGATTTAAAATGGCTTATCCAAGTTTCGAAAACCATTTCTATAGCCAATTTTTCAGAAGCAAGAGATTTAAAAGAATATTTCAAGTGCTTTTGCATCTTATGTTTTAGAATGTAGTTGAAAAACTAACTTTTATCTAGCAACAATTTTAGTGTATTATTAAATTAACATTTAGAAATTAGAATAATTTTTTTAGATAATTGGAAGCTGCAATAAACTAACAAACAGTTATATATGTGTAAACAAACAATCACTTTTTATTATTATAAAATACGTCATAAATTTTTAAATACATTATTATATTAATAAATTGATAAATTAAAAGTTGTTAAATGGGTCCAATGTTTGGAAGTCCAAATTTTGACACTTTTTAAGTGGCTGCTGCAGACCATAGACACCTGCAATCAACTTTAAATAAGGCTTCTTTATTTAAGGTTGATTGCAGGTGTCTATGGGCCGCAGCAGCCACTTAAAAAGTGTCAAATTTTGAACTTTCAAACATATGTGTTGTCACCTCTGAGGACTAAGATGTAATGCCTCACAGCATGTAATTATACTGGCTCTCTATACAATCCATCCACCCATTAACTACAGCCTATTAAATTTCATTGCAGAATATAGGCCTCCCCCATAGATTGCCTTATAGGTGGAATTATGCCATAGATGCCACGCCTCGCAGGCGGCTAGTAGGAAGATAGGCTTGTTCGAGAGACCAGTGTTTCACCAACACCGATTTATAAGTTGTTATTTTAAATAAAATAGTGGTTAGAAAAATGACTTTTATTTCCATTAATTTGTTTTGTTGAAAACTTGTAACATGTGATGAAGATGTTCTCATTGTTATTAAAAATGACTATCAATTCGTTAGTCTTTGTATTTAGTAAGTACTTTCTCTCCTACATACCACTAATTTTAATATAATTACGAAAAACGAAAATTTTACCAGCCTAGAGTAATTTAGGAATACACAAGTTAGTCACATGTTTCTCAAAGTTATGTTAAAACAATTTAATGAAATGAAATTTTTGATTAAAATTATTTAAACTTTATTTGAATTGAAATGTTTTGCACTCCTGCTCCTACGAGCTTCCTTTTTCTAATGCTATAATAAATGAAGTATAGGTATCTCTATATACTTTAAGCACCTACATAATGTAATATTAGCACGAAACGAAGGCGTGCCATGTCTTTACGGGGCGGAAATTAAGGGTGATTGTCGGAACGAGTTTTCGATACAGGCAACGTCTGGATCGAGCGCAAGATGCTCCCGTCACACCCCGATGTCGAAGCGATAAAACTGAGAAGTGGTTCTAACCGGTTCAACTGACTCCTGTTTATGATGTAAATGCCAGATTGCGATGATAAGAAGATAAGGGTTGTGTTCTGTTAGCTATTTGATTTATAATAAAGTTATTTAACACAGGATGTGGAACGGTTACTTTAATGTTTTATAATTTTTTATTAAATTGCAAATATAACTACTGCTACGATATAAAAACGATGAACAAAGATGTTCGACTTAGTAAAATTCCAATATACTATTTTTTGTATGCTTGAGCAGTTTTTTTTAATTTTATTTCACGTAATATGCTGTCAATACAGATGCCAAAACTATTATTTTCAGAAAAGTTGTATGTCTGTCCGTATGCACGTACATCACCCAAAACCTGACAAAGGATTTGATGTGACTTTTACTACTGTGCTACTTAGGTGTCAAAACGTTAGAATCAAAATATCATCATGCATTCGGAATGGTTCTTCACTGTTGGCCATATAAGGAAGCTCAAGGTTACTCAGCGAGCTATTGAGAAGGTTATGCTCGGATTTTATTTGTGTGACATACTTCGTTATGAGGATATTCCCATTAGAACCAGTTTAATTGACATAACCCAACCAATCAATAAGCTGAAGTGGCAATGGACCAGCCATATAGCTCAACCGATGGAGAAAAAAGTTTCTCGATTGGCAGCCTCGTACCGGCAAGTGAAGTGTAAGACGGCCCCCACTAGACGGAGTGACGACCTGCTAAGAGATGCAGAAAGTTGATTGATGGAGGTGGCTTAGAATCGTGCTTTGTGGCGTTCCTTGGGTGAGGCCTATGTTCAGCAATGGACTTGTGATGTGCTGTAATTTACAATAGTCCTGCTATTTAAAAAAAGAACGGATTACAGTAATTAAAGTTACACAATAATTAACAACACAAAAAAAATTTAGAAAAAGTATTGCTCACCCCATTCCCAGAGGTCATCATCATCCATAAATTCCTTAATATTATTATAACCTTTTTTATACAATATTTGTTTGTTTATTTTTTAAGCTTGGCGGAATTCAGAATTTGTATATTTTCTGGGATTTTGATGTAAAAGCGTATACATCGCCCCAATAATGAATTACTGACCCTGCGAAGTCGAGTCATACCCAATCCAACGCAAAATACCTAATCCTACGACGGGCACCAACATCAAAGGTGCAAGAAGTCTGGTACTGCGATTGTCAGTCCGCCTGCTAAGCGTAACGATTTAGGCAAATCATGATTATATCTTACAGTCAACGTTACTATTACAGCCTGTTAAAAGTCCAGTGAACATAGCTCTCTCCCATAGATTGCCTCATAGATGGCATATTTTACATTGCCACACTTGATAGACGGGTTGGCAAACGTAGTTTTTATTTTTATTTTAGTTGGTATTAGGAAGACGCTGCTGCCCCTACTCTGGTTTGTTTTCCTTTGTCGCCTCTTATGACACCCACAGATGGATGTTATGGCATAGGTAGTGGATATTCTTACATCGCCACTACACGGCACGACTATTTCTTACATTTTACGCGAACATTAAATGAAACTATTTTTTATGAACTTTAGCGCGGTTTAATCAACTAATTTTTTATTCCCGTTACCCGTCCATTATAAGTACTTTGCGGCACCTCTGGTCACAGGGGGACAGAGGTTCACCATTATGGTACCTTGAAATCTTGCAGAAGTATGCTTGGGTTGGGATTTAATTATATTAACTAGTGATCGTCCAGTGGTCAAAGTTCGACAGTAGACAATTTCCTGCAAGGAAAAATATTATTCTGAGGAAGCTGTGCAAAATTCCAATGGAGAAGCAAAGGCATAAATGATCTTCTCATTTAAGATAGCAGAAATTCAGAGATAATGAGGGTAAATATTTCAATTAAATAAATATATATTTCCTAAGAATGAAAGGTGTTCGTGCCACTTTGCACTACTGCCTAACGCTTATGAGATTACAAACCTGCAAAGCCCATTTAAAGGTTTCCCATCTACCGCCTTTTATGCCTAGCCTGTGCACTCTTGTGTTAACGGGGTTCTCATAAGCTCGGAAGACATGCAACCAACCGCATCGCCTATATCTCCCGTCATCACTACCGCCGTTGTGTAATTTAGATATTAAACTATACAAAAATATAGTAAAGTGTATAGACATTTGCTATAGCGCTATATTTTGCGATAATCTGTGAAGTTTATATAGCTATATAGCTTTATATAGCTTAGCAGAAATCCAGGTGAGTGCACATGCATTCCTTCATATCCTTCCTGTATCCCGAATTAAGGGGCATTTGCAGTATCGCGAAAAAGGAAATTTGCACCATACGGTCCATTAATTTACGTAAAATCATCCTTTTAATAACTCTGAACCAGAAGTTTGTCATTTAAACCAACACGCCATTTTTGGCCCTTCACCAGGATCAACCAAAAGGTATTTGAATTTTTAAATATAAAGTGGCATTTTATTACTTTAATATTAGCCTACAGGAAACAGAAAAGATTTTATTAAGAAGAAAGGAAGATAAAAGTCTTGATTAACGAGGTACCGTTGTTTTTTGTGTGCTAAGGGCTGTCGTCTGTTATATGGTTAAATTAGGATAAGAGAAAGTTAATTCGTTAGTTTCATGAAAAATTACGTGGTAGGTGGGTACGTGGTAAAGCCACACTGCAGCTATATTATGGTTGTAGCACGAACGATTCACCTCGACCGGTGTAGGATTGTATATATTGTATGTTATTAAAAAATCAATTGGTAACTTAATTTATTCAGCAAACTCTACATGACCACGTTATAACGTAATGTATTGTCGCGCCAGCAGTAAAGCCTCTGCTCGACAGGGAAGGGCCACACTCACTTAGAATATCAGCGTAAAATAGCAACATATTGCTGCTGTGTTTCTTGTGGCAAATGACAAAAACAATTTCATAATAATTCTCATAATTCTGAAGGATGACAACGCATCTCGAGGATGTAGGTATCAATATTTTAGTATGAATGTACTTACGCTGTTGAATTGTAACCTTCTTAGCCTGGCTAAACGCCTGGACAGATTTTGTTGTTTGTGTTATTTTTGTCGTCATAAGTATCATAACCAAAGACATTTAAGTAGTGTATACCTATATATTTAGATCTCTTTGATCATTACTAACAATTTAAGCTAACATAGTAAATGCGACCATTTAGCTAAAACAATATGACGCGTTAATAAAATAAATATTACAACACCGATCTACGTTACTCACAGTGATACTGGTGATTAATGGTGAATACCGGATGTCTTAAATATACGAGTCAATCCGTTTTGATTCTCACGGAGCATATAGGTGAAAGTGATGTAGCAAATGAAAATAAACGTAATGCATACATGCATAACATAAAAACATAGACACATACATTCCATCTCCTAGTTTGTTTGCCTCTGTCATTTCTTATGACACCCACGGGATGATATGGGTAGTGGATATTTTTACACCACCATGTAGTGTCAAGCGACGGCTTCTGTATTAGTGAAAAGTTTTCTTCGTGATCGAAACCAACCAATGGAAAATCTTCTTTATACGATAATCAAATTTCATCATTCTTTCTTTTTGGGGTTGCAAAAGTTCACTGATGGACAAGAGCCTTTTCCATTGTGGAGAGGATTTATCTCAATTGTCACGCTTAGCAGGCGGATTGACGATCGCATTGCAAGTAGGACCACGCTCTCACAGAATACCAAAATAATGCTACTGTGTTTCGTATGCTGAGTGGAAAGAACCGGCCGTTTACTGGTAACGAGGAATTCCATCTTAGTCCTCAGGGGTGACAACACATCTGCATTTTAATTCTTAATCGTGGATAGATGTAATTGTCTCAGCATTTACTTACCATCAGGTAGACTATGTGCTTGCGTGTCACCCTTATTCCACAAAAAAGAAAAAACATATCCTTAATTATAAACACGTCCGTGCCTATGTAGTTTTTGTTAATACTTTATGCAATTTGCTACGGAAACAGTCAACCAAATTTAATGTTATAAAATACCTACATGCAAAGCTATAAAATATTTTAATGACTGTACGCCATTTTAATTCGTTAGTTGCGGTCGCCGACGACCGTTTCAATGCACTACTGAGTGACTTGCAGCGCGTTAATGTTTGGGCTGGTTCGGAACAAATTTGCATTTTTTATTCTATTTTTACGGAGCCTTTTTAATTCAAATCCAAATATAACTCAGGTTAATATAACAATTTAATTTGAATGTAATGTTGGAAATAAATATATTATCTTAAACTTTTTCAGACATGCAGGTTTCCTATTTTTATAAAACTGCAGTGACAAAAAATTACAGTCCACTAAGTAAGTGGCTACTGCAGTCCATGGACAATGCAGGCAACTAGAAACAAAGAAGGCTACAGATACATTGTCACCTCTGTGGACCATGATGGAATGCCTTACAGCCTGTAATCATACTGGCAACTGAAACCCAGCAATTCGGATAGGTTTCATTATCATGGTGCTTTTCACACGCAATTTTCTTCGACGTTTATTCTTTAGTTCTTCGCGTAGTTTTTTTAATTAATGATACGTAATAATTACCGGTTGTTGTGTCTCCTTTACTTAAATAGTCGATCATTATTATGCCAGAAGATTTTTCCACCGGACGCAGACACCTTGAAACTCTTAGCTGGCAGGGAAGACGCTATTTTCCACACCTTGCTTTAGTTTCTCATCTACGGTTACGAAACAAACGCAAAAAGAATCTGGATCTTATTCAACTAAATTTAGCTTTGAAATGTCAACTCTTGCTTACTTTCTGGGCGTCTGTTAACATACGAGTACCCGCGCGCGGCCACCTTTTTGAATTTAGGGTGTGAGTAATGAGAAAATAACTGACTGCACGGATGGTCACACGTCGATATACGCGACCATCCGTTATTTCTTAGAAACTATTTCTTTGATATTTTAACGTTTTCTTGCGTAGCGGCCGTTGGCCACCCGGTTCGAATTTCGACACTGCAGGTGGTTCAGCGCACCAGTATGCCGCTGTAGAATAAAACGGAGCATTGTCTGCCAAAGTAGACTGCAGTTCTTCAAATACACTTTATGTAAAAACAAAAACAGGCAGAAATATTTAACGAAGTTCGAGTTTCTCTAATTTGCATACGAATCAAATTCTCGCTAAATGTGAAGTGAAAAAATTGGGTATAGTTTTTAGACAGTTAATTTAGTTTTTTATGGCCTTAGCTACTAACGAATTTAAGATAAAAAAATAGAAAGCACTTCTATAGCTCATTGATAAGTGTCCCATTCCGAAAACTAATTGATAAACCTAGCATATCGCTGTAGGTTACTGATAGCCTGCTGACTCACGGAAGGACCACGCTTTTTCATAATGGTCCGGTAAAATAAAAGCTAATGCTTTTTCTGCGATGTCAAAAACGCAGCAGCAATGCGTTTTTCTTTTTCAGCCGACATCAATAAGAAGAGGAGGTTTTAATGCGACTAACTGCGTAAGTTTTTTTGTATTTATGACGCGATATCTTCGTAATTGGAACCGAGTTCGATGATTATTTTTGCAATAAATAGTTTACAGGGTTCGGCCCATATAAATTCCTTCCTCGCAAATTTTTTATGTATTTATTTGACGACATTGTGATGGTGATATTCAATAATACTTTCAAAATGGTAAAATTATCAATCGATAATTTTACGATTTTGAAAGTAATTTCGAAAGTCGCCTTTACTTTTTAATTTTTTTAATAATAATTAAAAAGTAAAGGCGACTTCCAAGAACTAAGAATAAAATAATTTAACATTCTGAAGTCGAGGCTTTACACATTTTTATGTGAAATTATTTTATTAATTTATCAATAGGCAGTTATGGAGATCGTAATGAATGTAGTTAGATAATCTGCAAAGCTATTAACCACGAAGAGACAATTACTTTAATATTTTGAAGACAATAGCGGGAATGTAAACAATCAGTAGAGCAGTTCATTTATAATCAAGCGACAAGGTCACGCCTCAGCAAATGGCTCGCGAAGGCAGAGGTCTTAGACTATCGTTTTTCAATGCTTTCTTTGATATAATTTATGAATTAGACAATTTGCACGGTTCGGGAATCCTTTGGATAGTAAATATTAATTAAAAATAATTTTGGAATGTTTTATGGTACAAAAGAAACGTGACATTTTCAAGATTTTTAATTTCCTCTAATGAGAAAATATGCAAGTCATAATGAACTAAGATTTTTATTGTGTAGAATGATAATTATATTCGAGCATTTTAAACTTTTTTGAACGTCTGTTATTCTTTTTAAATGTAATGCGCAAAAAAAAAAATGTTACATAAATTGAAAATACTGACTGGTTAGAGGACAAAATGTCGTACCATAATAATTGGCTCCACAAAAATGTAAAAGATGACACTGAATCGTTTTATAAAGAGATAACATAATGACGCCCTGTATTTAAGAACTTATATCAAATGAACAGGTTAATTATTATTAATTCATGTTGAGAACCATTTTTCAAAGTCTTTTTGGTTTTTATTTTATGAAAAAATAAACAAAACGGAACAAAGTACATCAAAAAGATCTTTGAGATTACGGTACGTTGTTTTTTAATATTAAAAACACTAAACAAAACTAAAAATATTAAACTATAATTACTAATAATCTAACCTATAAATACTAATAAAGTTTATACTAAAATTTTCCCCGCTTTAGTACTAATTCTGTCGCAAATTGCGAGGTAATGTTTTTATACCTACACACCGTACTACAAGAGTTATTTACATCAAGCTGTCATCCGCTTCCCGGGGCGTAAATGTGGCGTAAATGAAACATTAGTATATAACAGTATCATAATACATCCTATTCGACGACATACTCGGCTTCTGTATCAATTTCCGTAAGACAAATCGTCCAGCTGTTTGAGCGTGATAGAAAGACATCATCCAAACATAAATATTTTTAAAATTATTATATTAGCAAGATACAGGAATTTTTGACGTTTTCTCATGGAATGATACAATAGTCATATATGCTACATGATTCTGTGCAACATTACTGTAATTTTACATAACTATAGGCTACTGACATTTAAAACACTTTCTTAACAATTTTTTTTTATATCAAATATTATAAACATTTTATATAGTGATGATGACAAACGAGCACACAGTCTACATGATAGTAAGTGAATCTGTAGCCCATAGACACCTACATTTATCTTCAATTAAGAATCAAAATGCATAAGCGTTGTCACCCATGAAGACTATGGCTGAGATCTATAGACCGTACTTTGACTTTGCTCAGACTTTACTTTCGAGCTAAGACAATGTCGGTATTTATAGAGCTAGCTTTGAAGTCGTGCTAAGTGCGCGCTTAGCAAAGCCCAGGTAACGATATCGACGACTTACGTAAAACTCAGGATATTATTCAAAACCACCATATTAATTTTATATTGTTGTTTTTATGTTACTATAATTAATTATAACAATAACAAACACAAGCTAGTAGTACCAGTTGCTCGACTCCACCGAGTCAGTAATTCATTCTTGGGGCGATGTATACGCTTTTACAACAAAATCCCAGAAAATATACAAAATTCGACCTGCTTAAAACTCAAAAACTTTATTAAACATCATCATCATCGTTACAGCCCTTCACAAGTCCACTGCTGAACATAGGCCTCCCCCACGGAATGCCACAAAGCACGGTCCCGAGCCACCTGCATCCATAGACTCCTGCATGTCTTACCAGGTCGTCACCCATCTAGTGGGGACGCCTACACTTCGCCTGCCGGTACGAGGCTGCCACCAAGAATCTTTCTCCCATCGGTTGTCGGTTCTTCGAGCTATATGGCTGGCCCATTGCCACTTCAGCTTACTAATCCTGGGCTATGTCGGTTACCTGGTTCTACTGCGGATATCCTCATTTCTAAGTTTATCACGCAGAGAAACCCCAAGCATAGACCTCCATAGCTCGCTGAGCGACCTTGAGCTCTCATACGGCCAGCAGTGAAGGACCACGTCTCAGTTCCATATGTCATCACTGGCAACACGCACTGGTTGCACAATTTAGTTTTGAGGTTTTGAGGTATGCCTGACGAGAAGATGGGTCGTAATCTCCGAACGCTGCCCAGCCGAGTTGAATCGTCGATTGACCTCTCGGTCAAAGTTGACTTACCTAGTCGGACTATTTGTCCCAGGTAAACATATTCGTCAACAACTTCGAGCTTAGTGCTCCCAACAACTACCGGCATAGGCGTGACATGGACATTAAACATGATTTTTGTTTTGTCCATGTTCATCTTGAGACCTATCCGTTGGGGGACACTATTGAGGTCATTGAGCATAGTGCTTAGGTCCTCCAGCGATTCTGTCATAAGGACTATATCGTCGGCAAATCGAAGGTGAGTGATGTACTCGCTATTGATGTTAATCCTTTCCAGTCCAGTAGCTTGAAAACGTCTTCCAATGTAGCGGTGAAGAGTTTCGGGGATATTACGTCACCCTGTCTTACACCTCTCTGCAGTTGGATAGGTTTCGTATTCTGGTTCTGTACTCGGATAGCCATCGTAGCCTTACTGTACAAACATTTCAGCACCTCGATATACCGACAGTCCACTTGGCACCGCTGAAGGGACTGTAGCACCGCCCAAATTTCGACGGAATCAAAGGCTTTCATAGTCCACATACGCGAGGGCAAAGTGGCAGATTGTACCGCCGTCTTCTGTACAATTTGCCGAAGGGTATATATGTGGTCTATGGTGCTAAAGCCTTTTCGGAAACCGGCTTGTTCGGGAGGCTGAAGTCGTCGAGTCTGTATGCGAGACGATTCGTAATGACTCGAAAACAGCACGTAGACGCGGCTCAGAAGGAGATCGGTCTGTAGTTCTTCAAGAGAGCGTTGTCGCCTTCTTGAAGAACAAGACCACCGCACTTCTGCTCCACGCCTCCGTTGTAATGCCACCATGGAGGACGGAATTAAAGTGTTTGAAGGACTTCTGGCACCGGTTTTCCACCCGCTTCAGAAGCCCGCTGTAATTCCATCCTCGCCTGGGGCCTTGCTGTTTTAAGGTGCTGGAGAGCCATTCTAATCTCGCTCAGACTGACGTCCGGGATATCATCGGAATAGTCTCGGATAAGACTTGCTCTTGATCGTTACCACACTTGCGTGTGGCTCCAACGATGACGTACAGCTGTTCATAGAACCTCTCAATCTCACTCAAAATCTCAGGTGTCCTGAAATGATGTTGCCGCAATCAGTCTTCAGCTTCGACAGTTGGTTTTTCTGCAGACAGATCTCTGGCAAAGACTTTGGAGCCCTGGTTCCGCTTCGATCGCTTCTTCAATACGAGCTGTATTGAAGTTGCGCAAGTCCCGCCGCATGCATTTGGAGATCTGTCTGTTCAGTTGCTTGTATGCTGTCAAATCTGCTGAAGACTGCAGCTTCATCTCCCGTCTAACAACCATGAGATTAAGAGTGTGATCGGAGAGTTTTTGTGTTCTTCTGCGACGGATCTTACAGAACTTAGCTCCGACCGCATGGACAGTTTCCACAAGCTCTTCATTCATATCGTCCACTTCCTTGCAAACTTCTAGGCACTGAAAACGATTTTGTAACTCGAGCTGAAAGTTTTCCGGACTTTGGATTAGAGCACGAGGGGGACCGAGCGTTGATTTCATTAGACGTGACCTCTCCAACTTAATTTTAGTTTATGTTCAGTGTGTCTCTCACCATTCGGTGATCGTTGCCAGTTTTCACCCTCGCGATCACTGAACAGTTGTCGTCTGGTCGTCATAATGAAGTCAATCTCATTTTTTGTCGAACCGTCGGGGCTCGGCCAGGTCCACTTTCTGTGGGGCCGCTTTTGGAAGAAAGTGTTCATCATAAAGAGTCCCTATTTCTCCATAAAGTCAGCCAGCTGCTGGCCCCTTGGGTTCCGTTGCCCTATTCCGAATTTCCTACTTAGCTCACCGTTCTCTATTGTGCCTAGCTTTGCGTTGAAGTCTCCCATTAACACGTGTAGTGGGTTTTGAGGAATTCATGGCTCTAGAAATATCCTCATAAATTCCTCCACCTCCTCATCGGGGTGCCGAGGTTGGTGCGTAAACCTGTATGAACTTCAGCGAATACCGTTTGTGATTCTGAGTTTGGTACGCAAACCTCGTCGACACACACCCAATCTGTTAACGTCAATGTTGTTAACGAGATTTGTGGACGATAAACCGACACCTCCTTGGTGTTGGATTTATCGTCCACAAGTCGCCTCCCGGTGATAGAATAAGTTGCCGGATTCGAGGATTACCGTGTCCTTCCTCTCTTCGGACCTCGGATAGTCCTATTATATTCCAGCGTAACTTAACTATCTCTTCTTCCAGCTCCAGGATCTTCTCGTCAGTCCTCAGGGTGCGTGCGTTTTATGTTGCCAGGTCGAGTCGTCGTAGGTGGCAACCGAACTCCACCGGAGATTTTAGCACCCCTGCCCCGCCGTTACCATGGTCGCCACCGTAGACAGGAATAGCGGGGCCGCCGGGGACTGGGGGCCGTTTATATGTGTCGTCGCTCTTGGGGGGTATATTGCCATAGTTGCTACGCTTGGCGAGCGGATGTGCAACCGCAGTTTTTTATTGTTTTTTGCTTTTATCAGAAAGATGCTGCTGCCCATCTTCTGTATCAGTTTCCCTTTGTCGCCTCTTACGACACCCACGTGAAGATATGGGGTAGTGGGTATTCTTACCCGCCACTACACGGGGTTAAACATAGTTTTTATAAAAAGGGTTATTATAATATTAAGGAATTTATGAATGATAATAACCCCTGGGAATGAGGTGTTTGCTACCAAGCTATTTCTAATTTGTTTTGTGTGGTTAATTGTGTAACACATGATTGTAAGCTGTTATTTTAAAAAGTCCCGCTGGGTTTCTTGCTGGTTCTTCCCAGGACAGAGGTTTTTTTTTCGAACCAGTGGTAATTAAACAAAATAGTGACTTTCAATAAGTAGTATATAATCTATATTGAATAAAAAAGTTTCTGTTTCTGTTTCTCTGCCTGTAGCGTGGCTCTACCACGTATATACGTATTGAACTATGGGATTTATTTCAGAGTTATGTAGCAATTATCCCTCGAAGCTACTCCAGGGCGCGTTTACGGACTGCGGATATCTGTCACGTTCCTCGTACATGATGGTCTGCTCAAGATGTTTTCTTTCATCGCCGAGTACGAGGTAAATACATAAAAATTGCAATTTGCAATTAACAATTGCATTGGTGCTGGCGGATCGTACACGAGTCACTCGCGTATCGTGAAATTATACAGCGGGAGTGTAGCTAAACTACTACGGCTTGTAGGTCTATATGAAAAACAATAATTATTATCTAAAAATAATTAAAGATATTAAAAAAAATAATAGCAATGCTGTTAACATTACTAATATTCTCGATAACCACTTCTGGTAACCTTAAAATGCTTGAGTTAGGAGTGGTTCACGACAGTAGTCGAATGGCGGCTTCGAACCCACGACCTTTGAGTTTGCCACCTGCATCCTACCATTAGGCTTCTGTCGCTTAAAATTAAATAAAATTAATTAAAGATATGTCACTAAGGGTTTGGGGCACTCGTTGGGAGGTCTATGTTCAGCAGTGCGCTTGTGAAGGGCTGTAATGATCATCATTATGATGATATTGTTAAATCACAAGATAATTTTATGGTGTTATAATAATTTGACTGTTTAAATATGCCACACATAAACATTTAGGTCAAACCGTTATCGGTATTCATGCGACGTTCTTGATATCGATGTCATTATAGCCTGAATGTCACAGCAATTGATTTCAATTGTTTTGTCATAGATAAAGTAACTCCTCTATTGTATTTATAGTTTAAAATAAGATAAGATTTCTATTTATTTCTTTCGTTCAAAAAAATTAAGTAAAGTTGTTGAAAATGTATACGTCCCACTGCTGGGCATAGGTCATTCCTAAGAGCGACCGTTACAGCTTATCAAAGTCCACTGCTGAACATTTATTAGGAAGACGCTGCTGCCCATCTCCTGATTTGTTTCCCTTTGTGACCTCTTACTTCTGTGACTTTATTAGGCTGTAAAAGTAACGGTGCATTACTAGGTGTGTAAGGGGCCTCGCCGAACGGGTTCCCGCCTTGTCGTGGCAGGGGGGCTTAGTAGCCGTGGCTTGGTCACCCGCGGTGAACAAAGAGGAACCCCTTGGCTGGTCCGTGGTGTAAGGGCCGGCCCGATGTGGCCACTCCGAGTGGGCTTGATGAGCCCACTTCGGATGTGTCGAAGGGCTGCGGCGAGGAGTGCCTCCCCACCGCTGCAGCCGAGGTGGAGTCGCGGGGAAGAGGAGTGTTGGTATGGCGATGTGGGTAAGCGGGTGCTACCAAGCGATCGATTTTCCTGGCCCCTTGGCCTCCGCGTATCGGACTCGGGGGGGGGCGTTATGCAGGTGGAGTTGGAGGCCGTGGAGGATGGCGTGTCTTGTGTTCCTGATGCGCCTTGCCTGAGATAGAGAATGGGGAGGAGAAGTCCTCCCCCGAGGAGGGGCTGCCATGGGGCGGCAAGCGCTGGTGAGGCCGCGGATGTGTGCGAAAGCGTTCCCGTGGCCCTGCCAACATGCGGCGAAAGTGGAACACCATGGGGTTTTAGTCGGTGCGAGTCCGACATAACCCGTCCTTGCCCCCGCGAGGCGGGTATGCGTAGGTATTTCTCCATGTAAAAGAAAAAGGTGTAAGGGGAGACAGAGGTAAACATAACCAGGTAATGGGCAGCAGGATCTTCCTGATCACAAGTAAATTTAAATTAAAACTGCCGCTGCTAAGTGCCAACCCACTTGCCAAGTGTGGCAACTATGGGAAATACTTTTTGCTTTATTTGGGTAAAAAAATAATGTTGAATACAATGTTACAATGTTAGATAATAAGTAGTATTAATTTATTAGATATTAAGTAGTATTAATTTAATCGAATTACCTCTATGAGAAATCTATGGGGAAGCCTATATTCAGGAGTGAACTTTTGGAAGGCTGCAATAATTCCACTCACTTTCAATTGAACTATGAACTCGTTGTCAACCTTCTCTTGTAAAAAGTTTAATATGAAGTAAACAGCCGAAATGTTTCATTTTATATAACCATTTGAATTTTACAATCGTCCACATACAACTCTTTGTCCAGTGGTCAAGACAAATCTCACATACATATTATTTAAATTAGTCTAAATTGCTTAACTTCAGTGTCGAAACTGCTTGCAGCTTGGAGTATTTATAAGTTTTTTTTTTATAGGATTAGGGTGACAATCGAGCACACAGTCCACCTGATGGTAAGTGGTTGCTGTGGCCCATAGACATCTACATCTATCCTCGATTACAAATCAAAATGCAGATGCGCTGTCACCCGTGAGGGCTAAGATGGAATGCCTCATTTCCGTAAAAAGGGTGTCCGGTTCTCTACACTCACCATACAAAACACAGCAGCGTTAAGCTGCTATTTTACGCTGGTATTCTGTGAGAGCGTGGTCCTTCCCCGGTCGAGCCGACCCATTCTTGCTACAACTATACTACTAATATAGCTGCAGCATGGCTCTACCACGTAAAAAGTGCTCATAAATACTCTAAGGCTGGCAGTAGTTGTTCTTTGACTAAGGCTCGTTATCAGCTAAAGCACTGCAAACCGCATCGCTTGTCTGCTGAATTCTAAAACACATTCATTAAATAAGAGTGAGACTGAAACAAGTGAGACAAATTACCTAAATAAAAGCTATACTTACTGCTGTGTGTGAAATTGGGAATAAAATGCTATTCAGTAAATTAGGAAGACATCTCCTTCCTAGATAAACAAAAAGGTGTCGACTCTTTGGTCCGATTAACTAATATAAGTAAGGAAAAAATTAGACCACGTCTATCGTCCAGCTTTGTGTTTTACAGGTTTTTTTTTAATAAACTGAGGTGACAAATAAGCTGACGGCTTACTTGATATTAAATGGCTGCAGCAGCCCATAAAGACCTGAAATCAACTCCAAAAACATGGTGGCATCTGTAGCGTTATCACCTCTGGGGACTAAGATGGATTGCCTCACAGCGTGTAACCATAATGGCTCTCTACCCTTTAAACCGGAGCACAGGAGTTCCCGCATTGTTTTTTGGCGGCAAAAGTAGGTAAGAGGCACCTAAAATAAATTTTTAAATTCGTAGGATTTTTACACTTACTTGCATAAATACGTTCATATAAACAGTAATTCATTTAAGGTAAAATTTATAAATATAACGCATGGGTGACGTTTCTTCATAGTCTTGACAGTATTAAAACCTCGCAATATCAGATTAGTGGCAGAATCATCGGCTGAGAGGCCATGTCAATGGCTACCTACGGTGGAGAAATTCAGCTAAATAATTAATATTAAAAGTGAAAGCTACATCCTATATAAGATCCACTGCTGTGCATAGGTCTCCTCTCATATATTAGAGGGTTTAAGGGCAAGGAAATGTCCGCCGTGCTGCCCCAATGCGTATTGGCGAACTTAACATGTGTTCGAATTTTTCCTTTATTTCTCAGACATGCAGGTTTCCTCACGATATTTTCTTCACCGCCGATCACGTGGTAAATCAGCACTTAAAATTGCAATTAACAATTTCTCTGGTGCCGGTGGGGATTGAACCCAGGCTGCTCGCGTACTGCAAAATTTACAGCGAGCGCTTAGCCCCTGAGTTACCACGGCTTCTAATAATTAATATTGCACAATGTTCTTAGCACACAGGGTCTTAACTGGAAACTTCATTTCAGGCGATAATATTTTTTGTTTCCTTATAGGGTTTCGTTGAGTTATGGCTTTGACAGCGTTAACAGCCCATTTGGTCCTAAGAGCGCCGGGTCACACCGATTTCTTATGGTCTTTCACAGAGAAATTGTTGGTGTATCTGTCGATGGTGCGATACACAAACATATAGCTGATACCTAGCTTTTGAAGCGTCTTAAAATGGCTTACGGTTACCAACATTGTGCGAAGCAAATACTAAAATTCTGTTTTCTTTAACGCCCTATTCCGTTATGGAATTTAACAATAACTGTGTTAAATAATATGTGAAATGGTATTAAATCGATCGAAGTTTATTACGTAATAAAGAACTTTTTACATTATAAGCTTATTAAATTATAAAGTCATTTATGGCCAGACAAGTTATAACATCCACCTAGCACTAACTACTTACCACCTCCGTCTTCATTACATCATTATTAAGTATGAATTTCAAAAGAATTCAGATTTGTAAATATAGATTATTAGATATGCATAGAATCTTAGTTAAGAAAAAGTACATACATAGATAGAAGTATAAAATAGTACTTACCTATAGAAAAGTTATACCCTTTTGAGTGAACTAAGGTATATATTAAAATTTTACGATCGTTTAAATAGATATATTAAAACTGCTTTCCGTATCTTGCAGCCATTAAGAGTGTTTTTTTCTCCAATTTAAATGGGACTACCCCTAAACTATACATTGGTAGTCTCCTTCTTTTTTTTTAACTCCGCGAATTTTAACATATATATTAAAGTTAGTAAAATTATATATTTATATAATTTTTATTTGGTAAATACAATAGAAAGAAACAAATGTGTATTTATATAGTATTTATATATTAGTATAGCACCGGTTTTTTTTATATTTTTATTTACAGTTCAGGCAATACTCCACTCAAATGTCCCGCCCGTTAAAATAAGACTAGCACCAAAATAGCATAAGTTTAAAAACTGGTTCAGCAACATTATCACACATTATTACACAGAGGAAAGCAACTTCTGACTTTTAAAAAAAATTGTTTTATATATTATATATGCAATATATTTGCCTGTTTATATTTAACTTTATATATATATAT
Organism: Parnassius orleans; assembly: GCA_029286625.1. Taxonomy (NCBI): domain Eukaryota; kingdom Metazoa; phylum Arthropoda; class Insecta; order Lepidoptera; family Papilionidae; genus Parnassius; species Parnassius orleans. The sequence continues at coordinate 761,024 of JAGSMP010000362.1, forward strand.
ATCTCTATTTACGCCTGAGATATATAGGGTAATTAACGTTTTAGTTTCATTGCATCCTTCGCAGCCTATAAAAGTCCACTGTTAAATTTACGCTCCCCCAAATATTGCTTTATAAGGTATATTTTACCATAGATGTCATGCTTGGGGTGGCGGCGGGTGCCAACCGCAGTTTTTTAAATTAATTTGAGTTGTTATCAGGAAAATGCTGCTGCCCATTTCCTGCTTCAGTTTCACTCTGTCGCCTCATACAACTAACGGGACTATATGGAGTAGTGGATATTCTTACACTGCCACTACACGGCGAATTTCAACACCTGATTTTTTTTTATATGCTTATTTTCCTGTGGTTGATTGTTAAAGAATGCCTTAAGGCATGAAGTCCATCCATTATAAGCCTTAGTTTAAAGTATCTTTCAATAAAAAAAATAACATTAAAAGCAGATGCAAAACAAGTAAAAAGCACACTGTAAATCGCCGAATGGAGAATGAAAATAATCCCAGTGCGCTTCAAACCCGATCCCGACACCCGTCACTCTCAAGATTGTGAGATTATACCAACTGAGCCGCTCCAGGGTATCTGTACATTGAACGACTCAACTCCCGCTTAAATCGAGCACAGGGTTTTAGCGCTTTCAGATAAGAGCACACTCGTACGTAAATATCTCGGCTAAAATGTCCTTCCTTCCAGGGCACTGGGCCTATTTATTTTTGACAAGGATCTCTTCACTCTTGTATTGGGATTATTGTTTTGTACTTGTGAATGAATGAATGCTTGAGTCTAAGTACTAAGATAAGAATTTTGTAGTGCAAAAAAGCAATAACTCAGGATTTCATTTCGAAAAAAATAACAAGGTATGTTTGTATCTTTTATGTCTTTGTATATAAACCACAGTCGCCTAAAAGTTGAAGATGCGGACTGTAAACTCAGAAAGTCGTAAGTTCAAACCCGCTATTAGACTACTGTCGTGAACATCTAACCTAACACAAGCATTTTAAGCTTACGCGAAGAAATTAACGGAATCACTAGTAATTTTAATAGAAACAGAAACAGAAACTTTTTATACAATATAGATTATAAATAATACTTATTGAAAGTCACTCTTTTGTTTAATTACCACTGGTTCGAAAAAAAATCCTCTGTCCTGAGAAGATAACAGAATGACTGGTAAAAAATTAGACCCCTTGATTTGTTTTCCAACAATTTGGATTTAATAAGTTTCCGTTAAAAGTAGTTTGCCACCATGTAGTGACGGTGTAACGATACACTATGCCATAATATCCCGTGGAAATTGCAAGAGGCGTTAATTATAGTGAAACAAACCATGAGATAGGTAGCAGGGTCTTCTTTATAACAACTAGAATATAAAAACTGGGGCGTCAACCCGCCTGCCAAACGTGGCTACTATGGCAAATATTCCCCTTATAAGCAGTCTAATGTCCATTACAGTTTATTACAGTCCACTGCTGAACAATGCACAAGCTGTTAAAATCTCATATAAATGTAAAAATCTACACCGGTTCGCAAAATAAGACCTTCAATAAGAAGAATCAGCAAAAAACTCTGGGGTATTTTTTTAATGCCAAGTTACATTTTGTTGTACAACTTATAATAAAATCAATAATATAATGTTAAATGACTGCAATACCAGATGCGCCACATCTTTGATGCTGTTGTAAGAGAATGGTTATACCGTCATGTACTGGAAATATAGGAAATTTCTGGCATATTCCACAGCCGCTTATAATAGCCACGTAATGAAATCGGGTGATTGATTCTTTTAGGCCACCACCTGGAATACTATGGTTTCGTAATGATTTTAATCTAATATTAGGAAACCTTATGAATCATAACGAGATTTTACAATATTTTGCATTTATATAAATTGCTTATTTTAGATCATTTAATTATTATAAGATCGTTAATTTATGTGAATATGTTATGAAGGGAGAAAACCCCCTTCAGGAATGAGAGGAGGCCAGTGCCCAGCTGTGGGACCTATATAGGCTTTAACTTTACTATACCAATTTTAATAGTGAAACTTCTGTGTGGTAGAGTCGCACTGCAGCGTATTTCGGTTGACGCACGAATGGGTTGGCTCGATCGGGGAAGGAGCACACTTGCACAGAATATCTGTGTGAAATAACAGTATAATGCTGCTGTGTTTCGTATGGTGAGAATGGAGAGAAAGTTGAAGTTAAGATTCTTAATCGAGGACCGAAATGTGGGTGTTTGTAGGCCACTGCATCCACTGAACATCGTATGGATGGTGTACACGTTTGATATCATTATTTATTTATTCTTTATTACATTTACTATTTAAAAAATATAAATGTCGGATTTTATGACTTAATGCATTCTCTGCCAGTCAGCCCATCCCTTAAGCCTTCCATTACCATTACAGCCCTTCACAAGTCCACTGCTGAACATAGGCTTCCCCCAAGGAATGCCACAAAGCACGATTCTGAGCCACCTGCATCCATCGACTTCCTGCATGACTTACCAGGTCGTCACTCCATCTAGTGGGGGGACGCCCTACACTTCGTCCACCGGTACAAGGCCGCCACGCGAGAACCTTTTTTCGCCATCGGTTGTCGGTTTTTTGAGCTATATGGCTGGCCCACTGCCACTTCAGCTTACTAATCCGTTTGGCTATGTCGGTCACTCTGGTTCTACTGCGGATATCCTCATTTCTAAGTTTATCACGCAGAGAAACCCCGAGCATAGCCCTCTCGATAGCTCGCTGAGCGACCTTGAGCTTACTCATACGGCCAGCAGTGAAGGACCACGTTTCAGTTCCATAGGTCATCACTGGCAACACGCACTGGTTGTACAGTCTAGTTTCCAAATTTTGAGGTATACCTGACGAGAAGATGTGCCATAATTTCCCGAACGCTGCCCAGCCGAGTTGAATCCGTCGATTGATCTCTCGGTCGAAGTTGGACTTACCTAGTCGGACTATTTGTCCCAGGTAAACATACTCGTCAACAACTTCGAGCTTAGTGTCCCGAACAACTACCAGCATAGGTGTGACATGGACGTTATACATGATATTTGTTTTGTCTATGTTCATCTTAAGACCTATCCGTTTGTAGGCACTATTGAGGTCATTGAGCATAGTGCTTTAGTTCTCCAGCGATTCTGCCATACAGACTATATCGTCGGCAAATCGAAGGTGAGTGATGTACTCGTCGTTGATGTTAATACCGTATGCTTTCCAGTCCAGTAGCTAGAAAACGTCTTCCAATGCAGCGGTGAAGAGTTTCGGGGATATAACGTCACCCTGTCTTACACCTCTCTGCACTTGGATATGTTTTGTACTCTGGTTCTGTACTGGGTAGCAATCGTAGCCCTACAAACACTTGTGTACACACATTTCACCACTTCGATATACCGACAGTCAACTTGGCACCGCTGAAGGGTCTGCAGCACTGCCCATTTTGACGGAATCAAAGGCTTTCTCATAGTCCACATACGCCAGACGTAGTGGCAAATTGTACTTCGCGGACTACTGTACAATATGCCGAAGGATGTATATATGGTCTATGGTGCTAAAGCCTTTTCGGAAACCGGTTTTTTCGGGAGGCTGGAAGTCGTCGAGTCTGCTTGCGAGACGATTCGTAATGACTCGAAAACAGCGAGTAGACGCGGTTGAGAAGAGAAATCGGTCTGTAGTTCTTCAATAGAGCGTTGTCGCCTTCTTGGAGAACAAGACCACCGGACTTCTGCTCCACGCCTCCGGTGTAGTGTTACCATGGAGGATTTGGAATTAAAGAGCTTGAAGGACTGTAAATACCGGTTTTCCACCCGCTTTCAGAAGCTCCGCTGTAATTCCGTCCTCGCCCGGGACTTGCCGTTTTTAAGGTGCTGGAGAGCCATTCTAATCTCGCTCAGACTGACGTCCGGAATATCATCGGAATAGCGTCGGATAAGACTTGCTCTTAGATTGTTACCACACTTACTTGTGGCTCCAACGATGATGTGTACAGCTGCCCATAGAACCTCTTAATCTCACCTAAAACTTCAGGTGTCCCGGAAAGCCGCTGCCACTTTCGGGCTTCAGCTTCGATTTTGCTTGGCAGACAGATCTCTAGCAAAGACTTTGAAGCCCTGGTTCCGCTCAATCGCTTCTTCAATACGAGCAGTATTAAAGTTGCGTAAGTCTCGCCACATGCATTTGGAGATCTGTCTGTTCAGTTGCCTGTATGCTGTCAAATCTACTGAAGACTGCAGCTTAATTTCCTGTCTAACAGCCATGAGATTAAGAGTGTGATCAGAGAGTTTTTATGTTCTTCTGCGGCGGGTCTTGCAGAACTTGGCTCCGACCGCATGGACAGTTTCCACGAGCTTGTCATTCATATTGTCCACTGCATTGCAATATTCTAGGCACTGAAAACGGTTTTGTAGCTCGAGTTGAAAGGTTTCGGGACTTTGAATTAGAGCACGAGGGGGACGGAGGGTTGACTTCATTAAACGAGACCTCTCCAACTTAACGTTTAAGTTCAGTGTGCCTCTCACTATTCGGTGATCGCTACCGGTTTTCATCCTTGTGATCACTGAGACATCACTGAACAGTTGTCATTTGGTCATCATAATGAAGTCAATCTCATTTTTCGTCGAACCGTCGGGGCTCGACCAGGTTCACTTCCTGTGGGGCCGCTTCTGGAAGAAAGAGTTCATCATAAAGAGTCCCTCTTTCTCCATGAAGTTGGCTAGCAGCTGGCCCCTTGGTTTCCGTTGCCCTATTTCAAATTTCCCTGCCCTCAGCTCACCGTTCTCTCTTGTGCCTAGTTTTGCGTTGAAGTTTCCCATTAGCACCGTATATTGGGTTTGGAGGAATGCATGGCTCTAGATATATCCTCATACATTTCAACCACCTCCTCATCGGGATGTGCTGAGGTTGGTGCGTAAACCTGTATTACCTTCAGCGAATACCATTGGGTGATTATGAGTATAGGTACGCAACCCTCGTCGACACACTCTCAATGTTTACAACGTTGTTAACGAGAGACTTGTGGACGATAAATCCGACACCTCCTTGGGACAGATGGTCGCCCTCCCGGTAATAGAACAAGTTGCCGGATTCGATTACTTTGTCCTCCCCCTCTCTTTGGACCTCGGATAATCCTATAAAATATTCCAGCGCAACTTGTCTATCTTTTATTCCACCTCCAGGATCTCCTCGTCAGTCTTCAGAGTGCGTGCGTTATATGTTGCTAGGTCAAGTCGTCTTAGGTGGCAACCGAACCTCAACCGGAGGTTTTTAGCACCCCCTGTCCCGCCGTTACCATGGACGCCACCGTAGCCATCATGGGGTTCATCATGGGGTTATATTGCCTTAGTTGCCACGCTTGGCGAGCGGGTTGGCAACCGCAGTTTTTTCATTGTTGTTTTCACATGAGTAAAAAAACTGTACAGAGGCATAGCTTCTGAGGAGCTGTCTAAATTTTTACCTATTTTGGTAGGGTTGGCACAAGAGGATAAAACTAAACAAACGAAACGCTTATAAGCATTTTAATAGATTCTTAAGATATAATATTTTTTTATAAACTACGTATTTTAAATGTTTTACTTTTATAATTATTGTTCTTGAACAGTAAGTTGTGGCATTTAATTAAATAGTAAATTCTAAATTTAATTAAAAGTTTTTTTTTAAATAATCTATTGGCAAGCACTCACATTTCATAACAAATATAAATTCTATGCGAGAGACACAACCTTACAGGGGACACTTTCAATTTAGCACTAATAAGGCTGACCGAACTCTCAACAGCGTTCCGGACGTGGAAATATACAACGCCCCCGTAAGCTTTCTCGCTAGCGTCTGCGAAACCAACTACAGTGACGATGCTATCGTTAGTGACATTGACATGACGCGGTATTTTAATTTGAATTAGTAAAGGGAGTTCTTCCCTAAAGCGTAGCCATGAACGAACAACTTCATCAGGCGGTATGTCATCCCAATCACATTCACTAATTCCAATGCAAAGAAACATTTGTTGGATATCAGCGGATAGTGCGATACAAAACAAACGAAAGCTTATAATTATGTTAAAAAGGTTGCCCTGTAGATTTTGTCCACTATAAAGAATATCGTGAAGGGACACGCGGGTGCTAGTTTTGGCACTAGCATCAAGCACTACACGTAACTTAGATGTAAGTTTGTCTTCCCTAATGACACCATGGTTAGGCATAAAATATGACGGCGTCTCTATGGCAGAGTCATCCATGCTTGTTAGCGCAGGTGATATAAAGCCCTTCCTTAGGTATTCGTTAATTTCATCGTCATAAGCTTCTTTAATTTGGACGAAGCAAGCATCTTGCGCTCCAAACAATAGAAACGTTTCTCTGCCATCTGACACGAATCACCCAAAGACAAAATGTCCCCTTTAAAGGGCAAAGCTACGATATATCGACCATCTCGATTACGAACAGTTGTGCGAACATAAATTTTCTCGCATAATCTATCATCAAGGTTAAGTATGGGCGCAACGTTTACTTCCCCAATTTCCCAAAATTTGCGAACTAATAATTCGAGAGGTTCGACGGCGATGCAACAACAAGAAACTGCTGAGATATTATCAACGGCAGGAGCGGAACCAACAATAACATAACCTAAAATGGTTTCAAATGCGCAAGGTGCGATACTCGAGGAGTTACCCTAACCTTGTTATATAACAAGAGGTGAGGGAAACAGATGCCCCAATGAGCATATCAATGTCTCCAGGGACGGAGTAAGTATCATCCACAAAGCCAAATTATTAAAATTTGTCATTACGGAAGTATCAACCAAAATCGAGTGGGCCTGACGGAACTTCAATTGTGCTGAGGACGTGTGCTCCGGAGTTGGCACCGGTTCTAACGCGTCTTTTCCGGTACCCTACTCCCTAGGCGTAGTCCTGAAATCATGGAAGACAGCTTTTGTCCAACCGATCCCTAAAAAGGCGACTGCTCAGACCTGTCCAACTACAGGCCTATCGCCATCACCCTTGTTCTCCAAAATAATGGAATCCATTATAAACTGCCAGCTCATGCGGTAGTTTGAGGATCACCAGCTGATTAGTGACCGCCAATACGGTTTTCATCGGGGTCGATCAGCTGGTGATCTTCTGGTCTACCTGACTCATAGATGGGCGGAGGCAGTAGAGTCCAAGGGGAGGCATTGGCCGTTAGTTTGACATTGCGAAGGCTTTCGATCGGGTTTGGCACAAAGCGCTTCTTACGAAGCTCTTCCTATGGGCTTCCTGAGAAATTGTGCAATTGATCACCAGCTTTTTGCAGATCGGAGCATCAAGGTCGTTGTAGACGGCATGCTCCGACTATAAGCCCTATTAACGCTGGTGTTCCACAAGGTTGCGTGCTATCACCAACGTTGTTTTCTTGCATATCAATGATATGTTGCATAAAGGTAACATTCATTGCTATGCAGACGACAGCACTGGTGATGCTTTATACACCGGCTGTGCCAATATTTCGGGAAAACATCACCGAGTACCGGAACAAACTTAGGTCTGAAGTCGAGTCTTGCTGAACAAAGTCTCGGATTGGGGCGACTAAATCTAGTCCAGTTTAATCCTCAGAAGACAAGTTTGCGCGTTTACCGCCAAAAGAACCCTTTGTCGTATCTCCTCAGTTTCAAGCACTTTGTTGCCTCAGCCAGTATCGGAATCCTCGGCGTCGACATATCGAGTGACGCAGTTCATGGTCACTTGGAAGAGAAGGCCAAATTGGCCTCTAAAGCTTGGTGTGTTTCAGCAGAGCGACAGTATTTCATGCCGGCACAACGCCCGCAACTTTACAAGGCGCAGTTTCGGCCTCACATGGAATACTGTTCCCATCTCTGCTGGGGCCCCAGTGCCAGCCCTTCCACTTGACCGCATCCAGCGCAGAGCGGCTCGAATCGTCGACGACCGAGTCCTTTCCGATCGGCTCGATTCTTTGGCGCTGCGAAGAGATGTTGCATCTTTGCATTTTCTTTCGCATTTACCACGGGAGTGCTCTGAGGAATTGTTCGGATTAAACCCAGTGTATTTTATAAGTCGGTCGACTATTACTCGTTAACTTTTTAAACCTACTTAGCTGTGATAGTTTTCCTTTTAACTTCATTATATATACTACTATCGTGTATACTTTTCACATTTCCATAAACAGCGGTTTAGTGAAAAATACCACTTTAAAGCTAAATATTTCGCATACGGACTCCTAAATCGATAAGATGATGTTCCACACCCCCAGAGTTTTTGAAAGACCTATCCAACGATAACCCACACAATAGAATAGACGAGTAAAAAAAATCATTCTCCATTTACTTATATGGGAGGTGTCCAAAATAAAAATGGTTTTTAGGATTTTATTTCACAGTTTTGTAGGCGTAATTAATATCTATAATTAAGCCAAATTACAGTACATTTGTAACATCTAGGGTCTCTGAGTAAAACCGCGGACGGACGGTCGGACGGATAGACACGGCGAATCTATAAGGATTCCTTGTTGTGTAACTACAGAACCCTAAAAATCGAAAGTCGGAAACGTTGAAATGACATTGCGTCGAAGAAATAGAAAATTTAAGTTGAGAGTACCCAGTGATACCGTCCTTGAAAATACGGTGATGAATTTGAATGGAAAAATTCTTAAATAAAATTTACGCAAGAGTTGAATCATTTTTGATTTCTTGAAACGGAATTGAAAATATCAACAGAAAGCCATTCTAAGCTATAAAACGTTGGCTGTAATATTATTCGCTTCAATATATCTTCGTCTACGTTTAAATTTCAATAACAATATATTTGATTTGTTTTTAAGATGGGAGATTAGAAATAGAATATATTGATATAGTAAAGTAATGTGACCGTACAAAAATAAGCTAATTTGAAAATGTAATTTTATTGGCAAAAATTTATTTAATTTCAGTGTAAAGCCAATCAAGTTCGGGCAATTTACTGTCGTATAGTGTGGTGGTTCAATTGAAACCGTCGCCCCATTTCGTCCCGTGGGTATCGTAAAAGGTAACTATGGGAAATATCAAGTTTATCTGATATTCCGATGACGATATCTCGATTATGTCAAACATAAAATACCTAGACTGATGATGGACATTTTAGTTTAGTTATCTTACGTTACTAGAATCTTAGATGCGAAACGTTTCACTAACTATTCACACTGACGGCTCCGTGGCGCAGTGGCTTAGCAATGACTTATTGCGCTGGGGGCCGCGGGTTCGAATCCCGCACGGAACAAGTATTTGTATGGCCTGCAAATAATTGTTCCGGGTCTGTATATTTGTCCTCGTACAATTTATGTTTTTAAACTGCCTCCACGATACAGGAGAAAATCCTAGTGTGGGTTTTTCAAAAAACAAACGTTTTCAAAAAAAAAAACATTGATAGTGTGAACGGTAAGACTGTAATCCAAAACGTACTTTTAAATACTAAATCCACGTTTCTACATTAAAAGAAAGTTCTCTGTTAGAACGTTTAAGTTAAAACACTTTAAAGGAAAAAGTAAGTTAAGAATATCTCTCTTGCTGACTGTTAAGACTAGCGAATAGTGTTTTTTTTATTTCGCAGTCGTTTATATATAAGTTAAATACCAATGGTGTACTTGGCCATAAAACTTATCCGAAAATGATTGCATTTTTTAATTAATTAGGGTGATAAACGAGCACACTTAATAGTAATTAGATGTTGTGACTCATAGTCACCTACGTCTATCCTCGATTAAGAATAAAACGTAGATGCGTTATCACCCCTGAGGACTAACACAGAATGCCTCGTTTCCCGTTAAAAGGGTCTCCGGCTCTGTACACTTACTATACGAATTACAGCTACAATAAGCTGCTATTTTACATTGGTATTCTGTGAGAGCGTGGACCTTACCTGGTCGAGCCGACCCATTCGAGCTTCATCCATAATATAGCTGCAGCGTGACACAAACAAAAATTGCATTTGTGTTATTCTAGATTTTTTTATAGAGGTGGCAAACGAGCATACTGCTCACCTGATGGTAAGTGGCTACCGCCGCCAATGAACAACTGCAACACCAGGGGAATTGCAGGTGCGTTGCCTGCCTTTTAGAAAGGAGTAAGCTCTTTTCTTGAAGGTTCCTAAGTCGTATCGGTACGGAAAAATCGGCAGTGGTAAACTATTCTACAGAGAGGTGGTACGAGAAAGAAAACTCTTAGTAAAACGTACAGTGGTGGACCGCCACATCCAGATGGTGTGGATGGTATTGGGAGTTTTGCCGCAATGTGCGTTCGTGAAATTAGGCGGCTAGGATTAATCCGAATAATTCCTCAGAGCAAGTAATAATGTTTGATTCTACCCTTGGTAGATGCGTGGTGGAATCAAACATTATTAATTTTTTACCTTACTAAATTTTTAATGGTTTCGTATATTTGTTTGAATTAAAGTTTTTTGCTCTAAGCGCTTTTAAATTCGCTAAAAAACTTTTAATTTCCTCGTTTTTATAAAAAAAAGTTACCCTAGGATTTTCTCGTGTATCGTGGAGGCAGTTTACATACATAAATTGCACAAAGACAAACATCTAGATCGTCACAATGTTTTCCTTCACTGCTACTGATCGAACCCGGGTTGCTCGCCTACTGGAAATTTACTGCGAGTGATTAGCCCCTGAGTTAGGGGCTGGCGCTGAGGGTACTTGAAATGATAAAATTAATAGTTGCTGTTGATATAGTCGTTTCATATATCCTAAGTGATTAGGACATATAAAAGTTAGCTGCTTATAAACATATATCTTAATCACGGTGATATTTATTTATTATAATGATTCCAATTTGGAGTTAAAATACTCAATGAATATTAATGCTTAAATAATAATAAACTACACAATAATTATATTGATAACAACTTTTATGTACCTGCTAAGGTCATAACCACGTGGGTCTATAAAACGATGAACGACAGTGGAACTTTCAACGCTTTAATGAGGTCAATAACTTTATTGTGGTGATCGATATGTTTTCATTATCTTTCACCACGCTACATAGAATATATCAACTACACCGTTACCGTTACAGCTTATTAAATTCCACTGCTGAACATAGGCCTCCCCCATAGATTGCCTCATAGGGGGGATATCTGCCATAGTTGCGACGCTTGGCAAGGGGGTTGGCAACCGGATTTTTTTAGCCGTTATCACGGAGACGCTGCTGCCCATCTCCTGATTTGTTTCCCTCTCTCGCCTCACTTACGACACCCACGGGATGATATTGGGTAGTGGGTATTCTTACACTGCCACTACACGGTAAATTTCCATTAGATATTTATTATAATATAATGATTTAACATTTCACGAACCTTTTTTTTATTTTTAGCTTGCCTAAGTCGACAAAGTGACTGTGATCCATAGACATCTATATCTATCCTTGATTAATAATCAGAGAAGATGTGTCGTAATCAGCCGAGTTGAATCCGTCGATTGACCTCTCGGCCAAAGTTGGACTTACCTAGTCGGACTTGTTGTCCCAGGTAAACATATTCATCAACAACTTCGAGCTTAGTGCTCCCAACAACTACCGGCATAG